>CM074960.1:11376730-11387313 GCA_037577455.1 Pangasius macronema
GCCAAGATTAAAGTGATAGAAAGGCCGAAGTGTGGTGAAAGACACATAGTAGTAATACAATTATCAAAACTCAACAGTAAAATGTTTTTCACTGTATTTGTCCACTCATGTCCACCGCACTATCTTAAATTTAGCAAGTTTGATGAAGGCTTTAAGCTTGATCCCCTTGCCAATAAAGTCATGTCACAAGCTTGTTTCCTCATATACTCATCATCTACATTATTAGACACATCTGTACACCTCATCATTCATGCAGTTAACCAATCAATAAGCCGATCATGTGGCAGCAGCGCAATGCATCTAAAGAGCTTCAGTAAATGTTCAGATCAATCAAGGTTTTTCTCGCCATTCTGTACAAACTATAAAGACTGTTGTGCGTGAAAATGCCAGGAGACCAGCAGTTTCTGACCTACTCAAAGCAGCTCATCTGGCACCATCAACCATGGCACAGTCAAAGTCACTGGGATCTCATGTTTGATGTGAACATTACCAGAAGCTCTTGATCTGTATCTGCATGATGTTGTGCTTTGTGCTGCTGCCACATGATTGGCTGATGAGATTACTGCATGAATGTACAAGGGAAGTTGTATGTTGTATGAAGTTATACATCATTATGACATACATGTCAATTTCCTTTATACACCTTATAAACCACACTTAGTACATGTGAAAACACATGAACCACATTAAAAACATTTTCATCAGTTTCTAAATTATCTTTATTGTTAAATTTTACATGTGCATTCATATTCTTGTTGAGGAATAAATTCCAATTTAGGATATTACAGTGGAATTACCAAAAGTTTGATAATTATTGGATTTTTATATTAGATATTATACTGAAAAATATACAAAAAAATAAGTAAATAAAATAATAATAAACACCCTGTGGTGTTTTCTTGGTTAAGCATTAAAGAAATTATTTTCCAGCAAGCTTTTCTCTTGCAAGCATCTTCACAGTGAAATTAACTAATTTTAATTCTAACATCATCCAAAACCTAGATTTTTGGCCTTGTTAAGTATGCAGGTGTGTGCTTATTTCATCAGACAAAGCCTCATTTGCATAAATGCATAATGTAAACCATTTCAATACAAAAAAAATACTAGTAAGAATATCAGCTGATGCAGAATAATTGTGATATCTATTATTATTATTATTNTTTTTTTAAATAATGACCACTATCACCTGTAATGCCTTAAAATTATGTGGATCACATTTGATATCCTGCTCACAGGATATTCATCTCACCTTATCTGTAGCCTGATATCACTGGTACATTTTGTAAGCACGTGTGTGTGTGTGTGTGAACTTTCATGTAGACTGTGTCCTTGATCTAAAGTTAGGCTTGGTTTCTATGAACTATCCCTTATCAGTGTACCATCATTCAACTAATGTCCAAATACCCCTGAAATAAACTGGTTAATTAATGACAAGCTCGTCTTATGAATGAAAGTACCTCTTTGCTCTTATCTTTCTGGGAATTAGCTGAGCTACAGGAGTAACTGGAAGTAAATATGTTTATATTCTGAGGTTAACCTTTGCCATCCTCATCAATATTCAACAGTAGCCGATGAAAGAAAAACAATCCCATCTTAAGTGTAAGATATAAATGGGTATAAATGAACTATATGTATGGTGAAATCAGGTATATTGGGACGTCAGGTAAACTGGGAGAGTAAAATTTGTTTTCTGGCCCAATAAATGAAAGTCAAAACTTTACTAAAATTACGAAACCCTTGCCATAGATAGAAGTAACATGACTTAATTGATGTGATATCAAAAAAAAAAAAAAAATGGATCATCCATCAAACAGGATGTTGATCCCTGGTAGAAATCTTCAGGTGAAAGAAATAATATATGGTTTGACTAATTATAAAATTCTTATGACTAATATAGTACATGTACAATGTACATATGTTTATAATGAGTTTATATGCATTACAATGTTTCTGTGTTTTTCTTTTTTTTAAGGTTTGAGAGTATAGAGAGATATTATAGTGTACTGTGTTCATATAATTTTATAGATTATATATGAATCATATATATATATATATATATATATATATATATATATACACACACACACACATATATATTCTTGTGTTATGCTGCTACTGCAAGGAGTAAATAATAAATTATTATTTATTATTTATTACTTATTACTCACTACTTATTATTACTTACCTATCTGTGTCCTACTGAATTCAAATTGAAAAAATGGTTACGAATTTGGAAAATACTGACCATTTTCTAAAACTTGCTGTTGTTGTTATTGCTATAAGAAATTAATTATAGAATATTACGCAGATTAATATATAGTAGTTATAGTGTACATAGTGTGTTGTGTTCATACAGTATTAGAAAATGGCGATACATTTTGAGATGTTTTCAAACCTGTTTTTGTAATTTTACTTACTGATGTCATTTACATATGCGACAAATAAATGTCACTGAGAATGAAAGTAAAGGTGTAAACCAAAGAACATGTGTCCCAAATTACCAACCTTGTCATTAAAATAATTTTCAGTCAGTTTGATAAAAGTGTAGAAGCCATGCGTATACAACACAGTACAATTCATCTTCACATGTAGCTAGTGAACACCTCAAGGATTTCAGAAATGTGTGGTGTGTAGGGACATTTTGTTTATTTAAAGGTAAGAGAGCTATGGAAAAGGCTGAAATTCAGCTCCCGGAATGTCTGAATTCACAATATGGGTCAACAGTCTTCTTGCTCGTTAAAAGAGGAGGAAAAACAGTCATTCCCTGACCGGGAATCGAACCCGGGCCGCGGCGGTGAGAGCGCCGAATCCTAACCACTAGACCACCAGGGAGCCGCTGCGGTGCGTTCACGTAATGTTCATGTCAATAGTTTATTTACAAACAAAAAAAACCTGTTGTGTTATTACTGAAGGATTGTAAGAGTGTTTGGAATAGATTATATTAATAATTAGCTGATGACAAAAAAAATCTTGCTTTGCCTTTCTTTCATTTTCATGTAAATATCCTAAATCACTTCCAAGAACAAAGACAATCAAAGCGGCCAGTCTGGTTTGAGCCAGTTTTCACAACAGCGGCCAGTACATTGCGAGTGACGTCACCGCGCGGTATAAAACGCCACTCTGGCGATGAAGTGTAGACAGCATTGCGGTGTAGTTACTGGCCGTGGACGGTTTAAACCACCTAAATCTTTTCAAATGGGCCCCGTCGCCTAGCGTTTTCTCCCCAAAAGCCTCCGACTGAGTTGCGCAGGGTGCTATAAAACATCAGCACAAACAAGAAGGTGAGTTTGGAAGAGATTCAGAGGAAATCCTGTGCGTGTGTTTGTATTTTTCGGGAGAGATGTCAGCTATGGTTGTGAGGGTGGGAGTCTTGAGGCGCTGTTGTTGTTTTCTCGGTATGCTAGCTATCTTTGGTAGCGGACTTTCTACTGATAAATCACCAAATGTTTTGTATAAAAGTTCATGTTTAATATAAAAGTAACAACTATCCAGTTTAAATGTTTCGTTAAAAATGTCAATTTGTGCATTTTCTCCGGGGATATAATGTTCTTTGTCACGCTATCTTGATTAACACAGCTAAAGTTCAGTTACTAAAACAGCTGGCCTAGTTGTAATATTTCGTTTAAATAATTACAACCATTTCGACGAACTTTCACTGAATGAATAGCACAAGATGGTCTCGTCTTTTTCCTTTGTGTCTTGTGAAAACAAGAGACTGTTTTGAGTTAGTTCTCGGGAAGGGAATATAAACAGTTGTTTTGAGAAACTGACCAGTCCAGTTCACTCCTCTGCTATAATCCAATGTCTGCTCTAACATTTAAAAAACTAAAAGCCAAATATCACGAGCATCACCATGTCTTTGTGTTCAATACTGTAATATAAATATCTAATATATCATTATCAAAATCCATTTAACTGAATCCATTCTTTTCTTTTTAAGGTTTCCATCTAAGGCACAAGTTAAAAGTGTGAAGCATGGCAGCAATCCCAGCTGGCGGATCTCTTGTAGCCACCCATGACTATTACCGAAGTAAGAGCACCAGTACAAACCATTAAGATATGTGCAAACGTCCACACACTTCACTGGCATGGGTGTTTGCGAACATGCTGTTCATGAGTCCATCTGTCTGTTCTCAGGGCGCCTTGGCTCTACGTCAAGTAGCAGCTCGTGTGGCAGTTCGGAATACATCGGGGAGGTTATTCCACATCACCCAGGTGTGTGTTTCATAATCTCACGTCCCATTTTCTCACCGATCATTTTCAGAGGCTTCAGCAACACCACAGCTGCTTGGAAGAGGAGAGATCTACGCAATATACTGTTAATATAATATAAATGTTTATAACAATATATTTTGTGATGATCAGAGATTATGAAACTGATGTGAGTAATCAGTGATTCATTTGTTGGGCTGGATGTTATCACTTTTCAGGTTTTGCATGTTTCGGTATAGGAAAAACATCTCCTGTACTGCAGACTGATGCCATTTATCAGCACTGAGGTTTATGTTCATGCAAAACCTAAATTCTGCATGTCTGCTCTGTTCTCAGTGGAGTTTTTTTGTTGTTGTTGTTTTCCAGGCCTGCCCAAGCAAGACTCTGGCCACTGGTGGTCGAGCTTCTTCTTTGGGAAGCAGCCGGGTATGGGCTCCCTGGCTGAAGAGGCCCAGCAGAAGTGAGTCAGAAACTTTGAGTTTAGAAACCTTTGTCTGTTAATTTACAGAATTTATGATGTGATTTTTCCTTAACACTGCCACTGATTTGACTCTGCAGATCAGGGCTGAGTGTGACCGATGGGCAGGTGATGTGTATTGCTCGAGATATGGTGAAGAGGCAGGTCAGCGAGAGTAGCGATGCTGGGAAGTCGGAGGTGGGGAGTTCTCATTCCTAAGTCCAGCTTTGAGGACCAACGCTAGGGGACGGAAATGGCCCCTTTTTTTTCCCTTCGTTTATGTGTAGAATAGGTTGCTTTTATGTTATTTCATAACCATTCGTTTCTGTATGGCTTAAAATACAATGAAGGTATTAAAGTGAAGTGTTTTTGTACGTTTTTACACATCTGTAACACTGTGTTTTTGTTACTACTTACTTCTGTCACCGTGTTCACAGAAACAATAAAACTTTGAAGTAGTCAAACCTTTTAGTGACTTTTCTTGGCTGTTGGGAGTGTTGAATGTATGCCTGTGTTACTTGCTCTGCACTTTGTTTCTTTTTGGATATAAATTTGAAATGGGTTAAAAACATGCAACAAGCAAATCCGTTTAATGGTTACGTACACTCAGCAAGTTCCTCAAATACTGCTTTCCTCTATACATGTGCAGTAATGTAGCAATACTTTGCGTCATTTTCGTGGCTGGTTCATTCCTTCAGTGTAAGCCTATTTTTGGCTTGTTAACACAGCTTTTCAGAGTAATGACCTCTATCAATGTGTGTAGTCTCTAAGGAAAAAGGATACAGCCATCCTTTATTCCTGCCATGCTTTATAGAGCTGATCTGGAGCTGTTGTGTAACTGGCATGTTAATTCAGGTCGAGTGGGTCTTCTGTGTACATTCCGTTGTGCAAACTTCCTTTTGAATCACATTGCACACTTGGGACAAACAGCATAAACCTTTTGGAAAAGTAAACAAGTCTAGAGACCTTCATTTGAGTGAGAGGGAAGTCCACAAATGCTGATCCAGACTGATATAATTAAAATGGGCAAAGCACTGAGATTTTCATTTCACATTTGAGCAGAAAAATACAAAAAGAAGACTGCTTTTACCAAAGATTTGCATGACAGAATGTGCTGATCTAATGTGCTGGAGACAGCAGAGCGTGACCTCACCATCCGTTTATCTGTTTAAAAGTATAAAGTGCATGCTTTTCCCCCTCATGTATTTGCATATTTTCGGGTCACTGAGCCCTGATGGCTGTGTTCATGGAAAAGGCTTTGTCTAGTGCGCTGACACTATCCTTTTCGTTCAGTCTCTCTTCCCCTGTGCTTGGCAACAGGTCTGTGCTGGGGAGACCAGGTAAAGCTCTGATTGGACACTGAGGAATGAGGACTCACACTCCCTACAGTAAGGGTTAAGGAGAGCACAAGAGATACTCTTTTGCTCTTTGGGGAAAAATGAGAAGCAATTACGGGAATGCATCATTGCCACAAACAACTGCAGGTCCTTTCTTTCGTGAATCTTCCTGGACAAATGAAATAGCTTAATGTTTACAGGTAGAACTGCTAGGAAACTATTCACAGGGTCTAGATCAGCTGGATCAAATCTTTAAACCCAATCTCTAGTGGGTTGGGAGTTTGAAAAGGGAAAGAATATGCTGTGGTTCAGGGAATGTTATGTGTTGAGTCTTTAGACAAGGTGTAGTTCAGAAGTCTATTTGATCACATGGTCAGCAGAACCTTGCCGTTTGGATGAGTCCGGGTTGGATAATGGACGTTTCCAAACCAAACTTAATACCCATCGTCTGGGCTCCTGTCCTGACAAACCTGCAGAGAGAGGCACAAAGATACAAGATCTAAAAATCATTGCAAAAGAAATATATTATATATATATATATATATATATATATATATATCACATGAATATAAGTGAGTTTATCTAATATTTCTCATTATGTTGCTTTGGTACACCTAATCCACTAACCGGCCACTTTAATAATAACATCGGTAACCCTGATCATTCATACAATTATCCAGTCAGCCAATCACGTGGCAGCAGCGCAGTGCATAAAATCATGCAGATACATGTCAAGAACTTCAGTTAATGATCACACCAAACATGTCAATAAAAAATTTGATCTCAGTGACTTTGACTGTGGCCTGGTTGTTTGTGCCACATGAGCTGGTTTGTGTAGTTCAGGAACTGCTGAGCTGTGATTTTCACACACAACAGTCTCAACAGGGTGTCGCAAAAGTCTCCATACATACATATATATTTATTTTTTTTTTCAGATTGCCTTTAAGAATGCCTTTGACAATAGAAGAACGTATTGAAATCATTGTCATGGCTGGATTGGGAAGCTGTCTCAAGGTTGCAACATTTCAAGCACATCACACACGACACTGTTGCTAAACTTATTAACAAATTCAGAAAGACAGGAAGTGTTGCGGAGCAATCGAGCGCTGGGCGTCCACAAACATCCACTGATGAAGGCAAAACCGATATGGTGCTGGCGTACATAATCCCCTATGTATGGAGACTTTTGGGACACCCTGTAGAGTTTACATATAATATTGTGAAAGAAAAAACATCTAGTGAGTGGCAGTTCTACAGGCAGAAATGCACCTCAAGGTACGGAGAGTGCTTTCTGAGATGCTTATCTGCTCACCATGGTTGTAAAGAGTGCTTATTTGAATTCCCTTAACCTTCCTGCCATCTCAAAACTGTCTGGCCATTCTCTTCTGACCTCTTGCTTCAACTTGCCTTTATTCTGATTAGGGGTGCATTGGAGCTGGAGCCCATCCTGGGAACACTGGGCAGGAGGCGAGAATATGTCCTAGATGGGACTCCAGTCCATGGCAGGGCACCCCGCACATGCACATTTACACACATTCACACCTAGGAGCAATTTAGAGTTGCCAGTCTGCCTACTTGCATGTTTTTGGGAGGTTGGACGAAACGGGAGAACAGCGAGACAGCCACACAAACACAGGGAGAACATGTGAAAGTCCATACAGACAGTAACCTGAGCTCAGGAATGCACCGGGGGACCCTGGAGCTGTGCCACTGGGCTCACCCTTAGAACGGGTGTGTCTATCTATTTCTAAAAAGAAGCAAAACTGTATGCCTCTTTAAATGCCTTTTCAAACTTGAAATGAGTAAAATGTCTAGAAATGGGCTTATCTCATAATGAGAAATCTTATATAAATTCAACTACATTCAATATATTTTCACTTCATACAATTATTTATTTATTTATTGCAATGACAGTACTCATGATGGAGTCTGTTTATATCTAACACTCAGGATTCATGACTTCTGGCTATGTACCTTGATGTGAGGAGGCAGTTTTCCAGACAGTCACTTGCCTTTGCCTTGCTCGTGTCACACTACCAGGGAAACTGTACACAGGCTGTATTTTGTTGGTAGGACTGATATCTGTGGATAAATATATAAACATGATTCAGTATACAGTATGCAGTGTTAGATCATTACATTTGTCAGTATTTTCACTGCCTGTGATCATGCATTTTACAAACTCTACCCCAGAGATGAACTGCATGTTCTGTTTAAAACAAATTTGTTTTTTCTCACTACCACTAACTGCAATTCTGGATGAGATGCATAAAAGGAATGCTATGTCCTGTTTGTCTTGGGATGGCAGCCAGTGCAGCTTCAGGAACATGTTAGTCTACTATGGGTTGCCAGACTGTGAATTACGCAATCTAATTGGACTATGTTAATAGAATGAAATGCATTGCCTTGAGAGTGTTAAAGTTATCAAAGTTGAAGTCTGGGTTCACGTATTGTAAATTGGGACAGGTTTTAAACCTAGACAGGGACTGAAACTGTCAATCTGGCAACCATGCCTCTAGCCAAACAAAGTTAAAAATAGCACTGCACTTACTCTGGTAAAAGTGATTCTTTGCCAGCAGACAAGCAGCAGAGTTCACACTGCTCATGGTCTCAGTATAGGTGTACAATATTGGGAAAGTCCAAAACCCCCTTTTGGAACCTAACATAATACAAAGAATATGAAAATGTGTGCAATGTCACTGCTTAGAAAATGCAAATGTAAAAAAATGATGTGTTTTTCCAGCAAACTAAGTGTAGAAATTTTAGCCTCGATACTTTCTGGCAATGATCTTGAAACATTTTTACTCCATCGGGAAATGAAAGTTTTCCACATTCACTTAGTGTGATTGGAAAACTACAGCAAATGTATACAGAAGTGAAAGTATCAGTAAGTTATTTTAAGTCTTCCTTAATTGAAAGTGAAAATAGTTAGTCAAAATTATACCTGAGTGAAAAGTTTCCTCACTTAAACGTACATAAGTGAACGATTCAACTAAAATGATTTCAACACAGCACATTTATTTCCAGCTGGATTCAACAGTGTAGGTGTTAATTCATGAAAGCATCACTACGTTGCACTGAGAAAGCCTTACAAAATGACTGGTTTAATTATTATTAATAAGGAAATGGGTGCAATGCCTTACAAACTGACCCTGTGCAAATCTGTTCAACTGCACATGTTCAAATATCATCTTAGCGGAAAAACAGGATATGCTATCCCTGATTGACTGAAATTGCAAAGTGTACAGAGGACAAGTTCCACTACACAGAAACCCAAACCCACGCAATGCTATAAAAAGAAACATTGTTGACATATAAAATAAACCTGTTGATTCTAGATACATGTATCTCTTCTTATCATAAGTGTGTCAAAGGGCAGCTGAAGCTCTTTACCCTCCCTCCACCTGCAGCACGGTCAAGCCGTTAATAATATACAGTTCATCCAAAACAAAAATGGATTTTCTATATCGGTGGTTTTCATGAAGCATAGCCAGAGGGTCTGTAATTTTAAACATTTTCATTTGATTTGTTTGTTTGTTCGTTTACACTGATGGAAATCACAACCCACCATCATCAAGGTTATACTTATTGTTAGGTTTATATAGTTATTAGTTTATTTGACTGCTCACTTTTAATCTATACCTTAATAGGTCAAAACAAGTAAGCTCATAAATAATATTATATTTACATTTAAAAGTGCTCTCTTGGTGCAAATTTCTGTAATTTAAAATATTTATGGGGCTCCAAGTTCCCCCGGTTTGAGCCTGAGCTCGAGTTATTGTCACGTTCTCCATGTTTGTGTGGGTTTCCTCCAGGTTTTCTGGTTTATTCCCACGTTCTAAAAGCGTGCAGATTTTCATATTGGCTATGCTAAATTGCCCATAGGTGTGGGTGTGGGTGTGTGTGTGTGTGTGCGCGCATGTGTGTGTGTGTGCGTGTGTGTGTGTGTGCATGCATGCATGGCGCTCCTGCCTTGTGCCGAGTGAAATATTAAATAATAAATAAATAATAAATATTATTAACACTAAGTAACACTATTTATATTTGAGTAGTTGGATTATGTTTGTTAAATAAATCTGTACCCAGGGGGTTTGTGGAGTTTGTGGGCTTCGGGGCAGTCGTGGCCTAATGGTCTGAGAGTCGAGCTTGTAAACCGAAGGTGAACCTGAAGGTCGTGGGTTCAAGTCTCGGGTCCAGCAGGGGTTGTAGGTGGGGGGAGTGAATGACCAGCGCTCTCTGCCACCCTCAATACCACGACTTAGATGAGACCCTTGAGCAAGGCACTGATCCCCCAACTGCTCCCCGGGCACCGCAGCTAAAATGGCTGCCCACTGCTCCGGNGGATGGGTTAAATGCAGAACACAAATTCCGAGTATGAGTCACCACACTTGGCCACAAAGTCACTTCACTTCACTTCATTTTACAGAAACATTGGTCCATGAGATCCCCTGTTTTATATCAATTACAGACATGTACAGTCAGGTCCATAAATATTGGGACAAATGTTTAAGCATAAACACTCTGCTGAGCATATAGCGCAGTTGGTGAAAACAAAGTGCTCTGAGGTCATCTGATGT
>CM074960.1:11387413-11403451 GCA_037577455.1 Pangasius macronema
AATGAGTTCTGAAGCATTTGGCTGAATATGAGCAGATAATATTGCCCGAAACACTTCAGAATTCATCCTGCTGCTTTCCCAATTTCCCATTTTTCCCAATATTTATGGACCTGACTGTATGTACAAACAAGTGTCCATGTTTAATCAGGAATTTCTCACAGGTTATGTTATTACTGCAAACACAAAAGAGTTCCTGTTCAGAGCATTGGGAGTTTTCCAGAAAGGTCATTCCCTTAATGGCACATTTACATCAGATGACCTCAGAGCACTTTGTTTTCACCAACTGCGCTATATGCTCAGCAGAGTGTTTATGCTTAAACATTTAAATGAACACCGGGTATTCTTCTGTTTTGCATACAGCACTGTTAATGTTAACATGCAGATTTCATGGAAAATGTGAAAATATTGCTAAAACTGGTGATTGTTTCATGTAAATACAGTCTGATGATTACCATTATTGTGGAATTTCTATTAAAACAGCGTTATTATGGAATTCTGTTATGTTGTACCACATCTGGAATGACATGCTCAAAGAGAATGGGCTGAATGAATGAGTAAAGTGTTACAGTAGCAAGGCACTCTTTCACCCACATCATTAAGCCTCAGGTGTTTTTATTGTGCTTACTGTTGTAACTCATTTTACATGTTTCTCAGACCACTGTGGAGTGACCTTTATGATTCTATTGGGAGAGACAAACACCGTGTATTAGACGTGTTCAAAGATGACGTACGACAAATACATTCTGCTACTGCATTATTCTTTCATCATACAGCCGTGCTTGCTGTTGGAGGGTTGAGTAAGATAATTGGGAACTTGTTTTAGCATTTAGCCCACTCACTATGCGATCGACTTCTGCAGGATGTGCTTTGGAGCTCTTCAGGCAAAACATCTAAATATAACCAGAGAGATCATATAGTCCTGCCTCAGGAGTACATACAATGCAATTTGCTTGAGTTAAATGGTGGTGCTTTAACTATAGTCAGTGCCAGTTAAATGTTTTTGAACACAGAGAGGTTTTTTTTTGCCCAGTTTGTGAGCCCTCCTCTACCTCTCAGAAAGGGTGGTGTACCATTCTTAGCTCATCACTGATACTAACATGGTGGTGTGTGTTGGGCTGGCATGTGGTGCTGGGTTGTTTACCCCTATTCCCCCCTTTATCATTATCCATGTACAATTTGTGTTAATCTTCCTCTAACCCTTCATCAGTGACAGATTCTGTACTGCTTATGGCTAGATAGTTTTGGTTTGTAGATGATTCTCAACCCAACAGTCACATTGAGGTGTTTAAATTTCCTAGCAGTGCTGCTGTGCCTTCTAGTACTACCTGTGAAATAATGTGACCTATACAACAGGTGAACCCAATAAAATAGCAAATGAGCATATGGTGTGCCTACTAAACAATATAACGATTGCTATCTCTAGCTTAGTTCGCACAGTATGTCAAATAATAACAATGGTACTGTTGTATCAACCACTCAGCACATGACAAATGCCAATTTATATACACCACCACTACAAGCACAAGATCAGTATTTTGTCACACCATGTCCATCACTGCAATGGTATCTTCTGCAAGAGACACTGCTGAAATTTCAGCATGAAAGGTTCCTCATTTTGAGAAACAATAGACAATATTGCATGACTTTTCTCTTGGCCTTGTTTTTTGCAGCTATGTAGAAACGAAGTGAGAAAGGTTGAATGAACCGTGCCAGGATATGAAATTAATCTTTCATCAGTGGAGGCTGACGTGAAATTTGGACGATTAAGAAATGCTGTGCACTACAAGACGGGTGTCGAGAACAAACGGCAGACCTAGTATTGTGTAATGTTTTATACACTTGGATACTGTGAAGGTAGCTTTGGGTTTGGGACTTCAACATCAATAAGCTATCGCAGACTAAAGTAAAGTGCAGTACAAATGGAATTACCAGGATATTTGGGACATAGGTGAAAATATGTTAAGTTATTGTATTTTTCATTTGAAAAGATAAAGGTGAAAATAACAATTGTGATATTCTTCAGTTGCCAACAAAGAGATCAGATACTGAGTAATGCTATTGAGAAAAGAAAACTCACCATTTTTTTTGAACCCCTCACACTGTAATTTATTTAAATTCCTTATGAACTACCCTTATACATAGGTAGGGTGAGTAGCATCAAAACACTGTTGACAAACTAATAACCTGNTAGATAGATAGATAGATAGATAGATAGATAGATAGATAGATAGATAGATAGATAGATAGCCATACCTTTATTGCATGCAACCTTTTAAAATCCTAGGAGTCAGCAATCCTTGTTGAGTAGGTTGACTGCTTCCTGCATGTTATGAAGCACAGATGCTGCTGCAGGGAAATCTACCAACATAACAAGCCACCCGGACCTTTATATAGACCTCTTACACTCAGGAATCCTCCAGATGCCAGACACCCCAGCACTGCTGAGTGATTGGTTGAGGAACTGAGGCCGCCCCATTTGCTTTCTTGACATCTTCTCAAACTTGGGGGAGGTGTGACCAAGACCTGAGCACTAACATTCCTGTTTAAAGTTCAGTTTAAAAAGTGAACGGACAATCTTGTAAAATTTTGCACCCCTCCCTTCTGATCAGTTGAAGTGTGTGTCTTAAGGGAGTTGTCTGCTCCCTCCTGATAAGTGAAGTGTGCATCACGATGAAATAGTGCTGAAGTAAAGTCGGGAAGTGGCTGCTTCTGCATTATAGTGTTACATTAAGGAATCAAAAGTAGAAAGGCAATGTGCTTTAGAGGGCACAGAGGATTGAGTGGATAAAGATCTGCCACTTAATCCGCATGTCTGTCTGGTGCTCAGTTATCAGATGGGAACAGACACATGCTTTTTAGACTTTGTCCAATAGTAAAGCTCATTCACAGCTCATTGGATAAGCATTCACTTGCAAAGTTGATAGTATCCCTGGCTGACTGTACAGAAATTTAAAAGACATATGAATTTCCTGGCAAGCCCCCAGCCTGCTGTGACCTCAATATGCCACGTAATAAAAAAAAAAAAAAAAAAAGAGTCATATGATCTGCTTGAATCAGGGCTCTGAATATCAGGAATGAATATACACTGGTGCAGCACGCAGTATCACTGCCTCACATCTTGAGAATCTTGGGTTCAATTTTGAGTGGATTTTCTCTTGTTCCGGGGCTTTCCACTGATACTCTATTGCAGGATGTCTGACTCGATATAGCCGGAGTCCAGCACATTGTAGTAATCTCCCTACTATAACACACTTACTAAATCTGATAATGAACTCATAAGTCAAATGTCCAGTTGATGTCAACAAGTGGAAACATGCGAAATTTGTAGTCACTTCCTTTACAGACGAGTCTACAGACCGTCGAGAGGTAAACACACCCTACAGAGTGTTAGCCACACCGCACAAGCTTTTACAGATGTAGCTATGATCAATCCTGTACACATGTACTGTACAACTCACTTCATTCACTGTCATTCAGTTCTATGAACAAATAAGAAAAATAAATTCTGCATACAGACACAGTGTGCACACACCACTGCTAAAAATGACGATGGTATTCGGTGGCTCTGCATTAAAACACAGCTTGAAAATTTGTTGATATTGCATATACCATATTACACCGTAAAAACTGGAAAGCGAGTAGTTTGCGTAACGGGGTCATTTTTTGAAGCTTGGCGTACTTGCACTGCATAAAACCTTCATTATTATCACCTTTCATTACAATGAACAAAAATAAAGGAATAGTGATCATTTGAGGTTAAACATGAAAGCTAATGTTATTAAAACCTCAATCCTGAAATATATGTCCATCTTAGGGCACATTTGCTCAGCCACTCCATTAGTGACAGTGTGTGTAAATTTGATCATTTACATTATTTACATTTAAATAATTTTTATTGTAACTCTATCCAAGTGGATACAACAGATAATTCATTAATTAATTAATTTAAATTTTATATTTATTTTTTGAATATTCAATTTGATTTTATTTTTATATTGCTCATAACAATGGACATTGTCATAAAACAGCTTTACAGAAAGATATAAAATTTCAATTTACATTTTTAATTTATCCCTAATGTTGTAGTACAGCACTCAGTGTTTTTGGGTAAGAGTCTACTAACGTAGCACATCTTTATTTGGCGATTTTATTCCACTCTTCCTTGCAAAAATGCTCTATTAAACTGCAAGGGGATCTCCTCTGCACAGCCCATAATTTCTTAATAGGATTTAGCTCTGGGCTCTGACCAGGTCATTCCAAATGTTTCTTGACAGCCTCCCTGAACTTTTCATATTGTCATTTCATCAATTTTCCGAGAGATCAGAAAATAATCAGCATCACTTCACTCTTGACAGGAAAACAATTCGAATGTGGTTTAGTCTGAGCACTGTCACATGCGCCATGTTTTTCACTTGAATTCTTTGGTTTCTTTATCTCATTAAAGGCGGAAAAATATCTGACATGATTTCTCCTTTTTTTAACCCCATATCTTGATCACCTTCTCATGACTTTCACAGCTGACTGAGAACAACCGTGTTCTTATGTTAATTATAGAACCTGTCGTCCATAGAAAGATGAAATCTGAATCCATAGAGATCATGTTTACAGTGTTACACTGCACCCTCTCAGGGACGGGCAGAAGAAAATATCAACAAGAAACTGCTTGCTTTCTTTTTTTTTTGCATGTTTATTATGTTTTTTTTTGTTTTTTTTTAAACATAGAATTATTAAATATTTCAATCAAATGATGTGAACAAGTGCAGAGAGGTCCACAACTAAACACAGACTCTCTCTCTCACACAAGGCACTCACACAGAAATGCAGAGAGCCACGTCAAATCAGAGGACGACTCCACGAAACCTTACCATGTTTGTGGTCACTATTTTAGTCGTACTACTAATGCATACTATTTTAAAAATTTCTTGAAACACACTACCTTGAATTAGATTAGCTGCCAAATACTACATGCAACTACAAAAACAATTGATCATCTCAACCTGGCATAAGAGAGCACACCTAAATAGATGTTATGCAACACTCGGACAAAGAATGCTGATGTTTGATCAATGTTCACATGCTCTCAGAAGACCTGAAACATCAGCCTTTGGCAGAGCGTGCTTTACCCTGGGTCTGAACCTGATCTGGCCAATTTCAGCATGTGTCAACACTGTTCTTTAAACTTCATCACACGGGCACTGCATGAACATACTCCTGACCTGCAAGCCACGACCTTATGGTGCACTATAGTGAGCACAAACAACATAAAGGAAAATTCTCAGCTTTATGAGACTTTACAACTCCATCAGACATATTGTGGTAACTTTAAAATCTTGTGTCTGTGTTGTCAATAGATTCTGTCTCAATCAGGCACCTTTATCATATTTATTGCAAAGAAATTAAAAGATAAAGACATACAGATGGGTGATAAAGTCTGCTGGCTGTGTTTTGCTGTAGGGAGCATTTTGCTGGTGTGGTTTGGGTCCATTTGTCCCCTTAAGCCTTGGCAATAGTCACTGTAAGTCAATAGAAAGTTCTTCTGACTGATCACCTTTATCCTATGATTAAACATTTCTGTCCTGATGGGAGTGGTCTCTTCCAGGTTGGCAATGCTTCCATGCACAAAAAATGAGTGATCACTGAATGGTTTGATGTAAATCATACAGTCCCCTCTTGTATTGGAACAGCAAGGCCAATTCAAATGTTAGGTTGTTTGGCTTAATTTTCAGGTGACCAAAAATATAGGAACAGATAGACTTAAAGCAAATTAAAGTAAATGGCAATATTTGGTTGCATATCCCTTACTTGCAATAACTGCATCAAGCAAGTGTGTCACTGAAATCACCAAACTGTTGTACCACAGGCTTGTACCACAGCTTCTTTCAGTTGTTTGTTTTGGGGGTTTCTCCCTTAAGTCTCCTCTTCAGGAGGTGAAATGCATTCTCAGTTGAGTTAAGATCTGTTGATTGACTTGGCCTGTCTATAAACCTTCCACTTTTTCCCCTTAAGTCCTTTGTTGTGTTGGCAGTGTGTTTTGGGTCATTGTTTTGCTGCATGATGAAGTTCCTCCAAAATAACTTGCATGCATTTCTCTGAAAATTCTGAACTCATTCCGCTGCAACCATCATCATCATCATCATCATCATCATCATCATCAATAAAGAGTAGTGAGCCCGTTCCAAAAGCAGCCATGCAAGCCCAAGCCCTGACACTACCTCCACTGTGCTTGACTGATGACTTCATATGTTTTGGATCATGAGCACGTCCTTTCTTTCTTCACACTTTGGCCTTTCCATCACTTTGGCAGAGGTTAATCTTGGTTTCAAAACGTGTGTGGCTCATCCCTGTATTTCTTTGCGATTTTCAATCTGGCCTTCCGATTCTTACTGCTAATAAGTGGAGTGCATCTTGTGGTATGGCCTCTATATTTCTGCTTTCAAAGTGTTCTCCAAAAGATGCATTGTGGGAGTTGTAGTTGATGTCACTGACTGTTGTTTTGTTTTGTTTTTTTTCTTCATAGCTCTCACAATGTTTCTGTCACCAACTGCTGTTTTTTTTATTGTTGCCTGACCTGTTTGACATCTGATTGTTAGCACTTCAGTGGTTTCTTTTGTTTTCAGGATATTCCAAATTGTTGTATTGGCTATACCCAATGCTCATGCAATGGCTCTGGTTGATTTTCCCTCTTTTCTCAGCTTCAAAATGGCTTGCTTTTCTAACATAGACAGCTCTCTGGTCTTCAAGTTGGTCATCTTTTTAACAACAAATGCAGTCTTCACAGGTGAAACCCAGGACTCAAACCAAAAGTAAAACATTCAGAGCTATTAATAGTTTAAACAATCAATCTAACAGGGCACACCTGGGCAACCCGAAACCTGTGCAACATGAAATCAGTCACATATTCTAATATTTTTTGATCACATGTAGATACCAGAAAATTAATTGTGACGTTCTCATCCACTGTCTCATATTCATCTTTCAATGTCAAACCCAAATTTCTTCAGTGTATAGCAAATTGGCTTTGTCATTACTGCCATTACTAATACTTTCAGAGGGGACTGTTTGTTGCGGTCTTCACAGGAAGCATCCAAACAATTTCTGTCCTGAGTGAAGTACATTTGCACTTTTTCCCCCCATCTACATAATACACTTGTGTTGACACTGTGGCATAAACCTTTTTTTTTTAAATCATGTTCTATATATTTTCCAGGTTATTTGTACATTTTGCAAATAAAGAACTCAACGAATGAATGAAAATAATCTGTCTCAAGTGCATGGAAGCCAACCATATATGTGATAGAAGTGCCACCTTGTGGTAAATCTACACTTGCATTACCAAAGTCATGATGAACTGACTGACTTTATTGAACCTGATTCCACTGAAGTTCCTGACCCTTTTGAGGAAAAATATTCATGACCTTACTCTTATATACTCTTGATGGTTAAAGGACTTGTGCAATTACCAAACGAGAAAACGACATGACCAGGAATCATTATGTAAAACAGTGTAAGTGATTCAAAATGCAGGCCAATTATATCATTTCACTACAAGACTCATTTCGTACAGAACTGTGATGAATTTATTGGTTGCACACTTGCACTACTTGGCCTTGTACCGCACAGTAATAGAAGGGATTTATTTTTAATCGCACTATCCATTACACCAAGATGAGGATGGGTTTCCCTTTTGAGCCTGGTTCCTCTCAAGGTTTCTTCCTCATATCATCTCAGGGAGTTTTTCCTTGCCACCGTCGCCAATGGCTTGCTCATTAGGGATAAATTCACAGTGATTAATTCAAGTATTTATAATATATATTTTGCTAATCCATTTATTTCTGTAAAGCTGCATTGCGACAATGTCCATTGTTAAAAGCGCTATACAAATAAAACTGAATTGAAATTGAATTTCAGAAACACAGCAAACATGGAGGAGGTTGAGCTTGAAGTTGTGCTTTATTGTTTTTCTTTTGCTGCAGGAATATGATGTTAATACATTTCAAAGCAGCAGCAGTCATGCACATGTGAAGTGCAAAGAATACCTTGATAGTTAAACACAGGTAACAGGATTGATCATTCTGCGAAGAACAATCAGTGACTTTTGTATCGCAAAAACTGAAACAGTTCCTAGTCTGCCATAAATATAGACTTCAGCCCAAGAACCTAAAATGGCCTTTTTTTAAAATCTAAACACATACTGTCAATAGAGCACAAAATAGTAATGATAGTAAAAGAGTGCACAGGCATTCAAGACTGCATGAAGCACCTTAGTGCAAAACTAAGTATATTAGTACTATACTAATTAATCTGCTGCAGGAGCATGAGCAGCATTTGCTTTAAGCTTAAATCACACATTCCCAACCCTGGTCATGGAGTACACTCTGTGCTGCACATTTTAGTGTTTCACTGCTCTAACACACCCACTTCAACCCAGGAAGGACTGTTAATTAGCTGATTAATTGGATTAATTGGATTAAGTGTATTGGGAGTAATGAAAACCCGGTAGGTTCAGAAACTATGGCTTAAATCAATCGGATGAGATGAGCTGATAAAAAAAAATTCACCAACAAGTTATAAGTTGGGTAATGAGTTTTTCAGTCATTAAGTGTGTGTGTTCCCCAGTCTTTCAGCCACCATTAAAAAAATAACAAGAAGTAATCTGATCTTACTATAATCTGTTAGTCAATGTCCTTTACTTATCAGAGGCTGTATTATTTAAACACTACTAATGCTTCAAAAGCACTTTTATATTGTATCCCATAAATATATGAAGACTAAGCTGTAAGGACAGCCCATTTTGAAATCTGCTTATGCTAATGTCTTTAACTTGAACCCAAAAGCATGCGCTTTGTCTTTTCATGATCACTATTTTAGCCAGTGTTTTAGCCTATACGTCGATTTTGCTATGATTGAGTGCTGGCTTGGAGAAAAATAAAGGAAATAACTGTATTAAAGAAAATGTCAACCATTAATTAAATTGTTCTAATGAATCTAATGAAATATGCTAATGCAAATCTAATGAAATATGCTAATGCAAATCTAATGAAATATGCTTCCATTAAAACTCTGTTCTCATTATCATGTACTGTGTCAGTGCCTGACAATGAGAACATATCTTAAAGCAGATTTGCTATTGATTACAGTGCATTGTGCTTGTTAAACTGGAACTGTTCCAGGTTTTTAACATCTTGACAAGATCATTACAGCAGCTTCTCATCTTCTTTACACCATCACAAGTCTATATAACAATTAATACACTTAATATAATTACAGTTAATACAATGTATATAATTAATATACTAGGACATTTTGTGTGCTAGTCTTAAATCCGTAAGAGATTAAACAAACTTTACACAGCAACTTTACAAAGTCAAAACCATATCACACACTGTACATTTCATAAAAAAAAATATTATGTACACTATATACATATAGAGCTAAATGATGCGGTTAATGCACTCCTGAAGCTCCGATTTCAGGCACTTAAAATTTGGCCGATCGTCTGGCTGCTCGCTCCAACAGGACTGCATAATCTTGTAGATGTAGTGAGGACACTTGGGAGGAACAGGCATCCTGTAGCCACATTTGAGCTCCTCACGTAGAACTTTTTTAGTGAAACCTACAAAATGCAAGAACAACAACAACAAAATTATTTGTTTTGATTGTAACAACAAAATTACATAAGTCACAGAATTTATGAGGACTGTAAGTAATTTATATTGTGCTTACTAACCATAACTTATAATATTGCTGTTGCAACTTTTTAAAGTAAATCAAAGAAAGCTGATTATGGTTTACCTGGATACGGATTTCCACCATAAGAATAAATCTCATATAAGAGAATGCCAAAAGACCAGACATCAGATTTACTCGAGAAAATGCCATGTTCGAGGGCTTCAGGAGCTGACCACTTGAATGGAATCTTTGTATCATTAGACAAATAGATCGGCTCCTGCAAGAGGATTGTAACACACAAAGTGAAACAAAAATGTCTTTCCCAAGTCAGGGAACTGTTGTTTATAGCTGACAACAATAGCCATCAAATCCTATTTTATCAGATTTACTTTTGTTCTTTGGTTTGTTACATTCCACAATGCTGGGATGCAGTGCTGCTGCTACTCAACGTCATTTAACTGGCATTATAATAGCATTACGATTATGAACATATATTTTAGAATGACAAAAAATACATGCAAAAAACATACAAATTAATGTTTTTAAAATGGATTATCAGATTTTTTTTGTTAGTTTCATCCTGCAGAATCCCAGTCCCGATGCACACCTCTAGTCTTAAACTGAAGCTTTTTGGCAAGCTTCCTAAAAACTTGTATTCATATATTTATTTGCATTTGTTTAGAACAGTTCAACTGAAATAATGTGTTCATATTCAGTCACATCCCTAATGTAGACGATTAAGTGCTCTGTTGGATCTAAAAACCCATCTAAATTGAACAATTTAAGTAATAAACAACTAAACAATTAATCATTCTACACCCTTCTCCACTTATTGAAACTTCACATAAAGCATCCACTGGCCTCAGTTCTTTATTTACCTGATACTTAATTACCCAAAGTCCCCTTATATGTATTGGGCTTATCATTTGGATGTTATTTGGTCTCAATAAAACACCTCTAGATTGTGCACAATGTCTTAGCATTTTGTGACAGTTTGTAAGTAAAGTGGAAAACAACACTATACAACATTACTATCTAAACTGAGTGGAGAATAATAGTATACACAGGGGAAAAAATAACAATACATGGAATCACTCTTGGTTTTACCAAATATGTCCAAGCTAAAAACCTAGGATATCCTATAGCACAGCATAAGTTAATGAATACTACGATAGTTTCTAGCTTAGACTATCTACGTCTACAGCATAATGTCCAAACTCACATTAAATTCTACAAAGAAAAAATATTTTTTAAACATCACCTTGATAAATCGTGCTAAACCAAAGTCAGCCACCTTGCACAGGTATCCTTCACTAACAAGAACATTGCGAGCTGCCAGGTCTCTGTGAATACTCTTGTGATCCTCCAGGTAACTCATCCCATCAGCCACCTGGAATGCCATGTCAGTCAAAATTTCCAGGTCTAAAGCATTGCCCTCTGGACCTCAGAAAAGCAAAGAGAGCAGAGAAAAATATGTCTGTAAAAATTTACAGCTGTACAGCTGTGTTGACAGTAATAGGCTACCATTTGAAAAGAATGACATGTTGAAGGTTCTCAAAAAAAGGGCTACAGAGTGTCTTTGCTGAGCCTTGTGTGCTCTCTTCTGTATTTTTTGGGCCATTGTTCAGAAGAAGATTAGACTGAGAATAAATACTTACTGCGGAGTAAATCCAGTAGGTTTCCCTTCTCCATGTACTCAGTTATGATGTAATAGGGGATGGAGGAAGTGCATATTGCGAAGAGTGAGATAAGGTGGTTGTGACGCAACTGTTTCAAAACCTCAACCTCCATCTGAAACGTATGCTGGTTCAGAGAATCTGAGAGGAAGACATAGCATACAGATGGGCGACAAATTAGAGGGAAAAACTCTTTATTGGTGACTGTTATGCTGTAGGGGCCATTTTGATGGCATGGTTTGAGTCCATTTCTTAGGAAGATGTTACAATGCAAAGTTAATAACATAATCTAATAATCACTAATCTCCTTTATCCTATGACGAAAAGAAATGTATGCTAAGCTGGGTTAAGGGAATTGACTTAAAAAGGTCCAGTCTAAAACCTTTCACTTTTTTTCCCTGATGAAGTCTTTTGTTGTGTTGGCAGTGTGTTTTGGGTCATTGTCTTGCTGCATGATGAAGTTCCTCCCAATTAGATTAGATGCATTTCTATGGAAATTGGCAGACAGAATGTTTCTGTAGACTTCCGAATTCATTCTGCTGCTACCATCATGAGTTGCATCATCAATAAAGATTAATGAGCCTTTTCCAGAAGCAGCCATGCAAGCCCAAGCCATAACACTACCTCCATCATGCTTGATCGATGAGCTTGTATCTTTCGGATCATGAGCAGGTCAAACTTTGGCCTTTCCATCACTCTGGTAGAGGTTAAGTGGTTCCAGCACTTTTGTAGCTCATCTCTGTATTTCTTTGCAAGCTGGTCTTCCGATTCTTGCTGCTGATGAGTGGTAGTATATATAGTGGTTTTACAGTAACTACCCTATATGGATCTGCTGTGAATTCTAGACAGTAGTGTATTACAGGCTGTTTCAGCATTATTCACATGGGCCAAATGAAATGAGGCTGTGGGTTTTGTGTTTGACACATGTGCAATAACACTTCCTTCTGATTAACTTAACTTTGTGGACTGTTTAGTAAGTATGCTTTGAGGCAGCTAGGTTCCCACTTGCACACTTCGTGCTCCGTATGCTACTACCTCTGGTGCTGCCACCTAGTTTGTAAGAGGAACTCATAATGAATATTAAATGGAAAATTCACGATGCACCTCAGAGAAGCAAATTCATCTCACCAGTATTTTGTATCATGAAATTCAAGACAATGAAATTCTGACTCATGCCTATTTTATTCTACTGGCTTGTAGAAATGACCCCATGTTTGGGGCTTTTGCTGCCTCTAGTAGGGGCAGTCGTGGCCTAATGGTCTGAGAGTTGGACTTGCAACCCGAAGGTGAACCTGAAGGTCGCTGGTTCGAGTCTCGGGTCCGGCAGGGATTGTAGGTGGGGGAGTGAATGACCAGCGCTCTCTTCCGCCCTCAATACATTTGAGACCCTTGAGCAAGGCACTGATCCCCCAACTGCTCCCCGGGCACAGCAGCTAAAATGGCTGCCCTCTGCTCCGGGTGTGTGTTCACTACTGTGTGTGTGCACTTGTATGGGTTAAATGCAGAGCATAAATTCCGAGTATGGGTCACCATACTTGGCCACACTTCACTTCACTTCATATTAGCGTTTATATAAAATACTGGCAATCTATGGTATATAAGCAACAAGATGGTGGAAAACGTACTTAAATATCCAGCCAAAAATATAGTCAAGAAAAAAGTTGCTCCTTTTAAATGTACTGTGGTATTTAAAATTAAAAAGTAATTTTTTTACTGCTGAAATTAAGTTAATGTCATGTTTTCATGTAAAAACTAACGTTTATTACTTAACTAACATTGTTATATATTATTAATAAAATATGAATAATAAAACATTAACATAATATTATGTTAGCTACTGGAAACAATGCTAGTCTAACCTGACATTAGCAAAGAAAATGGGCTAGCTTAAATACGGCCAGTTAATGACCAGTTAATTAATTAGCTAAACTTACATCAACATTTTTTTTTCAAATCAGACAGAATTTATGCCTTATAGGGATTCACATGAGACAACAACTTTTATATTTTTAGAAGTTTGCACTGATAAACTTGATCGATGATTTAAATTGAAGTGTAAATAAAATAAACTGGAGCATTCTACTGATGTATAGTGTAGTCATTCACTTCGCTTCAAGATTTGCAACAAATACTTTGAATGTCTATTTTAGGAGTAAAAGTAAAACATTTTTTTCTTGGAAATATAAATAAGTAAGAGTATGAGTATTCAGTTTCAATAACACTCAAGCAGGACTTTACTGATGATCCAAACAACACCCAAAAGGGGTAACATCATGAGCTGGTGTTACAGGCAGTACAGAAACATCAATTTTCATTGCCAAGTGACCCATGCCGTAACTTGAAATTCAGCCTAACTTGGTAACCTTTCTAGCCAAAATTACCACGCATTTTGAACTTGAGATTACAGACAACTGATTGGTCAAAGACAAGCGTCCATCAATCATCATGAATCACCATTCAAGCTTGGAAAAAACATAAAACCAAAACACCTTGAAGCTCCATTTTTCTACTTTATTTACCATTTAAACTAGCACTGTGAGGGAAGTGATGTCATCACCCTCAACCTCTAAGAGACTCCTCAAATTTTCACAGATAGCAGAAGGCCATGACATATGTATGGTTTTAGATTTGGATTAGCAACCATATAGTGTACTGTCTGGTTATTAAACAGTATATATGAATTTCTAGTTTTAACGAGCATACAGTGAAAAGATCCATATCTTTTTGTCTTCTATTAGCTGTGCATATAAGGTGACTAATATTACTGTAAAACATGTGACAGCTTACCGTTGTTCTTGAGAACTTTGATGGCCACGTAGGTTTGGTTCTTCCACTTGCCTCGATAAACATCAGCAAAGTAACCACTGCCCAGCTTGTCCTCCAGAATGAAGTCCTCTTTGGGAAGTTCCCACATGTCCACTGTGGTGTGAGACAGGTCCTGGTGCTTGGGCTTTCTCTGACAACAGGAGTGTTACCACAAATTGACATGCATTTCTACTACATAGTAATCTGCACACAAAAATATTTACGTACAATAATCTTTATTACTCATCATCAAGTATGCTTATTGTTTGCAAATGCTCTAATACTGTATTGTTTCTCATGACATAACAGCTAGAGGTAAACCACTTCCTCAATTCTTCTCTATTTTGAAGGGACAAAAGACAAGACAGAATATGATGTAAAATGATGGTCAGCACAAGGAAATATTCATTTTAAGAAGGACAATAAAAAACAAAACTGAGAAACAGAAAGTTCTGTCTGTCTCACCCTGATACAAGGTTTTCCCAGTCTGTCCAAAGAGCCCAGTGGATGACTCTGATAGTATTCTACAAGATCCAGCAAACTGGAGAACCTACGGGACTCGTTCACGTAGAATTCATTCTCGGAGTGATAGATCTTAAAGTGCTTTGCTCTGTTTTCTACCTTAACTGATTGAAAAGATACAGAAAAAAAAACAGAAAAAAAACAAAAGTGAAGAGACAACAACAATTTTGGCAACATCTCAGTCTGAAAAAACAGCTAGCAGGAGGTACATATACCTCTAATGAACATTTGAATTCATGAATTTAACTTCATCATGGCATTACAGAATTGTGTAGATGGTTTTGTGTAGGCTGGCAGGTCATTTCTAATGAATAGCATCAAACAATAACACTAAATGTACAATGCGCATAATCAAAATAAAACCAAAAGTTTCATGATCCTTTGTGTTTATCAGACTATAGAAAGCGAATATCCTTTAAATACGCACCTGAGAGTACATGGCCCACATTGTCAGTCTCACTGACTCGCACCAGGAAAGCCCCATCTTGGTTTTGACCTGTCAGGAGGTGACTGAGACACTCAATTCGGTTCATTTTGCCAAAGAACCACCTGAAACGAATAAAGCCATAATAAAGATAGCAAATCAGTGAGCATATCGGAAGTTTACACAGAGTCAAGTGATTTATGGTCCATTCCTATAAAATCATTCCATCAGAAACAAAAAAAAGGGTTCTGTTAGAGCAGTGGTTCTCCCTCACCTTCATCAGTAGATTCCACTTGACATGTATGTAAGATATTATGTATAATAACATTGATAATGGTGGGTTGTCATTCCACCACTGTTACAAAGCTAGAATATCACAGAACCTCTGCTTATGATTCACAGATCACCAAACCACCACACTGAGAACTATGACTTTAAAGAACTGAAGATTTTTTTTTCATTGTACACTTACCCATAAAGAAAACATCCCTTTGGGATAATAAAATTTCTCTCGTATTTTTATATAGCTAATACACAAAATTCATGCCACATGCCAACTTATAGACCTTGCACAATTAAAACATGACATAAGATCTTGAATGATATATCCATGACTCTAGGACATACACCAACCAGCCATGGTGGTTTTAATGTTATGGCTGAGGTCCCACTTGTGCCACCAAAACAGCCCTGACCTGTTGAGGCATGGACTCCACAAGACCTCTGAAGGTGTGCTATGGTATCTTGCACCAAGACATTCACAGCAGATCCTGTAAGTCCTGTAAGGCCTCCATGGATCGGACTTGTTTGTCCATCTCACATCCCACAGATACTCGATTGAATTTAGTTCTAGGGAATTCAGAGACCAAGTCAACACCTTGAACTCTTTGTCATGTTCCTCAAACCATTCCTGAACAATTTTTGCAGTGTGGCAGGGCGCAT
>CM074960.1:11403551-11414931 GCA_037577455.1 Pangasius macronema
ACTTCATAAGCATAGTTTTTTTATATGAGTATTTGTGACATACAGTATGACAAACATAGCAGGAAGTTGGTCAAGGGTCTCAGGTAGTGAGTGAACTAGTGGCACTATGCAGCAAAAGTCTCAGAAATGTCACTGCAGATAATTTCCCCAACTCCACTGCACAAGCTGAAGAGCTTCTAAATGATGGACTGACATATTTTGGTACTGTGACATCTAACAAACCAGAGATCCCTAGGATGATGATACCAAATGTTGCCAGGGAGGATAGCATGTCTATTCTTGGCTTTCATGGCTAACTTCCCTTGCTTTCCTATGTGCCATCTAAAGGAAAATAAGGTCTGGCACTTTCTACCATGTATTAAGATAAAAAGTTGGAGCATGGGCAGAACGAGCATGAACTCATCCAGCATTGCAATGCCACCAAATGTGGTGTTGGCAATCTGGATGATCTCTCAGCAGTGCACACAAGATCAGCTGATGGTCTATGATACACAAGGAGTTGTACTGACTGAAACGCCCGTAACAACGTAAGTAACAGACCTGACCTTTAGTAGGTCTAACCTACTGAGCAGAGGATAGTGGAAGGTGTGGTGTGTTTGTGAAAGAATTAGAGCTGGACCTAGTCATGCAACACATAAAGATACACAGCAAAGCCAAATGCAAGAAAGAGTGAAATCCAGTATGTGCCACACACAGCATGGCTCAAGTTATTTGCACTGACTGCCTTTGAAATACATTAATCTGCATAATCATGGATCACCTTGTGTGTGTGTGTGTGTGTGTGTGTGTGTGTGTGTGTGTGTGTGTGTGTTCCTTTTTCGAACAAAGACACAAGTATTCCTGTTGATTACAATGTTAGTGTGTTGATATATTAACATGTACGCATAGTCTGACTGATGCTCCATCTTAATGCTACTCACAGTTTGACTAAAACTCATAATTATTTGATTTCCAATAGCATTATATATAATGTTATATAATTATTAAAAACAACAACAATATTCTAGCTTTTATACCAATTACATGTTTTTATACCAATTAACATATCGAATAATAAAAATTTGTTTTTGAGTTTAATGTAATTAGTGTACCTTGTTTATTGCTGTGGAGCCAGATGGTCAGATTAGGGGCAAAAAATGTTGGTCGCATGAGGGTTAACTTATGTTAGACACTCTGGTTTAAGTAAGGCACTCTGGTTTAATTTAAGCACTCTGGTTATGTGAGGCAGTCTGGTTTAAGTTAAGCACTCTGGTTTAAGATAGACACTCTGGTTTAAGATAGACATTATGGTTTAAGTCTGACACTCTGGTTTAGGATAGACACTCTGGTTTAAGTTTGACACTCTGGTTTAACTTAAGCACTCTGGTTTAAGTTAAGCACTCTGGTTTAAGATAGACACTCTGGTTTAAGTTAAGCACTCTGGTTTAAGTTAGGCACTCTAGTTTAAGTTAGGCATTCTAGTTTAAGTTAGGGACTCTGGTTTAACTTAAGCACTCTGGTTTAAGTTAGAGTGAGACCAAATTCAATCTGTAATACCAGTGATCCGTTATTAGTGAGGTGAAGCACAAAAGAGCACATGCGCGAACCGTAACGCATAAGCTTCCTTTTTGGGGTTATTTTATTCAGCACGCAAGAGTAGGAAACGGATAATAAATAGAAAAGAAAAGAGTTTAACACTCACGGTTGCACCGTAACCGATTCGCCGCGCTCCAGGTAATTGTGCGGCACGATTCCGGTGGCGAGCACGCGGCCGCTCGCGTCCAGTTTGGCGGCGGTCCACCAATCCCCCGCGCGCTTCGCGATGCGGAACCGATCTCCCGCATCAAACGACAGCTCGTCGGTGTCGCGCGCTTCGAAAGCCCATAATGCCACGTACATGGCGCCCTCCTCCGACGCTACAGACTGCGGTACGTTATAGCGCTGCTCCGGATCACTGTCCGGTTTTAAATGACTGCTGTTCGAGCCTTTCCTCTCGAGCGCCTCGTTCTTTTTTTCTTTTTTGAACATTCGGTCCCACAGTGACCGGAGACACGGGCACGATCTGTTCAAACACTCCTCCATGTGTCCCTGTACGGCGCGCGCTCTGGCCAGACGCGCTCCGGTTAAACACCCGCGCACACGCTTCTGAGCGACAGGGACAATTCAGTGAACGCTTTTGATCAGAGGGAAATGATCTAAAGAAAAAGAAGTCTGCAAACTTCCTCCTTTCTTCCCCGCCTACCCCCGCAGATCGCACGTAACATTGCGTAACAGCTGACCGGAAGCCATGCATACACTTCAGCAAATTAGCGCAGTAAACAATAAAACCCTGCAGAGATTACACCTGAACCTACACTCTCATAAATAAAGGCATCATTCAGCACTTTTGCTCCGAGTGGGACCATCAAGGGGATATGTGTTGTGCCTTTAGGATGTATATTTCACCTGGGAATGTGCATGTGGTCTACCATCATTTAACTTTTAGAATAAAGCTTTAGAGGGTCATGAGTGGATCCTCAGGTCCAGTTAAATTTAAAAGTACCTTAAGTTATTTTTAAAGGTATACTCTCTTAACGTCTCCAGTAGAACTATAAAAGACGTACTGTTGATACAGCTGGTACCACTCCAGCAACATGGATAGGTATAGTTTCATACCTTTATTTCTGAGGGAGTTTCTTCAGTAAGTAATAAACCGCTCTATCCATAGATACAAAGATATACTTAAGATACTATTTCATAAACCATACAAGCACATATATTCAAAAATACTTTATTTAAAAAAAATCTTTAGAACTCACGGTGCATAATTTCCTTCTTGTAATGATTAGGAAGACATTGATCACAGAAATCTTTTCCATGAATAAGGGGCATCCAGAGTGACAGAAGAAAGCATCCAGAGGGACAGGTGTAAGTCCAAGTGTAAGTGCACAGATCTGGATGCAAACAAATCATTTTTTTTTTGCAGTACAGATTAAACAGGTCTGAAGTAAACCTCCTCGGATACTCCATTAGTTGTAACAGTCTTAGTTCTATCCACCTTTTTTTTGTTGTTCATTGGGGGCAAGTCCACAGTTGGCAAGTGAACCACTGGTAAACAAAACACTCACTGGATAGCAGAAATTGATTAGTCAGGCTACTACTGATCTTAAAGCTTGAGTCTCTGTGTGGCCAGCAGTGGAGCACAACACAGGCTGAACACTGTTAGGGATCACAACCCCAAACTCCAATGCATATCACATACAGATCATTGACCAGCAACTGAGCATGCCACTGCTGTATGTCTTTTCTGCTCTTCTGTTCCTTTACATTATTGCACATGTCATAATAATAATAAAAAACATCATTCATGAATACAGTTTTGGCAGGAAGAGGCCATCAGTTTGTTATCTGAACCAGCATCAGTAAACCATCAGTACATCCCTTCATTTGCTCTCCTGTGTGGCTCTTTTGTGCTCCTCATCAGACTCGGGTTCTACACCTCAATGGTTTTGTAGTAGATTCTGGAGTAGATGTTGTCCAGTTGGCTGTGCAGTGCATGGAATGACGGTCGTTTGGAGCTTTCAGCTGCCCAGCACTCCACCATCATGCGGTAGATGTTGGGAGGACAGCGATTTGGACATGGCAATCTGTAACCTGAAGCAAGTATCTCCAACACTTCCTTATTGGTTTTACCTGAAGAAGAAAAGTAACAAGTGCTATTGAGAGGATAGTACATGCTTACAGGAAAAGCGAGGAAGCAGTTCTTAGCATACCTGGGATTATTGGCTAATTAGTATTGCTCACTCACTAATGAGAAATGAGGTAATATGCAGTTGCATAACATTTTGGTCTTAGAATTAAATCTGGGTCAATTTATTCCCATCTTAAAAAACTGCCAAACATGGATTAAAAATAATTTATTTTTCATTTGGACTTTCCTGCACCAGTGTTCCACCAGTTGTTGCACCCCCACCCCCCCAAAACCCCCACCCCACCCCACCCCACCCATCCCCATGGTTGGAAACCAGTTAGAATGAAATAAAATAATGGTTCAAAGCATTGCTAACCTACTCTGTTTATAGGAAGCCTGGGGTTTAAATAAAACCAAACGTTGCATTCAAACAGAAATTTCTTTTTTACAGTTTCAGAGCATCCTTCTTCTTTGCAGTGTGACTTGTTACTTGCACAATCATAGAAACAAAAATCATTTCTACACAAAATTTCCTGCCATAGCCCCATCTTCAAAGAAAAAAAAAAAAGTTATAGCAGCAATCTAACATAATATCTGCCTGTAGTCACATGTCCAGGAAATGACAAATTCTGGACAGGAATTTAGGCCTATTGCAAAAATGTTTAGGTTTAGGCAATACTTATTTGAAATCACACTGGAATGGAAAAATAACTAAGTTGTGTGATTATAAGTACATCTTAAAATAATGTTTTCACTCAGGAAAAGTTCTGAGTGACTTTATTTACGTTTTTAAATTATGTGGAATGAAAAATTTCATCCCTTTTCAGATATTGTTATTATTCTCTGTAACGTTCCTAAGAACTGCTTCCAAAATCAATAATGTAGCTTTAGCATTTAACAGGACTGTTATATACTGAGTTTGAGTTTATTTTAGCCTTTAGTTTATGTCTTTCTTTATGTTATTACTTTTGCATATCAAACCTGATTTCATGAGAAATAATGTATGAATTTTAAAGAGACAGGGCGATGTGGTTGGATGCTAGCCCCGCCCCGAACCCCAGTGTTCATCCATCCAGTTTATGCTGTTTAGTGGATACAGAGCCTATCCTGGGAATGCTGGGTGAGATTTGGGAATAGCACCTGGATGGGCTGCTAGTCCATTGCAAGGCACCAAATTTCACATAGCTATCCCACCTACTGGCATATAAGATATGTTTTATGTCATATGAATATCAGGTGAACTAAGAGTAAGGCATTCATACCCTCATATGGCATCTTCCCCCGTGACATCATCTCATAGAGCAGCACTCCAAAGGACCAGACATCAGATTTAACAGAGAAGCGCTGGTGCAGAGCCGCTTCAGGAGCTGTCCACCGCACAGGGATCTTAGTGTTCCTACTGGCTGTGTACACACTGTCCTGCGATCACACATGTACACACTAATACATAAACTGCATATATATATATATACATACATACATTATTATAAATGATTATCTTTGTTTGTTTGTTTTTCCTTGACAGTGAACAGTATGCAATTCCTGGTAAATTTCTGTGTCAGACATGTATGAGAGAGTATTATGGCTCTAAATGTCCTTAATGGAATTTTTAACCGAGTTCCTGGGGACTGAGATACTCAAAAATAATAAAAATGCTTTTCAAGAATGATAATTTGTTGGCATTTATTAAAAATATTCCTTAGGGATGTCATTCATTTTGGCACATAAAGAAAACATTATTATTGATGTAATAATTAAGTTGTAATGAGAGATTTTTGTTAGAACATACAGTGGCCCCACTTAAGCAACACAAATGTATGGATTTCATTGCATTAGAAAACAATATGTCAGACAAAGTGCCATTTATTTTTAAGAAGGATACCTCAAGCAAAAAAGTAAAACCTAAAGTAACCCCTAAAATGGATTATGTTTTAAAATCTAAAAATAATAGACATACTGTACAAAATTAGACAAAAAGGTATTTGGACAGATGAGATTATTCTGGTTGTCATAGTTAATCCATAGTTACAGACAGTAGTTGTCATAGTTACAGACAGTAGTTGAACTCAGGATTGAACCTGGGACACTGGCAACACAACAAGCTGTGCCATGTGGCGGCTATATCTGGATTATACCATTATTATATTTCTAGATTTCTGCTCTTTTTATGAAGGGTGCCAATAATTCTGGAGGACACTGTATGCAATGACAATCACAGAGCTCAAGTTACTAAAGATCATTCAATCATTCATTCATCTACAGTAAATGCTTTATCCTGGACAGGAGTACGGTGATTTCATTTTAATTATAGAACAACTTTCTCAGATCCAAAGTGAATCTCACGGAATGAAGATGCTAGATATGTATATTCCGTAATGGTCTTCGTGTACACGTCATAGCATTCTGACCAAATGTTTAACTATAAACTACTTTTCAGGATCTAAGCAAGTCCTTTTGCATGATACATATTAGTGTTCCAAATGAATATCTTATATTATAGGTGTTACCTTTATAATACGAGCCAAGCCGAAATCAGCCACTTTACACTCCAGGTCACTTCCCACCAGGATGTTTCGCGCAGCCAGATCTCGGTGGACAATGTGCCGGTCCTCCAAGTAGGCCATCCCTTCTGCAACCTGACCAGCCATGTAGATCAGATGAGCTGAGGTCAAAACCTGTCCCTCTGGGGCTACAGTACAAAGGGAGAGAAAGACAGAGAAATGATTGTTATTCCTTGAATCCGTATTTGTTGTGTCAAGAGACCTTGTGTTAAATACTGTATAAAATACACATATACAGTCACGTTCATAAATATATGGACATTGACAAAGTTGTTATTTTGGCTGTCTACCACTGTATAATGGAGTTGAAATTGAATAATGAGCTCAATTAATTTGAATTTGTCCAATTACTTTTAGTCCCTTAAGGGGGGGGGGATACATATAAAAGTGCTGTAATTCCAACAGATTTATTATTAATAATAAATATTCATTATTCATTTTTTAATTTATTATTTAACCGCTCTGTATTAATGTTTGGCTATATAGTGTAACAATAACTCAATGTCCAAATATTTATGGACCTGACCATATGTAACTATATATTACAAATGTAAGAATACTGTCTCAAAAGTTTATGGAATTTGTTTTCTAGAAAGTCAAGATTCTCTATTTTAGATTGTTCAAATGGTAGGCAATAAAAAGCCAATAAAAAACGTGAGTCAGTGTCTTTGAAGTGAAAGAAGACAATCTTAGTCTTCTTAGACGATCTTATCAATGAGTAATATAAAAATTCAGTTCAAAGTCCAGGATAATATCAAGATTTCCCGCCTCAGATTCTTTGCTGTTGGCTTTGTACCAGGTAGTAACAATATGTCTTCACGTTCATTTAATTTCAGGACCATAGCTACATTTATAAATTGAAAAAAAAAAATCTATGATTACTAGAATCCTACAGAAGGGAAACTATTCATTCAGTCATCTTTTGTAACTGCTTTATCCCGGTCAAGGTCACACGGATCCTGACCCTGTAACAGGAACACTGGGCACAAGGCAGGGACATACCCATGATGGGACACGGCATAGCACATACACACTTGTGCACTTATTCATGACTAGGGGAAATCCAAACTGAAGGAAGAACTGCACTGAACATGATCTGGATGCTGACAAATGACACTTACTCTGAAGTTAACAGAAGTTATAACGATTAACAATTAAACAATGCAAAATATCAGTAATTTTATATAGAGTTTGCCAATTTTGTAAAAATTTCCTTTTATCATTTTTTTAGACTCCAAATTGTTTCAGTAAGACTAAGAAAATTTTAAATCTGCATCTATTGTGGTTTTACCTATTTTTGCATTTTATTTAACTATTTACTGGGATTGTGATTATGAGTGACTCATGGCTGCAAATCCAACAAATGGCTTGTATTGTTCTAAATAGTACTACACAATAAGAACAAAACATGGTGACTTTTTTTTTTCGCACAATTTTGTTCCCTACACACAAGACCCTCCATAAGCAATTGGGAAAATTTGTTTACTGGGATTCTCCAACTGCTCTCCTGACTTATTCAAGCACAGCATATTTCCTCCAGGACAGCTTAGCTCATGGTTTCATTATATTACACAAATTGACTAATACCTGTTCAGGTGTGAAACAGCAATAGGTTACAAAAGACTGCTTTTAAATATATCTTCTTGCATTGACATGCAAAATGCTTCAGCCTTCTATGTGCATGCTATATACTAGCCAATTTACTAGACTTTGCCTATGTCACCAGATAACCTAATGTTTACCTGCTATCTCCAGAGTTCTACAGTTAAGTCACTAACACTGATAAACTGAAAAAATAAATAAATAAATAAATAAATAAATAAATAAATAATAATAATAATAATAATACCAAGCCCTGGGGCAAATTAGGTACTAATTTGCATGTGTAGTTAGTTGGTGTACTGTGGGAGATTTCCAGAGAATAATTGCATAAATGGGATTACATAGTCAGTGTAGTCAGCCTCAGGTATGGGTAAAAAAAGAAAATGCAAATGAGGTTACTGTGCCAGTAAGCACTACAATTATCTGGCCTGTTATAATAGTAATTCTTTACTTTGAGAAACTTTCTGATTGTTTTGGGACACTGAGGCATAATTTAGATAAACTTTCTCATTAGTAAGACATGCCCTTTGGTTGAAATGATCTTTCAGACTGAGTCAATCACATTGTGGGTACAAAATTAATCAATTTGCGTACACACCCCCTGCATTTTTCACCCTGGGGTAGGAACACCTCAGATTCATTAATGCAAAGAGCAAAAGATACCCAGTGTGCTATTCTGCTCATTTGGAGAACTCAACTGTGCACACACACACACACACACACACACACACACACACACACACACAATTAAATCTGGGACTGATTCTGCTTCTCTTCTTTCTTATAATTTTGTGTCATTTATGGACACGTATGTCAACTATCTAATATTATTGAACAATGGTGGTCTTCCTGGGAATATTCATGACAGTGAAAGCTATGAATTGGAGTGGTAGAGAAATGCACTCCACAATTTATTACAAATTCACACCACAATCTGTCCTTGAACATCCCATTTCAGAACCATGGGCATTAATATTGAGTTGTTCCACCTTTGGTGGTATAATATTTGGGAAAGTTTTCCACTCGATTTTGTAATGTGGCTGTGGAGATTTGTGCTCATTCAGCCACAAGAGCATTACTGAGGGAAGGCGCTGATCTCAGGCAAGAAGGCATGGCATGCAGTTCAATCCAAAGGTGTTCAGTTGGGTTGAAGTTGGGCTCTGTGTAGGCCACTCGTGTTCCATGCAAACCATGCCTTCATGGTCCTCTCTTTTTATGAACAGGGGCATTGTCATGCTGAAACATGTTTGGGCCCCTTAGTTCCAGTGAACAGAAAATATGTGTAGTGTAGCTATTCTAAGCAGCAATCACCCAATATATGTGTTTAATTATGTTCCTGAACAAACCTCCTGTCACATGTAGATTATTTTAGAAGGACACTTACATATCTACAGCACTGTCAAAGAACAAACATTATTCGCCTTTCTCCCTGGCAGCGTTTCCACCACACACTTCAACTGTTTTTTTTTTTTGGCTTTTTTCAATAAAGTTTTAATTATTTTGTTATTATTATTTAAAGTATTATTCAGTTATTTAACTCAAAGCATATTATTCATTAACTACTATAAATCATTCATTAATTACAGTGAAACTAACATGAAAAGTGTGTAGTTACAAGAATAAGGAATGTAAGAATGAATCTGTTTCAGGTGATAATAAAGACAGAACAATATTATCACCTGGAATCAATGTTTAAATTAGTTTCTGACTAAAGTGTTTTATTTCTTGAAGCCATCATTTCTAATTACTGGAAGAGTCCATGCCAAAAAGCAAGCTCCCGTGATACCACTGAAAGCACTCTTATGGGTATTTTTTTCCCCCCCAAAATCCTGATGCACAGAGACTAGCCTTAAGTAATTACATAATGCAGCCGAGCTCAATACTGCTAAAAGTTTACGCTCTTTGTTACATGCTGTAATGTAAACGTCAGTAAACACCTATTCCTTCCAGGAAGGTACAGCTATACAGTCACATGACTGCCAGGAAACAACTAGGCTTATATGATATGATTTTTGATAACATTTACATACAGTAATAAACACCTGATAAAGTCAATCACAAAGAGTTCATGATTACTTTGACTTAATTTACAGATCTATGACTTGGATAACGATGTCCTTGGGGGTCTAACGGCTAAAGATCCTGCGCTCTCACTGCTGCGGACCGCATTCAGTTCCCGGGCAGGGAACCCACCCAGTCACTGGGAGAGTACTCTTAGTGCCGATTCCAAGCCCGGATAAAATGGGAGGGTTGCATCAGGAAGGGCATCCAGCATAAACCTTGTGCCATATCAAACATGTGGACCAATGACCCACTGTGGCGACCCCTGACAGGAGCAGCCAAAAGAACAACAACAACAATGACTTGAATAACAATGTCCAGATGAGCCTGTCTAAAGAACCATACAGGAAAGTGAGTCTGTTACAGGTATGATGTGTGAAACTATGGGCATTCACCTTACAGATTTCTTCACTTATAATGTGATTATGTACTGCACCTTTGCACCTCACATCATATGCCTTGTTTCATTTGGTTTTGCATTCTACCGCAGTAAAGAACATATGGACTTCTACCTTGTGATATTGTATTCCATAAAATCAAAAAAGTAAAAGGGCAAAGTGCCATTTGTTTCAATAATATATATATCCATACACACACACACACACACACACCGATCAGCCATAACATTATGACCACCTGCCTAATACTGTGTTGGTCCCCCTTTTGCTGCCAAAACAGCTCTGACCCATCGAGGCATGGACTCCACTAGATCCCTGAAGGTGTGCTGTGGTATCTGGCACAAAGACGTTAACAGCAGATCCTTTAAGTCCTTTAAGTTGCGAGGTGGGGCTTGAATCAGACTTGATGGCCAGTACACCCCACAGATGTTCGATTGGATTGAGATCTGGGGAATTTGGAGGCCAAGTCAACATCTTGAACTCTTTGTCATGTTCCTCGAACCATTCCTGAACAATTTTTACAGTGTGGCAGGGAGCATTATCCTGCCAAAAGAGGTCACTGCCATTAAGGAATACCATTGCCATGAAGGGGTGTACTTGGTCTGCAGCAATGTTTAAGTAGGTGGTACGTGTCAAAATAGCATCCACATGAATGCCAGGACCCAAGGATTCCCAGCAGAACATTGCCCAGAGCATCACACTGCCTCCGCCAGCTTGCGTTCTTTCCATAGTGCATGCTGGTGCCATCTCTTCCCCAGTAAATGATGCACAGGGCACCTGGCCTTCCACATGATGTAAAAAAAAAAGTGATTTATCGGACCAGGCCACCTTCTTCCACTGCTTCGTGGTCCAGTTCTGATGCTCACCTGTCCATTGTAGGCACTTTTGGCAGTGGACAGGGGTCAGCATGGGCACTCTGACTGGTCTGTGGCTACACAGCCCCATACACAGCAAGCTGCGATGCACTGTGTGTTCTGACACCTTTCTAGCCAGCTTTAATAGCAATTTGTGCTACAATAGCTCTTCTGTGGGATCAGTCCAGACAGCCTAGCCTTCACTCCCCATGCGCATCAGTGAGCCTTGGGTGCCCATGACCCTGTCACCAGTTC
>CM074960.1:11415414-11425657 GCA_037577455.1 Pangasius macronema
ATCAGTCCAGACAGCCTAGCCTTCACTCCCCATGCGCATCAGTGAGCCTTGGGTGCCCATGACCCTGTCACCAGTTCACCAGTTGTCCTTCCTTGGACCACTTTTGGTAGGTACTAAGCACTGCATACTGGGAACACCCCACAAGGCCTGCTGTTTTGGAGATGCTCTGACCCAGTCATCTAGACATCACAATTCGGCCGTTGTCAAAGTCTCTCTAATCCTTACGCTTGTCCATTTTTCCTGTTTCCAACACATCAACTTCGAGAACTGACTGATCACTTGCTGCCTAATATATCTCAACCCTTGACAGGTGATGTTGTAGCGAGATAATCAATATTATTCACTTCAGCTGTCAGTGGTCATAATGTTATGGCTGATCAGTGTGTGTGTATATATATATATATATAGCTGTAATTTAAAGCTACATTTAAACTTTGAATGTTCATTTGAATGTTAATTTTTAGAAGAAATTAGAAAAATTCATATTATCTCTTTTCTTATAGGACTTATATGTTACTTCCAAATGCAAAGTTCTCTTAAAAGAAGAGTTTTCCCAGGATCACTCACTGGCAAGATAGGACTTGAGGCTGCCTTTGGCCATGAGCTCAGTGATGATGTAGACAGGTTCTCCCCGTGTACACAGCGCGAGCAGCTGAATGAGCTTTGGGTGGTGCAGGTTTTTCAGTGCATGGACCTCCTTCACAAACTCATCCAGTTTGGTGTCCTCTACAGGCAGGACAGAGAAAGACAAATGTTTGCACAGCAGCTAAAACAGTTTACCCTTCAATCCTTTACATTACGATATATAAAGTCATTTTCCATTACGTTCTGGTCAACTGGCACTTTAACAATAACAAGGGAGCAAGGTTATGCCACTGTGCACTTTTATGCTTGGATTCTGCAATCTATTCAAACTGATTTTTCTTTTAGTTATTCATTTATTTATATATAGCACATTATGTATAGCGTATGTCTAAAGATCATCAGAGGATCATTTGCATTGTATTCATTTTGAGTATAATCCTTTATTTATTCAGAAATATATAATATATAATATATAATCAGAAATATTGCAAAAAACTATAACATGCGCCCTTTAAAGACTGAATAAAATCTGTTTAAAAAAAAAAACATTGTATAGAAGGCAACATTCAAGGGAGCAAGGATGAATTTCCAAAAAATATTGAGTCCTTAAGCTTATCTAAGCTTCTACATACACTATAAGTTTGTGGACACCTGACTACCCTATGTGCTTTCTGAACATCCCATTCCAGATTTTGTGCTTTCCTTTGCTGTTATAATAACCTCTTCTCTAGTGGGAAGCCTTTACACTAGATTTTGAAGCGTGGCTGTGGGGATTTGCCCATTCAGCCACAAGAGCATTAGTGAGGTCAGGCACTGATGTTGGGCTAGGAAGCCTAGGGCGCAGTCAGCATTTCAGTTCATCCCAAAGATGTTCAGTGGGGTTGAGGTCACTGCTTTGTGCAGGTCATTCGTTTTCTTCTTTTTCTTCATTTTCTTCATTCTCTTCAATCTTGGCAAACCCTGTCTTTATGGACTTCATATACAAAGGCATTCTATATAAAATTGTTTGCTTCCAACTTGCTGGGCAACAGGCTGGGGAGGGCCCGCATATGAGTGTGATGGTCAGGTGTCCACAAACCTCTGACCATATAGTGTATTATCTCGTGATATTTTGGCATGAAGGTCTTTTTTGAAAGCTTGGCTCAGATACTACTTTCCCAGTTAACATGGCTGACTTGTGGTATTCAGACTTCCATGCTGGTATGGATTGGATACAGAGCTGTGGGCCACATTGTCTATATCTGTAAGCTGATTTTGTGTGAGATTACAAATTGTAACAGATCTACTTCGTGTGACACTTTATGTGCAGCAGTTCAAAATGCCAAAATGCTTGCTGATAACAGGTGTGAGGGCTACATGCTTGACATCATTTCAGTTGTGAGTAAGTATTATTTACAACTGTTTGTAAAAACAGATGTTTTGAATAGAGATAAAATGGCAAATGAATATGAACTATGGACTATGAAAATTAAAGGCTGACCACCTCTGTCTCACTGTATCATCAGTTTGTGCACAAGAGAGCTAACAGAAGCTAAAACAGAAGCTATGTATTAAAAATATTCTGATTCCTATATGGTGTGGTATTTGGAGGATGGTAACTAAAACGAAATTGACGTCACCATGTAATTACCATTGACTGTGCTGAATCTGATCTTGCATTCATTTTGCAAAGCCCTGGTCTTTCTGCACAAGCATGTTTAGATAACATCTTGCACAAGGTAAAATGTACTATGGAAAGTAAGGCACACAAGCTCAACAAACAAACAAAAGCACAGAAGTTCCCAGCTTCTGTAACCATGGTGGCTATATTCTCCCACGTAGAACGAAAACTAATGACTACAGCAAAACCGTTTCCAGCAATGTCTCAAACAACGTGTTTCTCATGCAATCAGATGAACTCCACACTGTTATTCTAATGTTTTGAAAATATGATGACTTAAGTCATTGTTGTTTACATTAATAAGCATGCGGAGCCTGGGAGCTGAAAAGAATGATGAAGAACAAGGAAGGAAAATGGCATTATATGGCACACTGCCAGTCACCTATAAAACTTCCTCCCCATGGTAACAAAGAGCTTTTGGCTGTGGCTACACAGGTGTGTGTGTGAAGGGGTGTGTCCAAGAGAAAGAGGGTGTGAGAATACAGGAAGTGTGACTTGCTATGACTATTCCTTCTTTCGGTTCCCCATCTAAAGCGCTATCACTATGATCATATAAAGCACATGGATGGCCAGCTCTCCTCTCCAAAACATTCTACATCAGGAGTCTTCAGTCTTATCCACAAAGTGCCCGTGTGGCTGCAGGTTCTCATCCCGGTCAAATAGTTGACATACCTACCTGACAGGTGTAACTCCGGTTTGGTTGGAATGAAAGTCTGCAGCCACACCAATAACTCTGTACAATAAGCCTGAAGTATATGTTTTAGATGACAACAGCTTTACTCAGACAGCAGGGTAAATCTGGTTTAACTATCAAATCATATTTTTAGGCTGCGTGTCCACACTGCAAAGGATAAATTCCTAAATCTGATTTGTTTGTTCAGATTGTAGTCACACGGAGTATGATGTAGTGACATGGAGATTCTCCCATGGATTATGTTTTACATAATGGCAACATCCAATCATACTTCTGACCTTTTTCAGAATTTTGTTAAAAAACTCAACAATGGCAAAAAACAAGCAAGGAGAACACTTTACTACACCAGGATCAGGAACTACCCTTCTCTGACCTGCCTTCATGCCGTCATCACGAAAACATGCCAGTAGGTGGACTGTCAAATCTAAATTTTCCTAGGTGTGAATGAGTATGTGAATGATGGCACTGGCTTCCCATCCAGGGTTTATCCCTGCCCTGTTCCTGTTACAGATCCACCCCAGCCCTGACTAGGATAAAGTGGTTAATGAAGATTAATTAATTAATTAATGGTCAAGCCTTAGCATTTCAGCATTTATGTATTTCACTGTATCTGCTCTTTTCACATCACTTGTAGGTGTCTGCCAAAGTACTAAATGTAAATGTAATTCAGAACACTGGAGCATGATTAGCTTGCTGTTTCACATTGACTAAACAACAGATATTAACAGTGAGCATCCCAACAGCAGACAGACAGACAGTGGGTTGATGTGCAAATTAAAATAAATAAATAAATAAATAAAAAGAGCTCACCTTGTTTCAACATTTTAATGGCCACTTTTTCGTTCTTAGTCGTCCATACAGCTTCCCATACCTCGCCAAAATGCCCTTCTCCCAGTTTCCTGATCAGCTTAAACTCTTCTCTCGGCCTCTCCCATGGCTCCATATCAAACAGCTCCCTCTGTACACGAACACAAATGCACACACACACACACACACACACACACACACACACACACACACACACACACACACACACACATTAAGTAACTGGAGATCACCTTACTTCGCTCTTACCTACTAGGCGTATACGTTGACCTCTATAACACAGAATTGTGGATATTTATGAAACTTCATATATAAAAACAATTTCACAGAAAACACTAGAAATGAAACTGTAAGTTCAAACGGTGATCTGACTGAGAGAAAAGAGCCATAGTTTCAGACTGGCTTGTTTTAAGGTGTGGCATTAAACCTGATACAGCCATTTTCATTCCTAATTCACTGATATGAGGATGCAATTGATGTTTTTATGCTTCTGTGTACATATATCATGGATAAATCAAAACAAAAAATATTTGACATTGAGAAAATGGAATACTTCAGCTAATTCAAAGATAACTCAAAACTTTAAGATGTGCAAATTTTCTTTTAATAGAAGCATATAATGAAATACAATCAGACTGTCTATAGTAATTAAGGAAATATATACAATAAGAATCTAGAGCTACTTTACACTGGGTTTTGAGAGAATATCCTTCTGATTTGAAAATACTTCTAAAGCAATGTATTATAAGTAATGAGAATCTGAGAGAAAATAAATGCGACCTGATTTCTGAATAAAATCTTATCAAATGATATTCAGTCAGAAATATCTTCATTGGCTTGTCAAGGTACTCATTTCAGCTAATGACCGAAATATGACACAAAATCAAAAAGAGTGAATGACACCTTCATAAATGAGTAGTGCTATACTACTGGAGTGAAATACTACTGTAATACTGCTGGTGAAATGTGGCAGAAGTGCAGAAGTTATATGAATGTAGGAGTTCAATGTGCTATATGGAAACACTTGATTAAGAATAAAAGTAAAAGGCTGATATGATGTCCCCATTACAGGAGTGAACAGATAAATGAGTGAGTGAATGTGTGTCTCTCTTTGGAGCTCCTCATCCACGGCCTCAGTGTTTCAGCCTCTGTTCCTTCCCAGGAAGGAGAAGAGCGTAGAGTCACGTCGAAGCCCAACGCCAAGAAAAAGAATAGCGTGTGAAGGATATAAGATTCTGTTTTTAAGGTTGACTTGAGCATCAGTGGTATAAATGTATATAAAAAATTTAATCTATTTGATAGACACATAAAAATCATCATTTACACACAAAAAAAACTGGGTTCCTCAGAGGCTCTTTTAATAGTTCATGTTTTGAGCTTTGTAACGTTCTACTTAGTACCTGCTGTTAAATGGAAAACCTCCGTTATGGGATTCTATACCGATCAGCCATACCATTAAAACCACTGACAGGTGAAGTGAATAACACTGATTATCTGGGTACAGTGGCATCTGTCACAGAGTGGGAGCAAGTGAACAGTCAGTTCTCAAAGTTGTTGTGTTGGAAGGAGGGAAAAATGGGCAAGTGTAAGGATCTGAGCAGCGTTGACAAGGGCCAAACTGTGAAGGCTAGATGACTGAGTCAGAGCAGCTCCAAAATGGCAGGTCTTGTGGTTAGTACCTCCTAAAAGTGGTCCACGGAAGGACAACCGGTGAACAGGCAACAGGGTCATGGGCGCCCAAGGCTCACTGATGCGCGTGGAGAGAGAGCGCTAGCCCATCTGGTCTGATCCACAGAAAAGCTGCTGTAGCACAAACTGCTGAAAAAGCTAATGCTGGCTATGATAGTAAGGTGTCAGAACACACAGTGCATCTCAGTTTTTGGCGTATGGGGCTGCGTAGCGTACACGGCAAAAAAATTGTTCAGGAATGGTTTGAGGAACATGACAAAGAGTTCAAGGATGACTTGGCCTCTAAATTCCTGAGCATCTGTGGGATGTGTTCGACAAACAAGTTCGATCCTTGGAGGCCCCATCTAGCAACTTACAGGACTTAAGGGATCTGCTGCTAATGTCTTGGTGCCAGATACCACACACACCTTATTAGGCAGGTAGTTTTAATGTTATGGCTGATCGGTGTGTGAAGACCCTTTACAGTTACCTCCAGCAATACAAGATTAAACCTTTCTAAGCGTGTATATTTGCTATGACAACTTAGCAATTTGCTATGTGGATAATAATGGGAATATCGTACCTGCTGTACACACGGCTGGTCCAGGGGGCATCCCAGGCTCCTGGGGTTGTTCTGATAGTACCTGATAAGCTCATCCAAAGTGGCAAAGGAGATCTTATCCGACACAAAGTAAGCACCGACTGAAGAGCGATGGATACGGAAATGGAAGACAGTGGTTTCATTCCTGGCTGTGAATCAAGTAATAACATCTGTCAAATGATGTATAGATGATTTCTATGGGACTGCTTAAGATACAGCACAACACCACACTACTGTAAGAATGAAAGCACTGTTACATGTCATGAAGAGATTTTGCCTCTGTGATTAAAAATCTCACTATATACTGCAGATCACGATAGAGAGTTCTACCTCAATCTGATTCTCAATCGGATTCTTGTTTGCTAAAGCTAAAACAAGCTTAGTTCTACGGTCTTTTCAACCAATAAGAGCAATATTCTACATCTCTTTAAAGAAATCTCCCACATTTTTTCTCTAATGTAAAGCATTTTGCTATGAGGATAGTGAAGATAAATGTAGCACATACTCTGCTGCCCTCCAACACGGAAACAGAACTGCTGACTCAGTAAGTAAGAGATGCATGCTGACCAGTAAGGTGTAAGAAAACGCATGCAGAAAAATAATGAATTGGTGGGTGGATAATATGGGATATACTGAGACAATGGCAGAGGCAAGGACCGGGCTATTGTTCATCAGAAAAAGAAGGAACAGGAAGGAGCAGAAGAAGACGACGAAGGTGCAGACATTACTCATAATTAAGCATCACCACTCAGTAAAGCAAGTGAGAGTATTCAAGGCAAGGATCAGAGATGGCTGGAGGATAAGGATTATGGCTGTCTCACCTGAAATGGTGTATTCATCACTGTGACTTTCACTGATTCGAACCAGGAAAGAACCTGTTTTATTCTGGGGAGCCAAAAGCAGCTTCTCAGCTTTCTGTCTGTTTATGTTCCCATAGTACCATCTGACACACACATACACACAAACACAAATCACAAGCTAAATTAGATGAATGATAGTATTTATAATATGTACATTAATTACACAGATCATTTTCTATTATTTGTTATATATATTACTATATATACTGTATACTGTACAGTAATCTCCTGATGCTTAAACACAGTATATTATGCTTAATATGTTATACTTTGCTATGGCTCTTTGGTACACAAGATTTTCATTGTGCTGCAGTTTTCAGGATAAACAAAGCCTGGGAACCATAACACCAGAATAAGCATGGGTGAGGTCATATGTGCATTCACTTGCCCTGTGTGTGTGTGTGTGTGTGTGTGCATGTGTGTGTGGTGACGTTGCATGGTTTCAGTGTAATTGTAACAGGTTTCGAGTGTGTGTGTTTGTCAACCTGCCTGCTACTGCTTTACTGCTGCATCTGCACTCTATTATTCTGCTCAAGATAACAAAGCAAACAATGACCATTCATTTGAATGGTGTGACTGTTCAAATGACAGGAAGAACTGGGCTGTAGGTGAGCAAGGAAAGTGTTCCTCAGCTGAATATATATATATATATATTTTTTTATAACCAATCACTGCTTTTTAAAATGGCATTTTTGATGGAACAAAAATAAAGACACAAAACCATAGAACTTGTAATAAATTAAACAAACAGATAGATAGATAGATAGATAGATAGATAGATAGATGGCTTGGTGTGTTGCTGTTATTTTTGAAAAGAGTAGATAAGAACAGTTTCAGTGTCTCTCCCCACGGAGCAGCTGGAGTTTGAGCGCTAGGGGTAGCAGCAGAGCTCCAGCCTCCATCCCGCAGTATTTCACTCACTTACTTGTATTTGGCGAATTCGTCCTGCAGCAGCGCGATGTAGTTGGCCGGCACGAGGCCGGACTCGAGGGTTCCTGTGAGTTTTTTGGCCAGCACATACTCCCCTCGCTTTTCGATGACCGACAGCTTGTCTCCCTCTTTGACCGAGAGCTCCTCCTCGCTGCGGGCTTCGAAGTCGTACAGCGCGGCGTAAAGCTGCGCAGGCCGCCTCTTGGGCTGCGGCACGCGGAGGTCCCCCGACACCGTGCGGATTTCAGCCGCCGGAGTGACGCTCGGATAGTGCAGGTCAGGCCATAACCAGTTCCACAAGCGGTTCAGACAGGGCATGCACGCTCGGCAGCACTCCTCCATTCCCCCCCGCAGTCTTTCCTTCCTACTTCCGTCCCCCTCCACCCCCTCCACCCTGGTCCCGACGGCGCACGTCAACGAGCGGTCCAGCGACCACGATAAACCGCAGCCTGGCGCGCGCACGATCACAGATCCCGCGCGTCCTTCTCCTTCATTTAAGGCTCGTTATAGGTGTGTAAGGTGGCCCTCGGCCTCTTTCTGTAGTGCAGTCAGCGCTATGCGAGCCAGCGGAGCGGAGAATCAGGTGAAACCGGTTTGGTGTAGGGATGGATCAGCAGCGCAGAAATGAGCGCGCTTTGGGAACGCGGAAACATAACGCCGCACGTGAGCTGCACGAGACGCAGAGATAGGGAGAGAGGAACTGAGGTGACTACCCGCAAAGAGCATCCTGCGCGATGAGGGAGATATATCGCCTTTCACCCGTATCATCACTCCCGCTGCTGGTGATGATGATGGTGATGATGATGATGATGATGATGGTGCGCAGCATCCGGTGTGTTTTTTCAGGAACAAACCCGCGCGTGTCTGTGCGATTGTCTGTTCCGCTCTCGCTCAGCCCGAACACCGAGCTCATGCTGATTTCTCTTTTGTGTTGTTTTTGCTCGGAGGGTGGGTATTAAAGCCTCCTGCATATGCACGAACGCATAGTTCATTCCTTTTCTTCTTCTTCCTGCATTTCTTTGTGTAGACCAGGACTGTTCTGTTACAGTAGTTACAGCAGAATTACTGTATTACAGGTTTGTTGTGATTCGACTTCAGCTCAGAGGATCATTGTTCTTTTCTTTCTGATTGTTAGCGCAGGTAGGAAGGAAAAAAAGCCTCGACAGGCCTACAGATTAGCTTATTACAACACAATAATAATCTAATAATCACCAGTAGTGTATAAAATATCTGTTGTCCTGGTGTGTTGTATCCCAAAAAGTATTTATCCACCAAAAATATTACCAAAATTCTTTCAGCATTTTTCTTTGATGGTAAAAAAAAATCACAACAAATCTATATATTTATATTTATATTTATATTATATACATTTATATTAGAAAAATATTCTGTAATTTATATTATATAATTGTATATTGTTTGGATACTGTACATTTATAATAATTTAAAATATGAATTATTATTGTTGTTGTATTTGAATATTTGGCTGTTTGGTGAAGGATTTTCTCGACTTTATACTCGATACCATTTTAAGCTGTATACTCATACATTATGCTATAAGCTTTCTTATATCACACATAAGTAAATGACTAATAATTCTATCATTGTACTTAAGAGTACAAGATGATTTATGCAGGAAATGAAGAGGGAAGAAAGAGAACTTTCAAATTTAGGTCCCAGTGAATATGACGACTGTTGATTCCCTAATAATAACATTTTATTATCTAGTCAGTATTGAATACATCATCCCTGGGATGACTGGAAGCCTCAACACGCTCTGCCTCATAAAGAAAGGCTAGGATATTCATTCAGAAATGTGTGCACATGGAGGACATTCCACCCTTCACACAGCTGTGCTTAAAATGCCTTTGTCTTAAATCCATTTTATAATCTTTATCTTCAAAACATTCAGCCCATGCTTTTTTTATATATATATACACATTCTTAGAAAAATAGTACACTTACTATTACTATTACTAAGTGGTCCTTGGCCTCCTAAAGGGGTTCTGCTCGTCAACACACTGTTGCTTGTGTGAACATTTCAAGAGACAATTCAAAAACTTGCGTTCAATCTTTTGTCTATATTCTGACCTCTGCTGAGATGTTTTCTTCATCTTACCTTAACAGCAGGTTCAGATTGACACCTTTTATCTACTTGAGTCTAACAGCATAACTTTTGTCCTGAATAGTTTTAGAATTTTCCCAGTAGGTGGACATAAATTATAGCTTCAGATGCTTGAGTTTCAGGAATCTTCCATCACACTTATTTTGTCACCTTTATATTTTAGAAAATATAGTATTTTTCGAACACACTATTTTATGTAGGATGTATATTTACTAAAATGAGGTTCTCTTTGGGAGTGACGAGGTTGGACAGGATTAGGAATGAGTACATCAGAGGGACAGCTCATGTTGGACAT
>CM074960.1:11425757-11444683 GCA_037577455.1 Pangasius macronema
AAGATAGGGATAGGTGGAGAGTGATGATTCGCTGTGGCAACCCCTGAAGGGAAAAGCCAAAAGAAGAAGAAGAAGTATATTTAATAAAAAACTGTATGCTTTACTGTCTGGGTAAAAGTTTTCAGTTGCGTTAGTGAAGACCTCTCCCTGCACTCACTGAAAGTGGCTGATACTGTGCATCACCAAGTACAACCTAAATTATTACTATTGCCAATGTTAAGACTAATTTTGGGCCACAGTAATGGCCAGTACGAAACAAACAGTGTATGGGAACAAATAGAATTCTGGAAATACCCTAGAGTGGCATAAGCACATAAAGCAGAGAGCGTGAAATGTATTAGTGTGGGGCGCTACATCAGCCTGCCCTTTGAACCGAGAGCAGTATTTTATGAGTGTGTGAGAGCAGCGGCTCCCGCAGCCTGCCCTGCCCAACAAATCAAACGTTCACGGGCAGCTGGATATATAGCACACAATTTTATTAGCATATTAAGCTTTCAGACAAACAGCTTGGGAGGAAAAAAAAATAAAAAATAAAGTCACAATGTCATGTCTGAAGACATTTTTTTTTTTTTTTTTACCTCAGCAGTGACAACCCACTGGAGAAAGCGTCATTTGAAATCATTGGTTTTCTTTAATCAAAGTGATATGTTAGGAGTCACCCATGCTGTTTCTTATTAAACAAACAGAAATTCATGTTTTTTCATCTTTCATCTTCTACACATAGATATTTGTCACTTTTCAAAAGAATTAAAATATTTAGCCACGTGTACTGAAAAAGGTCTCGACTGTTATACAGAACACAATAAATATAAAAAAAAGGAATAATTATTTAATATAATTTATGTGGTATTAAAGAGGGAAATGGGCTGCCAGTAAGACTTACAATTATATAAATAGTAGTCATTTACCTGAGGTTTTCAGTCTGTTTTTGTAATTTAATACTTGTTGCGAGCCCAGTGAAGGGCATGGAAATGGCTTTTAATTGCAAAGAAAATGGACTGCTGTGTACTGGCTTGCAGTCAGAACAGAGGATCGTTTTACAGTGAGCCTTCATTTTGTCTTCCTGGTGTCAGCAGTTTGAAAGCGAGATCAGAGCAAAGCAAAATAGGACTCACTTTTATAAGCACTGATAGCAATGAACACAAACCTTACTCAGACACATTTCCATTTCCCTTCAACAAACAAGAAATCAGATTCAATTAAGCGTTAAATTGAGAGCAGGAAGGAGAGAAACTGCTTTCAAACAAAAACAATGAGCAAACAACAAAAACAACAAAATAAAACTGAGAAGTTCAAAAATCTGTACATGTAAACATCACACTTCCACTGAGTCCAAAATGAAGAGGGGAGAGAGAGAGAGAGAGAGAGAGAGAGAGAGAGATTCCCATTGGTATAAAGTACATCTCCAAAGCAGAGCTGAAGCTCCTGAAACAGTAAAACAGAAGAACAAAGCAAACAGAAATGTAAAGCACCGACACATTATAGAGGACAGACTGCGGAGGGAAATCGGGATGATTCGACTGTATGTACACCACTGCAGTAGAAAAATAAAATTTTTTTCCTCCTCACATTTTTTGCTGAGCTCTACATCAGGCCCAAACTGGCCAGTTTAAATGTGTGTAGCTCAGCAGCTACTGTAACCAGAGTACACAGTCCGAACCAAAGCACAATCTGTATATGAGAGTGCTTGTGTTTACACTGTACATGCCAAGATGGTGTCGGTGTGCCTTGAAGAGGTCACGTGACATGTAGACAGATCGAATAAGAGCTGGCTGTGTGTGCCAAATTCCAAAAACAAAGCTCGAAGGCCCTAGAGGCTATGTAGCATATTCATATCATAAATATGAAGACTGGGGGTTAAATCTGTACACTCACAATGGACGTCCACTACAGCTGAACAAATGAAGTGCTAATCTCAATAAACTCAGCTCCTCAAAGGCAAAGTGCAATCTCAGCAAAAAAACTGAAACTGACCCATGTTTTCTTTTTTTTTTTTTGAACCATGTTGAGTAGTAATGGATACAGTATGAGGTATAAAGTTGGGGTTGTAATACTATTTATATGAAAATGTACCAACATGAAAAACCTTTAACACCAGCGCTGTCAGCAACTTATTTACAAAGTAAACACACTTTGCCTTTGCAGGGTCATAAGTGAATGAAGCCACACCAGGTAACCCAAGATCATTGTGGGCAAATGTACATGCACATTATAATGCACACTTGTTGTTTTGTCTGAAAGCCTCTAGTTTCAGCAATGTTTTGTGATTGTTTTTTTTTTTGTTTTGTCTGTTTTTTTTTTTTTAAAGTAGTATAGAGCACTTAGGTGGGCTGTCCTGCGTACATGCTCGATGACTTGGGTCCACGTGATTGCTTCATATATTGACATCCTTCCTTGGAATGTATAGACAAAACTTCACTTGTGATGTTGGTGTTATACAAAACAGTTGTAGAAAGACCACTTTGTAATACAAAAAAGAATTTAAAAAATAATAACTGCAATCATGACAATTATAATAAAAAATAGAAATCATATAAGAAGGTGTTGACAGTGGGCCACTAGGAGTCCTCCACAGGTAGCGAGAAGGGCCAGACGTCCGAGACGTCAGAGATGCTCAGATTATGGCTAAATCACTCCACATTCTCCCCATACACGCTGGAAACAATAGCCGTATAGGGAGAAGGGAAATCTAACCAAACTAATTACACCTTTTCCAAGATTGTCGTTTGCCTTGTTTTTTACAGTTTTTACATGTATCCGTAAAAGTTGCTTGTCCATGAGGGAGCTGGAGGGAGCAAATTCCCAGATGAGTGAAAGAGCGTGCCTTTTATTTCCCCTTCATAATCTCACAACCTTTCCACAAATAATGTTAGCGGTCCATTGCCTATATTACAAATGTAGAACTGTCACAATCCCAAATTTCAAGCAACTGGAGCAGAGCTTAGTGGCATGTGAGGTTAGTCTAAATTCAGCAGTGTCTGAGTGATTTTAATAAGCATCAGGACCCATCCCTCCACCACTCCGAACCGGTGGGAGCAAAAGTGGGATAGATGGAGACAGAAAGAGAGGAGCGCAAGATATCAGTCCTCATACCCAGCCTTTATATCAGTCTCTAATGCTCTAGAATAAGGACCGAGCAGAAAAGGAGAGAGATGGAGTAAGCAAAAGTAAACAATACGAACCAAAGATCACTCATGAGTGGTCTTCTTGTCTAGAACATCACAGAGAATGTTTTTAAAAGGAACAACACCGACATTAAACCAAGATGGTGCGACACAACAAGGCTTTTTTGATTCAAAGAAAAAATCAAGGACATCTAAATAGCTCTTCCCCTAAAGTAAATGAGCGGGAAGTAGAAAAGTGAGTGCATCAAAGTGTCACTCCCCAAAGAGCGAGGGAGATGGATCCCTTAAACATGAAGGTGATATTAAATGAAAACCAAGCAGCCACAGTAAGACAAGAGCACAGTGAGGAGAGGACTGGTCATTTTGCATATTTCCTCATCCTTGTCACTACCAATAATTGAGAGAGAGAGTTCAAATGCGCAGATCTACCCAGACTAGCATACAGAATGTAACACATGCAGTATTCCTCCCGTATTTACACTGGTTTGAGCCAGCTGGATATTGTGTTACTACAACAACATACCTGCAATAACTATACTCAGGCACAAAGCACAATGTAAAACTTGTAGATCCTACACACACTTCACTGAAGATCTATTTGACATAATACCTCCATTACCTCATTTACTTTGTGTGTCTATTATCAATCTTACAAGATCACACTAAGAACAGACAAAGGAAATTCACTTCGGTGCTTGTGACCGCCCCTCATTACAGGTCTTGGTAGTCTCTACGCATCCAACTCTCTCCTTTAGGACCAGGAACGCTTTTGATTATCTTTTGCATTGCAATAATCTTCCTCTTGCTCCTCACTAGCAGTGCAACCTCAAGCTTTGACACAGAGCTCCACAGTAGCAGAGCAGCACTGCCTCAGTGTGCAAAGAGGAGCGAATTACAGTGACACACCAGCCCACGAGCCCACGAGCCTACCTCACTAACTGAAACAGCTTGCATTTTCTCTTCTCTCCCTCTAAAGCTTCAGTTCCCCAGAGACTCCACATGTGAGGGAGTGTGTGCATGTTCGAGCATGTGAAAGCTCTCGTGCCACAGATAGAGAAGCTCATCTCTACTAATCTCCAGAACTAAGCACACGCTGATGTGTTTAAACTCTAAGATAAACGAAACGCAGCTGCAAAGCAAACACAACCCTCAATGACAATACAGGTCACTAACAAGATGTAAATGCAGGAAACTAGTATGGCAGTATTTTCTCTTTCTAAGCATTCAAATCAATAAACTTTTCCATTGTCCATTTCAGGACCTTTTTTTGCGCTTTTTTTTTTTTTGTCTGTTTTTTTTTTCTCAGGTTGAGGTGCTCTGGTTGTGCAGGAGGCTTGAGGTTTCAGGTCTGTGGCGTAAAAGTCCAAGTCCTTAGCAGCAGAGTGGAATTAATGGCCTTTGAGAAAAAGTCAACAGATAAAAAGACTTAACAGAACCTTCCTCCATCCCTTCATCACTCTCCCTCCATTGCTCCAGACATGTGCATGAAAGAAGAGGTGACTTCAGAAGAATGGCATAAAAAAGAAAGGTAGTGGAGTATAGAGTTGGCATCCATAGTTGGAATGCTTCGAGAGGCCCCAAAAGACCTAATCATTAAAGCAGAGATCTTTACCTGATCAAAACACTTCATTAAGTCTAATCCTCCAGTTCCAGTGTATTTCATTTCAGTGGATTTCTGTAATCAATACTTTCCGATGGATTGAATATGTACATTACATTACAGAAGCCGAAAATAAAAATAATAATAAAAAAAATCAAATAAATAACTATAGAAACAAACCAAGCTCATGTCCCATATGCATGCCCTCTTTTAGATCCTGGAGAGGCACTGGACGCATAAGGTAGTGGTAGAAGGAGGGATTCCTCTCCCTCAGACAGAAAACGTGAGCTGGGACACAGAGGATTTGGACAGGCTGAGGTATTTCCAGGTGAGCTCCACCTGTATTTGTATGCATAAGTTACACAATTTTCTCCCTACAGCAAAAGCAGTGTTAGGGAGGAGAGGTCAGATTGAGTGGAAAAAAAGTGCTTTAGAACAGAGCGCGTTAATGTACAGCGAATATAAAGGTCTCGTTTGTTTCTTTCTCATTCTATTTTCTCTTTAAACTTTCGCTTTTTTTTCAGGTATCTTCCTTCAACTCGACTCGGCATTGTCTTCGTTTAGTAATAAACAGGAGTACTTTCACTACATAAATGCCTCCTGTTAAAAAGTAGATTAAAAATGAAGAGAACAAAAATCAGCAAATTAGTGGCTCTCAAAAGCAGGTGGTATAAAGTAAAAAATGATTAAAGGAGTTGTTTTAGTAAATGGGCTTAAGGGCATGGAGGTGGAGAGGTGTGTGATTCACAAGGCCAGCCACCCACGGGAACAGTGTTTTCTTCTTCAACGCGGCACTGCAGCATGCTCCCGTCTTCATCAGCCCCCTTTCTTCGTTTCTCTCTGCAGGCGATCTGAATGTGACAGTATACTGCTCAATGCTTCATCATCTCTCCTGATATCTTCCAGTGGAGTACGCCTCTGAGGATGAAGATGATGGCGCAAAGAGAGTGAGGCTAGCAAATAGGGACCTGAGGTGATGGAGCGAGAGTTAAAGATAAAGGCAGACTGAGAGAGACAGAAAGTGGCGATGAGAAGAGAGGGAGAGTGTGCAGGTCAGTTCTGTTGTAGTATGAGGTTTTCCAGCTCATCAGCTGAGCGAAGTAAGAAGGCGGCTGATTCGCGGTAGCCAGCGATCAGCTGACGCACTGCGGTCACTTCCGTATGGCTGAGCTGAGCAGAGGTCCCGCCTCCTCCTCCACTCCGCCCGAGACTGTTGGTGCTTGACGTAGATGAGTTTGAAGCCAGAGACTTCATACTGAGATCGGTAGGTCCTACAAAAAAGAGAATGAGAGAATGTCCACAGAGAACCAAATGAAATTTTAAAAACTAGACAACATCCCTAAAAGAAAACGGTGCTGCCGTGTCAGTGCCGTCTCCTTCTCACCGTTGGTCTGGGCAGCAGGGGTAGTGAGAGAGACAGGGTGCTGCATGCTCCCCGCCAGGCCAGCAAAAGCACGGTAGTTGTAGCCAAGGCCTCCGTTGATGTATAGCTGGTCCTGGGAGTAAGCAGAAGCTGCCAGAGAATATGCAGAGTGGGTCAGAGACACTGGCTCACGAGAGACAGCCTTCTCCAGAGCTATCTGATCCTCCTGAGGGAAAGAAGAAACATTCTTCAGATACACAATCACTTTCATACATGTTAACCATCATTCACTATTAAGCCAGGCACACACTGTACTGAACATGACTCTGATGCAAAGTCTTTTTAAAAAAAAGTCCATTAAATAAAATCTCAGAAAACCTTTTTTTTTTCTCTCTCCTCTGAACCCGTTCGTCTATCATTACTCAAATGAGTAATAAGAGCTGCGGCTATCGCCTGCCAAAGTTTCTCTCATTCCTTTCAGTCATGGTAGGACGAGCCAGTAATTATGGCTTTATACCTTGTGTGTTAAATGCAGACAGACTGCATCATCACTGATCCAGCCACACAGAGGTTCTCCTGTCAGTCACAACACTTCAATTCACTGGCATTTTTCCTCTACCAGAGTTGCTTAAAAGTCTCTGTGGTTCTGATGCTTCTAAATAAGCCCCACTGATTGGCTGTAGTGATACCTACGAGAGCCTAAAGGCTCAGAAATATATCTATATCATCATGCTGTACATTCCTAAAAATTGATCTATATATCAAATGGCAACATAAGCAATGCTTAAGTCAGCAGGACATGCTTTACATTTTTTCTATGAATCTGCATAGTAGTACATTGACAAAAAGAAATGGTCCACACTGACAAACCGACATTGCTAGCAATTATCCTGATGTCTCTGATTTGCTTTCACAGAAACAGCAATACTTTTAAGACAGTGGTGATCTCATCCCGCTGGCAGGATTTCTGCAGATTGCAGGAAAGGAAAATCATACTCCCACAGTTGTAGCCACAGCTCTATCCAAAAATGTTGCCCCGTACAACATGCCGATCTTTTGACATTGCTATTATTTTTGAATCAACAGAAGCATGAAGTTTCTGTTCAATACATTTTTGAAAACCGGTTCATGACTAAGAATTCAGCTACTGTGATGAAAGACAGCTATTGATTTGCAGCTCCACTGGAGAGGGTTTGAGCAGCTCACTGCGCGTTAAACTACAGCTGATGCAGTTGGATTACTTGGGTTCATTTCTGAAGATTGATCAGGGACAGCCAATAGAACAATACAGTGTTTGCCTGGCAATTTAAGCTATTCAACCAGTTCCTTGACTAGAGTATTGTTTTATTAGCTGAAAGTCAACTGATAAAACAGGTGAGTTCATGTTCACATTCATGAGAAGTTTAGTCTATAATCTCCAGCTGTGCAAATCGTTAAAGCCTATCATTTATTAATTATAGCGTCGAGCTCACATTTGAGTGAATCTTGAATATCCTACATATTAGTGGCTTCTCTAATCTAACACATCAATGTCATGTGGCGTCTTAATACTACTCTTTAAGAAAGGTGTCATTCCTCCCCAACACACACAGTTACTGACATGTGTTTGGTAGACGTCCATCCGCATCCTCTTGGCAGCGTTTCTCGTTTCGCTCTCACAAGCAGCAGCTAAAATGTTCTCTGCCATTGCTGAGGTCAAGTGTGGTGGCGTGGGCCGGGTCTGATACAACACACACATTTACAGGAATAATTAGTTCAAAAGAGCATCAACACACTGCTCAAACAAGAAAAGACAACAATTTTATACTGTTCACATCACTGTCAAAAAAAATACTATGACATCTACTATAATGACCACAAGGGGTCAGTATTTCATAGCTAGAAAGAGCAGCCAGCCTGAATGCCTCACTACATGGTACAGGCGATGGGACCACAAAATGATATGATCGTTATATATTACTATAGCCCCTAGATGAGTGTCCCGAGTTGTGTATTTACGTGCGCCAGTATAACACTCTACCTCCATGCCGTTCTTCTTCATGCGCCGGCAGGATTTGAGGTAGGTGCGGATACGCTTGCGTGCACGCTCCTGGAACTCTGGGAATTGGCGGCTGCAGGATTCGATGATGGCCTGTATCTTCTCTTTTGGCTGCTTGGAGATGGGCACCATGCGGTCCAGGTTCTCATCAACAAACAGACGCACAAACATCTAACACGGGGAAAGGAGGAGGTACATGTTCAGATGTGAGGATGATACGTAAACTTTCAGTAAAACGTACTTATGCATACATGATTTACACACGTTGAATGCTTTCAGCCTCTCGGGGTCCACTCCCTCTGTGTCATTAATCTTGTCACTGTCGTCGTGGTCATCGTGATCGTCATCGTCATCGTCGGCAGCCTGAGAACGACTTACTGTCAGGTCCTCGGCACACATCTCCATTTTTATGGAGTCATAGCTTCCTGAACCATACTGAGGAGACTACACACACACACACACACACACACACACACACACACACACACACACACACACACAGTCAATTTAGCAGGAAAAAAGATGACAATGGTGTTTAAAAGGAAGGGTGCAACACTGTAGACTACATGTGTTTATCAAAGGTAAGAGCTTAAAGTCTTTTTATTTTCAATCACTTACACCACAATTTTTTCTCCTGGTATACATAGTGTGTCATATTTTGTTCTACTACTTCTCTATATATCTTATCCTTTGCATGAGCACTTTTTCAATGCCTGCTTCTCTCCACTAAATACTAAAAGGGAATGTCAACTTGGCATACATGTAGAGCTGAATGAAAAAATAAGTGTGAATCTCAGCAGAGTGAGCATGCTGAGTGGCATTCAGCCCGCAGGCCCAGCACTCAGTTTTCTGTAGTCAATAGTATGAGTGTGCCTTAAAGGTGAGTCAGTGCCTTAAAGGTGAGGCAGTGGTAGCTCAGTGGTTAGGATGCTAGGCTACTGATCGGAAGGTCATGAGTTAGATCCCCAGCACTGCCAAGCTGCCACTGCTGGGCCCTTGAGCAAGGCCCTTAACCCTCAACTGCTCAGTTGTATAAATAAGATAAATGTAAGTCGCTCTGGATAAAGGTGTCTGCCAAATGCCATAAATGTAAATGTAAAGGTGAGTCAAAGACACTGGGCATGCTGGATAACACTTATGCAATGTCAGAATACTGTGATATTCATGTAGTATATATGTCTTATATACAACCAATGTATTATATCCAGCATACGTATATAATCTTCTTCACTGTATCATGTGTGTATGTGATGTTATTCTGTCAGCACAAAGCTCTAACTTTGTGTTAATGTCAATTACATTACTGTGCCATGTTTTCTGCGCACTGCTGTACGCTCGTAAATTAAATTGAATTTAAATAATCATATGCATTGCAGCATACACTCGCCTGTACCTATACTACATTTAGTCATACAACCCATAATATATGTGAAATTTATGAAACTTCTTGATCCATATATTCCCCCATATCTGAAAAGTAGGTACATGCAAAACACTGTGGAGAAATGATGCCTTCAAAAGTAATTAAATGAACTGATTCGACATTAAAAAAAATACTGACAGCAAACAGTAATAAATGGAACAAACTCAATATTTGGTGTGAGGAACCTTTACTGTATATAAAAATAAATACATTTTAAAAAATTAAAAAAAATTGTAGTCTCAGGTACACTTTGTGCAGTTCTGATGGAGACCTTGACTGGTCACACAAACCCAGCAGCTTCATTATGTTTTTTCTGTCTGAAAAATGTCTCTTATGTAACATGCTGCTTTCTTTACTGACATGCAGACATTTCTCACTAACATTTAATTTTGTGCTGGAAAACTAATGTTTGGGAAACTAAAATGTTTTTGTACTGACTCGATAATAGAAGTAGAAGTCATAAAGTAAAAAATAAAAAAAAATTCTATTAATTTTTATATATTAATATGATAATTAAATATATTAATATAATAATATTATAAATTAATAATAAATAATAATTTATAATAATATTATAAATTAATAATAAATAATAATTTATTATAATAAAGTTTGTACTAAATAAAATAGAGTGCCTAAGACTTTTGCACTGTACATTTATATCATACTATATATATTTCAACATAAAACTATACTATATTTCAATAAATACATTTTGAAAAGCTTTGATTTTATAGTTTGCTGGCTTGAATTGGTACTACAAACTGAAAGAAATGTCTGACAGAAATACTGCTCAATATGCTGGAACAGTAATGGTGAATATACTGAAATGGTTTGCACCTGAGAAGAATAACAAAATATCTTTAAGACTATACTTTAAATCCAGTAAACTTGAACTGCCACTACTAGACTTTCAAATGACCTGGACGATGCAAACTTTGATGAATGTTACACGTGTATGTGCACATGTTTGTGTGTTTAGCTTTTTGTGAGGACCAAAAAGGATTCCTCACAGTTACATGGTCGTCACAAAAAGTATGGTGTTTTTAGAACTTCTTTTTGAAAAAATAAACAGTCAAAATACTTCCCTCTGGTTACTGACATTAAGGTTAGGGTTTGGTTTAGGTGTAGGCATATCATTAATTAGCTGTAGTAATCACTATGTCAAACAGAAGGTGCTCACAAAGATACAAAAACAATCCTGTCTGTGTGTGTTAGCACGTGTGTTAGCTTGTGTGTGTGTGTGTGTGTGTGTGTGTGTGTGTATGGACCTTGTTGGCGTAGTCCCTGATGTCTCGGTCAAGGCGCAGCTCTGAGGCCAGTGGAGGTTTGTGATATTTTCGGCGAAACTCCTCCGAGTGCTCCGGGTTGAATGTGGCTAGCATGGCTGCAGCAGTGGGCAGGGCCTGACTCATTCGCTCTCTCTGGTTCACTGGTTGCTGTTCTTCTGAAGACGAGGATGAAGTCGTGCTGAAATCCAGAGGCACGGCTGCCCTGTTTCCGTTAACCTGACTATACGACCCGGTCACTGGTCCGGTTGCTGCGCCGTCACTCACAGAAACCACGCCCATAGACGGAGGGGTCATGCCGTGGATGCCGTTGCCACTCCCACTTTCTGAGGACGAGTCATCTGCGAGGACAGATTACACAATTTAGACCCATTTGACATATGCACTGCGCTAATGTAGAGTGTTTTGGAGAAGCAATAATTTTCTGGTTAGGATGCACAATAAAATGTGGGATAAAAAATCAATGTTTAAATTGAAGTCTATAGCGGTTATGGCTTCTTGCAGTCTGTTCTGAAAGTACAGTAGAAAAGCAACAATGCTGCCTCTAGAGGGCAGTGTCCAGCAGCGATTCACTACACCATTCCATCAGTACACAGTGCATCTGCGAATGTGACTATGTACAGGTGTGAGGAAAAAAAAAACAGTGTACGAGTGTTGCACAGTGGGGTGCATGGCTGTATGATGTCAATTAGTTAATGACATCTTAATACACTACTCCTGATGCGGTTCTTCCTGCTCGGGGATCCTGGCATGAACAATCTAATTTCCTGACACAGTAAATACCTCCACCTGAATGCCCCCGAGACCTGCATTTCACTGTCTGCTTATCTCCGTAGATTTTCAACACAGTCAGTACTGTTCGCCAGTAGTCAGTACTGGATTTCTTTGAGACATTGGATATGATTTTTCCATAAATTGTTTGCAAGAGCATTTACACAAGAGATGTGCTATTCTTAAAAACCCAGTTAGTTTGCATCCTACAAGATAGCTGTGTTGGGGAAATTTAGGTGTAAGGAGTTTAATGTTAACCCTAATTAACAGGCTTCAAAACATGTAACTGGTAAGAGTTAATGCAAAATTATACAAGAGGAAGGAATTATACATAGGAAGAGCCTACGGTGGCCTGTGTGTTACCAGATTTAACGTACAATACGCATAGGAGGTGCTCTTTCAGTTTAGTCATCGTTTTGTCAGTTTCAGCTCTATGTGAATTTGCCCTTCATGGAGTTTCGTAGGTGTCACTGTATGTAAATCAGGTGTGCAACAAACTTGCCTTTATCAGCATACGCACATCAGTGAAGAAAGTCCGCAAAATCAGCAAAAATGTGATACAAGTAACATTTAAATAAAGTGAACTGGAAAAAAAAAACAAGCACAAAGTGTACATAGCAGAAATCTAGTGTTTATGGCATACAAGTCTCACATCTCACTTGCACCACTGTGACACTGACAAAGCCAGCGTGTGTGTGTGGGAAAAAAAAGCAAGAGCAGCACTGGCGGTCAATGTCACAGAGAGGGCTGTGTGGGCAGCCGAGTAGAGCTAGAGAGATGCAGGATGGGTGAGGTGGTGCACCGGGGCGCGGGGAGAGGAAAGGCAGAATGAATGATGGAGAAAGAGAGGGAGTTAGGTCAGAGTGTGTCTGTGTGGAGGGGGTGGGGTGGGGTGGGGGTGAAGTTCAAGAGTTATGGAGTGAGATGGAGAGGGAGGAAACAAAACAGTCAAGGAGAAACACATGCAGAATTGGATGCAGAGGAGGCGATGAAACAGGGATGATACCAGATGAGCAAGAAGGAGAGAGGAGGAAGCAGTAAGCAAGTAAACAAAAACAGGAGAAAACTAGGAGAAGAGGTGGTGGAAGTGGTGGAAGAGGAGCGAGATGCTGAAAAAGTGTAGAAAAGAGGAGAGTCGGGAGAGAACACACACACACACACACACACACACACACACGCACACACACAGTAGGGATAAGTGTGGCAAAGGCAATTGTCTATTTATTAGACTGTAAAGAGTAGCCGTGTGTAGAGAGGAAGGCCAGCCAAATGCCTGCCAGCTCTAACCCAACCGCTTCATTTTTCTCACACGCGCTCTCACACACACACACACACACACAAACCAGCCTCAGTCACTCGCTCCCTGTCTCTGACTCATTGGTGTGTCTTAAGAGAGTGTTTTAATGACAGCTGTGACAGCCTGCTATCTTATGTATATAAAGTGTGTTTGTCGCAACATCTTTACTGCTGGGACTGTCTGCATCTGTCACTGGAGCTCTGATTTGTTGAATACCCCATTTTCCCTTGTTTTCTATGACTTTTCCTCCCTCTCTCTCTCTCTCTCTCTCTCTCTCAGCCATTAAAGTGCAGATGTGCCAGTTAAAACGCTGCTACTATTTTTTCCACTTGATGAATGTTCCCTGATTATTTCATAAGTGTGCATGTGAATATAATGTGTTTAAAATGTCTCAATAAATGTAAATCACTGCACACAGGAAAAATGTTTTAATGCCTGATGTTGGGTTAATATACAATATGAGCTTTGCTCCATTCCCTCGGAGCTGTTTACACTGTGTAGCACACTGCACTCATTAACAAAAGCACACAGCAACTTGCTAAAATCTTTATGCCCTATTTGAACAGGCATTAAAATATTCTTACCATGTGCTAATGTAATGCAATGATTAGTCCGGGCTCGTGCACCTCAGGTGGTAGCTGTCCAAGCTCTGTGCTTCAACAACTGCGCTTTGTTAATGACTCTCTATCTGCATCGACACTAGCGTGCGACAACAGAATGGCTTAACAATTGGGAATAACAGCACCACTGAAATCATTTTATCCGTATACTGCAGTCTTTTTGTGCACTGCAGACTTGTGTGGGTGTGTGAGTATAACTGCAGAGCAAAAAAACATACACAACTAGAAATTATTTTTTTTTTAGTCTTCACAGTGACTTGAGTCATTTCAGTCTATTTAGTTACATGATCGGTTCACCGAGTTGTTGAGTTGCAGGGTTTGCCTGAATGTGCTGCCTGATCATGTCGCCATTTACGGCTGATAAACAGGTTAAACATGCAAAAATAGCTAACTCAACACACTGAATCTACTGATCCACAGAGACGGCAGTACTGGGCGAGAGGATTCTCTGACTCGAGGGTGCAGATCAGGTTCATCACGCACACAGTTACAAATATGACTTGCGGCATTCACACAAAAAAAAAAAAAAAAAAAAAACACCAGTACTTCAGGTTTAATTAACCCTCTACTGCATGAATTATTTATTTATTTTTTATGGATTTTTATTACTTGAATTAGTTTAAGAAATAAAAATCTATTTCAAAATTTAAAAAAAAAAAAAAATAGGGGGGTAGTTTGTAAATTGTTGCCATATGGCAACAAGGTGCAGTAAAGGGTTAAGATGTTTTTAAAAGACACAGGTATAATTCTGCTGTGCTACTTTCGTCTCTGTTTGGGGTCCCTGGTTAAGCCTTAGCGTTCTCACCGTCATGGCCCGGATTTGATTCCCGGCCAGGGAACCATCCTGAGCCACTGGGGTTACACAAGACATTGCACTTCCATTGCCGGTCCCAAGCCTGGATAAAGCTGGGGAGGGTTGCGTGAGAAAGGGCATCCGGCATAAAAACTGTGCCAAACCAAAATCCACGGAGCAATGATCTGCTGTTGCGACCCCTAACTTCAGCAGCCGGAAGCAGAACAACAACTTTCGTCTCTGTTTGTTAAAGTAACAAGCACAAAAGTAGCAGGATCGAGTACCTATTTTCAAATCTGTCACTTACCACGGCAGTACCTGATGGCTCCGCCCCTTCCGCTACACAGCGCGAGCTCTGAGCACTGAGTGGTCATTTTCCTACTATTGAGATGCAGTTAAGTGGAGAAAGAGCAGTGTTTAGAGAAGCCACTCACTGTCTGAAATAGTACATACTATTCCTAACAAACAGCAAAGTGGATTATGATTATTCTCTACCCTCCAAGGTGCATAATTTGGACGCTAATCTATAGCAGTGCATTGTAGGATTTCATGAGTGCACTGTATATTCGCCACTATGCTTTTAGACATGACTACAAAATAGCAAAACAATGAAAACTGTGCAGCGTATAGTGCTTAGGGTGTGGTTTTGGGCACTGATTCGAGTCTGCTCTTACACTGCACTAGCAGCTTCATCTTTACTCCTGCATGCCCAGATGCCATCAGGCACTAGCTACGAATAGATGAATGAATAGCGACCGTGGATGAACGAGTAGCTACACCACAACGAGCAATTTAACAGTATTTATTGATCAGTGAACATTATTATTATTACTAAAGGCATCAGTACCATTTTTTCAGACCTAGTATGAGTACATGTTTTGGTACTAGTCAATACTGTTACTGAAATACATAGTATTTAGCTCTGTATTTACACAGCGAACATGAAAAGCGCACGTGTGTGTTCATGCACTTTAAGCTCGTTCTTTATAACGTTAGTTAGTTTATTAGCTAGTTACATTATTTATCTTGGATTGCGTAGGATTGCACTGTAGAGCAGGTTTTGTTCTTCTGTGCAGCTGTATGTAAAGTATGTTTTTGTTTTTTACTGCATTTGGTCAAAGACAATGATAACGGCTGATCTTCAAGAACATCATACTGCATAAAACCGTTATTTTCTCTCACCTAGCCTTGCCTGTAATCATTTGTTTCTTGCAAAGCCAGCTATCAGTGCAGAACTCCAAGTTTGATTTTTAAATTGTTTTATCAGGTTACTTGAATGGTAGGAAGACTCGCTTCTTGATATTTTCACAGAGTACAAACTGCAGTCCGTTGTGATTTGATTGCCACCATTAATCGTGAAAAATATGTCCAGACTGCTGTCATTTCATGTCTTTTGTTCATTAGAACAACAATGTACACTAGTCAACAATACTTATTTATTACAGTCTTGAGTTATACTGATATTACTCTGGTTCGATGACAGAAATTCTTTATCATTTAACTCATCACCTGGCTGAAAAATCGCATGATTATTTAAAAGGCTCAGGAAAAGAAGCTCTAGAGGACTGATCTATTTCGTGTAATTTCTGCTTTTGTATGTGGGTGTGTGCAAATGTTAGTGTACCGTGGAGTGAGATTTGGTACATATAATTCATGCAGATGACCTCCAATCTGCCGAGTCGTCTGATGGAACAATGCCAAAACTGTCAATCATTCAGTGCTGCTGCTGCATCGCTGCACATGAAAGGAGCACTTACGTGCTCTCTCTTCCTCTCTCCCCAAGTCTTTATTCCCCTCCTGGAATGCAGCTTTTCTCTCCCTCCTCTCCCTCCTCCCCCTCCATCCCTCTACCTTCATTTGTCCAGACAAAAGAGACCCACCCTATCATCTCTCCTCCATTCCTTTCTTCCGTCTTCATCCAAAAATAAAAGCCCTCTCTCTCTCTTTTTTTTTTTTTTGTATATCGGCATTGTTATATTGGCACTAAGTTTACATACAAGTAAAGGGGACTGAGCTATTCATCCTCAGCAAAGTTTAATATACATCTGTATTTTTACTACAGGAAAAAGAGTCAATCCCACAATTTGTTTGTATGAATATAGCAAATAACTGAGGAAACAAATATATTTCCCAGCACATAACACAACTGTGATCGAGAGAGAACGACCGAGAGAGAGAGAGAGAGAGCGAGAGGGAGAGAGAGAGAAAGTGCAAGAGAGAGAGAGAGAGCTGACGGTGCAATTTGGCTGCTCTGAATGTTGCCCTGATTCATAGAGTCTTTACTGCATTAGGGGCAGGACAAAAAAAAACAGTAGGGTGTGTGTTTAAGAAGCACAAGGACACACACACGGCCAAACAATCCCGCTCACACTCCCACATGTCACTTGATTGAGTCTAGTAGGATGTTGTCAGGTTGTGCGGTTGGTCCAGAGGCAGTCAATCAATGCATTACCCATAATTCAGTGTGAGGGGCAGACAGCTGAATACTGCATCAGCCACCAGCTGCCAACACAACGAACACAGAATACATCCTACACACACACACACACACACACACACACACACACACACACACACACACACACATGCACGCAGCTGCCACATGATATTGAAAAATGTATTGGCCACAAGTACAAAGCAAACAAAAGTAATTCTCCTGCTTCATATTCAGATCAGACGAGCTCGGTTTCAGCCATGTGCTTTCAGCTAACTGTACAGTAAATCACGATCTGCTTATTAAATCACTGATCCCTGCTTTATTCTGATTAGATAAAAGAAATATACAGTGGTAATTTATTCTGATGGTATTTGGAATAACAATGCTTTAATTTAAGAATGAACTATATATCAAATGTCATGCTGTCTAAAGTCGTTTAATCAATATGATTTAATCTAGAACAGCAATTGTGTATAATACTGTAAGCGGCATAAATCAATGGTTTCATTGTAGTCTGGTCAGAGTACATTGATTTAAACTAACAGTACAGATTAAAGCCAAACATTAATTAAGGAAATTGTTTCTTTAATGTAGCATCGGAACAATAAATTAACGTCCACTTTGCCATGTACACACACTAGACAGCAGATTCTCAATGTGTGTGTGTGTGTGTGTGTGTGTGTGTGTCTTTTCAGTTCAACAACAGAGCAACGAGGAACATGAAACTATTGAGCTAAATATACTGTTCAAACATGTGGGCCCGTGCAAACAATCAGAACTGCAGATCACGGAGATCACAAAGTGTTAACGCGCTCATGCATAAATTCTTCAAAAATATATCCAGCTTCTTTTGATGTTTTTTATTATTTGAAATATGAATTTTAATTTTTCAAAATATCACACATTAAAAAGTAAATTAAAGTAAATTATCACACATTAAAAGTAAACTGTCCCTGTGCAGGAATATCATGATTAAACAAAGACAAAATATCATATCTGAGATTAAAGAAAAATCTTCCAGTGTATCTATAAATAAATATCTGATAATATCTGATATCCATAATAAACATCTGAATCGTTAGTGATGTCAAAAATGATGTCGAGAAAATATAGTTTCTTAACAGAATATAGCGTTGTTTTTGACATATCCAAGAAGTTGAGCAGATTAGAACTGTTGCATGCTGCAGCCGATTGGAGAGGTTTATAAAAATATACAGCTTCAATAAAAAAAAGCCAAAGCCTTCATTGGAGTCTGGCACCAAAAAAAATATATAAATCTTTAATTTGGGATTTTTGTGTAGAAAACCTGTAAAGATATCAGAGGCATGCTGCATTCAGAAAGGCAAAAAGAGAACAAGTGAAACTAGGATATTGATTTATGTTAAATTACAGTAATGGTCTCTAGTGATTCTGAGGGAATTTACATCTTATATGTTCCTATTTTCTTAAATTGACTATCCATAAGTGTGTATGAAAGGGGGGAGAAACTCCCACCAGAATCATGAATCATCACACTCCGCGTTATATACACCACCAGGCAAATGAAATTAAACACATCTATTCATATTAGCGTTTTTTTTTCTTTCAATTTTTCCCCATTTCAGAATAAAGGTAAAGAATTAAAACTATAAAATATCCTATATGGAATTATACAGGGACCTACAACATGTTCACAAATCAAATGTCTTGTATTTCCACAGTTCAGAAGAACCTGAGCACTTGATGGCATTAACTAAATTCTAAATGATTTTTTTTTTTCTTAAATAATGCTGTAAAAAAACCTTTACGCATTAACATCAACTTCCGTACTTACCTTTTTTCGTTCTGATTTAAAGGAAAGCGTGAGCAAGAACTTCTGCAGTCTAAATGACAAAATAATTCATGACAACATAATAAAGCCATGTCATGAGTATAATATGTCTATTACTTTCATGTATATTTGATACACATTTAGTATTTGGAAGTATTTGGACAATGACAATGAGTTTTTGTGATTTTGCCTTTATACACCACCACAATGGATTTTCCATTTTCAGGGTCTCAAAGGTATTTGGACAAAGTGACAATTGTAAATCTAACCATAATTTTAATGTTTTGATGAAAATCCTTTGCAGTCAATGACTGCCTGAAGTCTGGAGCCCATGTTCTCAAAACTCAAATTCTGAGTTTC
>CM074960.1:11455134-11465626 GCA_037577455.1 Pangasius macronema
ACATAAAGTCCTTCTGCATCTATACACAATTTTGGTGCAGAAACTGAACCTTTGCAGTGGAAAATCATGGAACAGTTCTGGATGTGTGTGTGTGTGTGTGTGTGTGTGTGTGTGTGACATCTCTGATGAGCAAGCAGGACAACAGTGGCAAGGAAAAACTCCCTGAGATGGTGATAGGAAGAAACCTTGAGAGGAACCAGACTCAGAGAACCCATCCTCATATGGGTTTACACTGTAGTGCGCGCGCACACGTGTGTGTGTACAATGTGCGTTTGTGTAGTCCATAGAAAACAGCAGCTCAGGAGTGATACTTCGCAAAAGAGAGCGACCTTCCAGTGCCCCATACTGAACATCATGAAGTCAGTCTGGTGACTTGTATTAAGAGAATGTGTTCAGTTACACAGATCCAGGGAGCTGTATTACTGACAAATTAATGCCTGAAGGTCTCCCACACCTACATACACAGACAGCCTCAGCAGGAGGCTGATGAAGGTTGATTGTGAGGAGGAGGGAGGGTAAGGTTACCTGCAGTCTAGGCTTTTTAAGAGTGTGACTCATCAAGAACCTATTCCGAGATGCCACCTCCTTCTTTTTTCTCACTCTGCATCTCTACCAATCCACTGAGACCCCTGGAAAAGTTCTCAATAGCACAAAGACCAGAAGGAGAACGGTATGAAAAACCGATGTTGTGATTTTCAGAACATGTATAGTCGGATATCAGTTTTTCGGTATATCATGGTTTTGGTTTACAACATTCTACAGATCGCTTACTAGCCTTCAGTAAAGGGCTAAAAACAATATAGTAATATCGTTTTCTCTGATTTCTGTCATGACAAAAAGTAATCTTCCCTTACTTAAAAACATGGCATTGCAAGACCATAATCCCACCCACTGCTTAAACCAAAACAGTCAAGGGACAGTCATTTGGCATATTGCCACTTTTTTCAACAATAATTTATCCCACACAGACACTGCATTTCTCTTAAATTCTTACTTTTTTTATTTTTTTTTTTACTACCAAGGCCATCTAACTAGACCTCCGTATAATGAAGGAAGTCACCTGAAGGAGCCAATACATTCTCAAGTGACCCACACACACATACAGCTTTTAACATGTAATTCTCTGTTTTTTTTTTGTTTTCTTTGGCTGTAAAACTATTTTTGACATTACTAGGCTACAGAATCAGTGACTGATGCAGTTGGCAGTGCAAGTCAGAAATCCACTTCGACAGACCCCCTGCCAAAACCTCTGCTACAGGATCGACCACCAAGGGAAAATGGCTTTAAAGAAACTCATTGCCAAAGTGTTTCTTCTACAGTACCAGGAACACTTACTGTTTCAATCATCCATGTGCCAGATGTAGCAGGTGGCGGCTGAGCACAAGCCGTTGTTTGCCAGCCGTAAATGTGTTTCAATGTACTTTGTGCGTTTGTGTGTGTGGGAGAGAGAGCAGACACTATGCTAGCACTCAGTGCTGCCATATGATGGGTCTGCCAATCATCTCTGAGTCTTAAAGCTGCTTAACCCTATCAACCCATCTGTCTGTCACGCACGCACACGCGCACACGCACACACACACACACACACACACACACACTCTCTCTCACTAGGTCTCTTATGTTGAAGAAGCTGGAATATAACCAAATAATGGCTTTACTGCAATCTAAGCAAGGAGTTAAACTTAATCTATAGACTTTTTTTTTTATCCTTACACACTTTACAACAACATTCAGTAAGTACACCATATTACAGAAATCTCTTTGTGAGCACCTAATGAATATTAACAATTCAAAAGACACATTCCTAACCACTCCACCTTGTAACTCTAGCCTAAATTTGATGCACTGCGTTTGGTTTCTAATACACATGCCACAGTAAATGCATTGCCAGGCAGGTCTAACCCAGTAATGACGAAAGTGTCTCATGACCGTTTAGCATGACCATCCCATCACGTAATGCAAATCCTATCTTCATTTATGTTTCTGTAAGCATAGGTTTCACAGTTAGAGCTAAGCGCTGTGGCTGCTCATGCTGCTCTCAGCACAACTCGACACCCAGCCAGCCTTCACTGAGAGCTGCATGGGGGTTGGGGGTCTCCAGCAGCATGCCTGAGAGAGCCAAGGTTCTGAAGAACACCATCATTAGCATCATCATAATCATGACTCAAGAATACAAGGGGAAAATACCATATTAAATGACTATTTTAAACGGATTGATCTACTGCTTCTGTTTAGGTACGAGTGTCTGGAAGGCTGTGGATTGGGATGGTGATTTCACACCATCAGTCAGAAATGAGTACTCCACAATCTTTACAACCTGATCCTTGAGTACTAGGCAGTTCAGTCCATAAAATGTTACACCCATCAGTGATCCAAACTCATTTCTCTAGTCAAGTCAAAGTTAAATGTATAATCTGAAACCCCAGCAAGCATTAAAAGTAATAAACCCTATATCCCAGGCTTTGTGCTTAGTCCCCCTCCATACTCTACCATTCCACACTCAACACTAAATTTAATTTGATCCAATTTTTGTTCCCCATAAAAGATTCAACAGAAAGGTATCTCAATCTGGGTCACTGACATTCTGCCTGTGCTCCACTCGAAAGAATGTCATTAGGTTTTTCATTACGTTTAATATTCAACCTCCTTCTCGCTTATTATAGACACATGGATGAAGAGACGCACCAAAAACTACGCACAGGCCACAGTCGGAACGAGATTCATTCTTTTTATTAAATGTCCCTTTACTCTTCTCCGATGTGCACTTGTTCCCTCTCTCTACTCTGTTCATGTTTTAAAATGCACACAGTACTTTACTGTTGTCCTTCTGCCATTCTCTTTCCATTTTCACAGTCCACCATTTCTTCCTTTCCCTTAGCCCCGGCGTCCTCGCTTTTTCTCTGAGCAGCTTAGTAGAGTGATACATTGGATCTGTAATGGTGCATTCTGTTTCACTCCCCCTCCATGGCCTTGAGAGAGGCTCTATGCCTCCCCTCCTCCCTTCGATGCCTGCAGACAATGCTCAAAGACAACCATGTATCCTCTTCATTTTACTCCCCCAAGGAAAATGAGAAAATACTGGACGTTTTCAAATATATTTCTTCCAAAATGCTGCTTCTTTATTGCAGAGTTGAGGTGCGCTTGAACTCATCAGACCCTGAGATGTACCTTGCCTAGCTTGGACTCAATATTTTTATCCAGGAGGTAGGAAAGATGCTAACTTGCAGATGCTTATATTAACGTGCTAGGTCCAAAGGTTACAAAGTCACCCAGAAACAATCTGGCAGTATAGAATATACCCCCAAGCATAATAAGAAGACAAATGATGTTGCGTGGGCAGCACTTATATAGTGGGTGGCTTCACACGCTTAGGAGAAAGCATGTGCTAGCCTTCACACTCTACTGGTGGCAGACCAACAGTAATAACAAGTGGCTGAATAAAAAGAAACTTAGAAGTAAAAGAAAAAAAATGAATTAAACATATAAGCTGGAATGGTAGAGTGCTTAAACAAACTACTGCAGGTTTTTCAACCTACTCTCCTTGTACTGCATCTGTAGCATATGTGATGTTACCACAGAAAAGTGACCTGCTAACACAAACCTTATGACAGGGACAGTGTGAACATTCACTTCTAATGTGAATTCGGTACTACAAACATTACTGGGAACAGTAAAGGCTCCTTTGATGAGGCGAGAGAGAACAAAGCTGTTCTTATAAAGCAGATACTCAGCTGCTTATACTGTCACAAATATTGCACGGTATCCATGCACCTGTTATACAGATATACACTGTAATTTACAAATTCCTTTGACTGCACAATTCATGAATGTACATTCTGATTCATATAAATCTTTATATTAAATATAAATGTATAAATATATAAATGTTTACTGACTGCCTCAACAACTGCAGATTTTTGAGTGAACGCGTTTTCTGCTTGCCAGGTACAAATAAAAAAAAAAAATTGACAAAGTGGGATTAAAAAACAAAACAAAACAATAAAACAGTCCTGCATACATCTAGTGATGAACTGGAGTGATGTACCTGAAGCTGAGGAACTGTCAAAGCCAGAATTCATAGACCATGTTGACAGTGCTGGCATTTTTTTCATGTTTTTTCCCCCCCAGTGTATCCAGGGGAATATAGTAGGAAGCCTCATATAATACAAAATAAATAAATAAATAAATAAATGAAACCTTTCCATTTAGGCTCCACCCATTTTGGGTTTAAATCTTAACACGGATATGTGGTGCACTAAACAAACTGATACAGAGGGTGTGAATGTGTTACAACCCTATCCTGTGGTCAAATATACACGACAGATGTGGTTGATGGAGACCAAGTTAAAAATGCTGAAGTATACTGAAGCGGTAATTTTACAAGGAGTTTTATTTACTTTGTTAAAGTTCTACAGCTTCCTCGTTGACCTCTCTGTACTTGACCTAATGCAAGTCACTAGCTGCACTAGTCTGTTTTCTCTAAATTTGTCGTTCGCGATATCTTATGCATGCAAATATACACACAAAAACACATACACGGCAACCAGGCCTTGTGGATAACCTGTCTGAGTTCTGCCTCGTAGCAGCTGTGTGTGGACGGAGCAGCATACAGCAGAAACAGCCCACGTAAATGTTGGGTTCACGAGGGAGGGCAGACGCACCCGGCGGCGCTGAGCTCTTTCTCTCTCTTAGTGGATGAACGAGCAAAGACGGAAACCTGGAGGAGGTAGAGCAGCCTGTGCCATCCATCCACTTTCACCCACTCCATCAGCCTTGGTCCAGCAATGTTTCTGCAGGCTTCAGCACACACAGTCTGCGCACACTGGGGCACATCGGTAGGCTGAGCTTCCTGAAGGGCTCTAGTCATTTTATTAGTTTATTTAACAAAATAATGCCACAAAATGACATGCACGGGCAGGTAAAGACACAAGCACCATATGTAACATGCCTGCTTTTAACACTCAGTGTAATTGACAAACACAGTATGTCTTCCGAAGCACCAGAACCAGTCTCCGTCCACCATCTGTTTACTAAATGCATGAACAATGTAGTGTATGTGTGTGGCATTAGACTATCATATGGGGGTCTGTCATGGTGGGGTCGGGCTGCGCTGCAAGCGGGAGCGTAGGGGGTGTGTGGGGTGGGGGGGGGGGGATGGGGCGAAGGAGGAGGACAGAGGAAGAGGAGAAGAGATGAGGAGGAGGGGTGCTGTTGGTTATGGATATAGCTCTGTAGAAGAAAGAGAAAGGGAGAGGGAGGGAGGGAGGGAGGGAGGGAGGGACGGACGGAGAGAGTCAGAAAGAGACTGTAGCTCTATATATGGTCCTGACCACCCAAAGCCTTCCCTCTTCTCTGGCTGTCTCTGATGGCTAACAGGCTCCTGTTTTAATGAATTGTAATGGTGGAGGAGGGTTTGCATGCGCTTGGGTGTGGATGCACATATGGGGGTAGACTGCAATGACACTCATTTTCAAGCTAAGAGGATTACACCCTAATATCCCCATAGTATAAATCCGTATACGTTTAATATCTCTGCCTTAAAAGGCTTACAGATCCACACAAAAGCCTCACGCTGCAGCGTGACTATGTAATTGAGAACAGCGTGTGTACTTAAACCTGAGTATTTCGGGGGAACATGCCATTTTTCAAGAAGTACACAAAGTGTTTAAAGTGTGCGAGAGAGCAGGGTTGAAGGTGCGGCAGGTGAAGTATACAGTCGTTATTTTGGATCCGTATGCTCCATTACCTTCAGCACACTCGTATTGGCTTTACTGCAGCTATCCTCCATCCATCACTTATTATAACTCTTTATGACTCGCTATAAAACTGCAGTCAGTGAAGGCCTTAGATTTCTATTAGCCAGACAGCAGATGGGTTCTATTCATACACAGGTACACCGGTTAATAAAAACACGCACGAGAAAAACAGCTCAACTTACTGGCAAGACCAGATGATGGAGGGAGAAGGGAGACTGGATGTGTGGATGGATCTGTTTCGGAACGTGTTCTTCTGTCTTTCGATATCCTCTTACGCACCCTGACCAGGAAATACCGGGAGCGTCTACTTTCCAACAGTATTTTAAATAAATGAGCATACATGTCAGATTGCAATAATGCAGAGATACATGTGATTTAAAACTAAACTATGCATTCATCACAAAAACATTCAACAGCTGCTTTGTTCATATGCACAGATAGCTTTGGTTTAGTTATCTTGGGTCACAGGGTATACCCTCCCATTACAAACACCAAGGAGTCACTGAAATTCCAAAAGTATTTGGAAATTTTCATTTCACCAACGTCCCGGTGTGCAGTTTCTCCCTCAGATTCAACTGAAAAACCCATAATGGTATTAGGAATGAGCGTTTCAGGCAAAATTAATATTTACATTATTAAATAACTGCTACCTACGCATACATGCATACTGGCATAGGGCACAAAACCGTGTGCGTGTGTGTGTGTGTGTGTGTGTGTGTGTGTGAGTGAGTGTGTGACACTGCACTCCACATTTAAATTCAGAACATCTTTGCAAGGAGAGAAAGCTTGACTTACACTATTTGAGAACGATTATACACAATTTAATGTGTGAAAGCCAACAATTGAATTTTTTTTTTTTGAAACCGCATTAGTTAAAGTTTTTGCTATCATCAGCATGCTGTGATTGCGTTCATATGCTGTAGGCTGTACGCAATGAACGGCCAGTTTCCTTTTATGAGTTTGAAGCTCAATGGCAAACAAAAAGATCACAAAATCATCCAGATGACAGAAGGGGCGCTAACTGTACTAACTGAACAGTAACGTCCTGTGTGTCCACATTTTGTTTTTGTTGTTTTTTTTTTGAAGTTTCAGCAGAACTTGAGCATTGTCTACTTCTCAACATTTTCAGACGAACACAACTAGTGGCATCACTGGCATTTAACTTTGGGTGGATGCAAACTCTTAGCTGCTTTGCGAGGATTCGTAGTGTGAGGACTTTTATGAGTTGATGTTATAGTACAGTAAGTTGGCCTCATGCAGATAATGAGCAACAAATTCATTTCACACCAGTTAAGCCATCGTTTTCCTATGGATAGAGAGAGAGAAAGAGAGAGAGAGAGAGAGAGAGAGAGAGAGAGCCTGCTTTGGATTTTATGCCTGTAATTACAGCTTATTCAAACTCAAATTCAATCCCATTTGCCGCTTACCATTTAAAGCTCAACCACTGAGATCAACTGCTGCATGAGGTGCAGCCTCTCAGCGTGTACAGGGATAGAGGAAAAATTCTCTTCATTCCACAACACTGAAGCATTACCACACTTGCTGACGTTGGGCAAGAAATACTGCACAGTGACATGACAGCAATGAGACAGATATCCATGATAAGCTGATGTGGGTGTTCCTTTGCCTTTTTGTCTTAAATTGAAACAAATGTTCGCAAAACTGCATTTGGAAAGAATAAACTTTCTGTTGAGCAGCGTTCACACTTGCAGCTATTACACAGTGATACACTTTTGATGATGCACTGTGGTGATAAAAGTATACAATGCTCATCACCTGGAGCAGCCACACACCTCCTCAAGAAAAGAAGCATAAAGGACTATCCCATGTCCTGAGTATTTGAATATATGGATTGATTTGTTATATTCACCATAGCCAGTTCCAAGCCTGAGCTGGTGCTGGTTTTCAATCATCTTGAACAGCCATGTTGCACTTCATCAAGAAGGCTTTATGAGGGGTTCTTTGTATGCTAAATAATTATAGATTTCAAAGGGGAAATCTACGGTATGTGGAATGTCTCAGACCTGAGTCAGAGTATCAAATCAAAGACCCATTTAAAATCCTGGATGAAACCTCTTTATTACAAAGAGTATATGACAGCAGATGAGTAACTATCAGCATTGTGAGATTTCAAGGTCACACTCATGCAAGTTTATGCTCCTACCAAGATTGCTAAAGAGGAGAGACATGGGCCATAGACATGGGTCATAGAATCCAAGACAACACACATAGCTACATCATGCTGATTTATACTCATCAGTTGGACAACAAAAATGTGATTTGTTCACCAATTGTGGGCTGTCAGCCAGGGTGGTCAGCTCCATCTGTTATCACTGGTTAGTACCTATGACAACATATGCTGGCAAATGTAAGCATATCATATGGTAAGGTCATAAAAGCACTAGCATCTCAAAAGCCCACGGGACCCAGTCGTGATTTGGCGGCAGAAGATGCTTGGCTAAATACTGTTTTCTTTGCTGATTTCTTTTGTAAATAATTACCAGTACTTCGAGTGGATGTCATAGTGCAGAAATAGAAGATTTTAACTAGCTGAGATGGGTATAACTTGGAAGGAAGTTGGTGATAGAACATGACATTTCTGTAATTTAGAGATTTGCATTGAAATCTCTCATTATGAGCTGCTCCACTGAGTCTGTGAAAAACACTATGAATGCTATATCTGTATCTGTAGATATATGGAGATACATATAGAAACAAATTGCAGATCTATAGATTCTGCAGAAGCACGACTAAAAGTGAAGTCATGTACAGTGCCTCCAGAAAGTATTCACCCCCAAATATTTTTTTGTTGCTGTATTGCAGCATCAAATTTAAGTATGGAATTAAGTTTTTTTTCTTTGGTAAGTTATTAGAAGTGTTTGAAAAGTATTCACCCGCTGAGTTTGGATTTTCCTTTTGCAGCAATTACAGATTTGATTTGTCTCAGATGTGTCACCATGCGCTTTGCACATTTTGATTTTGCCATTGTCTTACATTCCTGAATGCATATTTTTCTGCTAAATTAAATGGAGAATGTGGGTGGACAGCAATGTTTAGTGTTCAATCTCATACCTGAAAAGTCTGGGCTTTGACTCGGCCATTCCAAGACATAAACCATGTCTTGCTGGAACAAATATTTTCACCCTAAATTTAAACGTCTTGGACTGGAACAATTTGCTTATATCTGGCTCTATCCATGTTGCCTGTAATGACAACAAGTTTTCCAGTTTCTCCTGCTGAAAAGCAGCCCTAGAACATGATGCTACCACCAAACTGCTTGATCACAGGAATAGTGTTACCTGGGTGTTGGGCTGGATTTGGTTTGCACCAAACATTGTGCTTTGGCTTTAGGCTAAATGGCTCAACTTTAGTTTCATCAGACCACAAAATCCTTTTCCAAAAGCTCTCAGACTTTCTCAGAAATGGCTTCCTTCTGGCCACACCCTCAGAGGCCGGATCTGTGAATAGCTGATGATACTGTTGATGTCTACACAGGTTCTCCTATTTCAGCCAGTGAACTCTGTAACCTTTTCAGTGTTGTAGCTGGACTGTTGTACACTTCTCTAACAATTTCCCTTCAGCTTGGTCTGATCTTGGTAGTGTCTCGTCTGTGCCATATTATTTTTTTTCCTTTTTCTTATAATGGAGTTCACAGCACTCCTGAGAAGTTTCAAAGCTTTGATAATGTTTTAATAACCTCCTCCATCTTTTTTGCTCCGAACTATTGAGTGCTTTCTGGAGGCATTCTGTGACTTCATTCCGAAGCCTTGAGATCTGCACATGGCAGTGGAGAACCAGGACCTATAATAATAGCCACAAATGCCTCTTGCTATATAAAAACAGAGACCTAAAACAACTTCATCCTCAAGGCTAATAAGTATATAAACTGGAGGGAGGAAAGAGGAAAAAGACAAGCAGTTAGCAGTCTCAGGGTCACATAACTCTACCAGGCAATAAATACTGGAATGTTGCAGAGACCTTGGGTTCTTACTGTCAATTTCTCTATCAAAAGTACTTCTCAAAAACAGGCTTCAGTCAAAATTTGAATTTGAACATAAAAGCTCATATATACAGCACAAATCATTCCTAAGCCATTCACACTAAAATAACAGGGGTAGTTTGCTTGATATTTTTTTTTTTTGGAAAGCTACCGTTAAATACTATAAAAGTTGCAGTAATACAACATATTTAAGCACAGTGGCTGAAGTGGATCACTGCAGCCTCAAGTTTAGTGACCTTGACATGAGGGTTAAGTCATGTTATAATCAAAAAACATGGCCCCATCAGAATATCAAGGTGCACCAGTGTAATACGCTAAAGCTTAAGTTGTCCATTAGTCCGTGTGTGTGTGAGTGAGAGAGAGAGAGAGAGAGAGAGAGAGAGAGAGGAGTCTTGGGTAAAGCTCAAACTGATCTCATTTCTCTGAAGCACTGAACTCCTTAATCTCCTCAGAGGATAAGGGATGGGGTGGGTATGACTACAATCGCAGAAAAGCACTTGTACCAGTGTGTGTTTGGAGGTGCAGAGACCAAGTGGGACCTCATGTCAATGCTTATCCAATACTAAACACAGAAGGAAGCCCTGCTGTTATTTATGTGAGCACGGTTTCAACATACTTGTGTGTGTGTATACATACCTATACGCACACATATGTATGCATGTGTGTGTGTGTGTGTGTGTGTGTGTGTGTGTGTGTGTGTGTGTGTGTGTGTGTATGTATGTATGTATGTATGTAT
>CM074960.1:11465726-11508345 GCA_037577455.1 Pangasius macronema
TCCCAGTTGAATGTAGACCTGAAGGGCAGATGCCACAGCCTGGTTATGTAGAAGTGGACTAAAGAGGTTGTAGAAGGACTTAGTGCTTTATCAGTGGGTTAACTGCCCACTTCACACCTGTGCTTAATCAGAGATTACTGTGTGGGGCAGTCTCGTGTCCAGCCTCTCACTTTTTCCTCATATACACATGCACATGCACTCTGCTTCACCGCTTCACATTCAGAGTAATGCTGGAGAATATTACGGGAGGAATTGAGCTGTCACTGGCTGATCTTGGTCCTAATACAGGCTGCCCAAAATGGTTTTGGGAATGACGACGACCGGATATAAGATATCACAAACGAGTTCTTAAATGAAAAATAACTAAAAAATTTGATCAGGGAAGAATGTCAAGGCCTATGAGGCAAGACAAGACTTTTCTAATTTCAAAGAGCAAACAGTTCCCCTTTTACAGTAGGTTATCTTATCTTGGCTTTTCAACAGGTCCTCTTAATTCATTCTCAGTAAAACCTGAGGATCCGATAGCAGTGGGTCCAAATTTCAGGGGCATTTCGGAGGTTTTATGGATCAACCTTTACTCTGCTTTTCTGAAACACACCCAAACAACTCCCCATAAAACAATCAAAAAAAAAAAAAAAAAAAAGCAGAGCCTCTGCTTGGTGTTGTAATGCACACCAAGGTACATACCCACCCACTTTTACTCACTTACACAGGATAGCATTCCGGGAAAAGTTTAGCAAGTTCCAGAGGATGATTTTTTTTTTCCTGTTTTGCAGCGAACAGCGAGTTCACAGCCTGAGATACACACCTGGACACTTGCACACCCATAGACTATAAGACAAGCACGCCTCATTAGCAGCGAGCACGAACATGCCATCTAATTGCATTCACACATGGAGACACACACCCAATGATAAACTCACTCACAGAATCATGCACTAAATCACAGCAGGCCACCATTCCTGTGAACAAAGCAAATTGTTAGCTATCTGTCAAGCAAGTGAGCCTGTGTGTATAATAATTAATTCAGGCTCTTCTTATTTGAGGGTAGCGTGGAGGGGTGGCAGTTAATAATTAAGCAGCCACTGGCCCTGACTCAGTGGAAACCGTCTTCTCAAGGACCCAACACTAGCAGCGCACACACACACACACACACACACACACACGCACTTTACAAAAGATGAGGAAAAACTGGCAATACTACATTCAATGCTCTATCCCTATTGATCCACATCAACATAACTGACTATAGATTGGTAGTAACAAAATTGAGAATATTTATTCTCTAATACGTGTCATTAACAGATACATTACACCATTATTGGTAGGATATGAAAGTGAGTAAAAATAGCACGAAGCAAAAACAGGAGAGAGAGAGAGAGAGAGAGCATTGTCTAAGCATTATTAAAGGAGAGGAAAATGGCAGCCCATTTATTTGTTTCTCTTGCTCTCTCATGATTTATCTTTTCATCTCCTGTCTCTCTCTCACTCACTCTCGCTGTACACTCCCTACAATAACTTAGCAAACATACTCACAATCAAATAGAACGCACACTGGGAAATGTCATATGTTAATGGCCCTGCATTTTTAATAGTATTTCCATTAGGTTATCACATGATTATCATCCTCCGCCTCTCCTTTCTCCCCCACATGCTCTTTAGTGTCTATGGGAACTTGTTCAAACTACAACACTTAAGATTCAAGATGCAAAACCATTCCGACTGCAGCACAGACTGCAGAATAGCCATCTGTTCCACACGAATTCCCTTACTGCTCTATAGTCAAGTGCTAACAAACGGGGTGGATCTGGGAAACTGGAAATGCTTGCTGAGTTATCGGGCTAGCAGCTACTGCTCAGATTATCACAGTCCCATATGCTTAAATATGATTGTGCCACGTCCATAAAAATAATGACCAGTGCTTGAATGCTGTGCCCAGTGGTATTTATCTAAATGTCCAGAAATCCTTCCGAGTTCATAACTAAACAGCGCCACTATGGTCTGCCTTCAGGTTACCCTGAGCATCTGAACTGCTTCAAGTTAAATATACGTCACTAATTATGTAAGTAAAGAATGCTATTTATGTTGTTATGTATAGCTCTACATCATCTGCACCATAATAATATACATTATTCCACAGAGCCATTGGTGACATTCTGAAAATTAAGCCACTGAAGTGACAAAGTAAATATGCCCGAACTCTGGTGTTCGACAAAAATTACTGTTGAGACTTGTTTCTCCTTTAAACCATGATGGATCAGTTGAAAAGATTAACAATTACATTCTCAAATACATTGACTTTCTACCCTCTACTTCTACACCTTTTCTAGTCACAATCTTACTATTGAGTCGGAATTCATAGACAAATGACTAGAACTGATCAGTCTAACAATCACATCAATCCTATCAAGCTCTCTTTAATAATATATCACAAACAACCAACAGCCAAAGAACTGAAAACGTCAGTTCACACAAAGTGCATTAGAGGAGGTACACGGTGCATACCTGTGCATTAGAACATAGATGGTAAAGATTGTATAGGGCTATATAGAAGATACACAAACTCATAGCTGTCATAATGTCTAAAGCTCAAATTGAGGAGGTCATAGTCACAGATCTGATTTTATTTTTATTGTTTAATGATGTCACACTATCAACTACTATCAAAACTATACATTCATAAATCAAGAATATCGACATTCAGATTACCTAACCAGTAGACTTACCCAAAGTGTTAAATTCTACTATATTTCACTTTTAAATCAATATTTTACACAGCACAATTGTATTGGCTTCTGTGGATAGAAAGTTTAGAAATAAAAGGCTTTAATAGCCAAGAGCCTTAAGTGCCTAATATTGGAATAATTGGCTTACATTCATAAAATGAATCTTTGTGGTGATCGTACGGGTGTTGGAATGTTTCACACTTTGTCGATATATCAAAAGGACCTTACTGTCTGAATTCTGTATAAACACAACCGAAGCCCAACTCACTCTAGGCTTAAGTTACTCTTATCTGTAGCCATGTCCAACAGAAGAAGATAAGAATCAGTGACCTGCTGAAACCAGAGAGAACAACTTAACAATATTAATGAGTCTCCACCTCACCCACCTGTCACTCACAGCAGCTCTCTTCCATTGGCTGGCAGTCAGACTGTAGCTCCTAAGCTGCTTTGTGTACAGGGATTGTGATTTGCTTGCTGAAGCTGCTGGAGGTCGTCTGTAGGCAGTTGTGGATGCAATAGCGCACCGAAATAACTATTTGTTCCTGCAGTTCAAAAGCAGCAGTAATAGGTCTGCGTGCTATTAGCTCCACTGGACATTCAGTCCCATTCAGACTGTTGTGGGGAAAATCTGAGGTGATTAGCATAGGCGTACTGTACATATTTGTGTGAAGTCACTCCGTTCGTCTTGTTTGTCAGCTATTTATCTGAAGCAGCACTCCTTGCAGGACCCACTGAATGAGTAATAAGCAGTCACAGGAGGAGGTTCTGCCACTCTATTCAAAAAGGAGTGCGAAGCTTTCAGCTGGAACGAGCATGCCAGTGTTCACTTGCCTCGCCTTTCAGACATGTTTACTACTGTATTGTGCTGGATGTTGCCTTTCACTGCTACTGGTGAAGCTGTCTGGCATCTTGGAAATATCAGGACTAAAAGTTTTCAGTAAAGCCTGAGTAAAGCTAGGAGAGTGGTGGACGACAGCACTTTCAGCTCAGAGGGAGTCTGAAGACAGAATGGGAGGAGAGAAGGATAAAATGTTCAGCTCGGAGATGCTGGTGAAAGCCTGCCCTTAAAAGCACATGTATCTCTAATGTTATACATTTCCTCTAGCAAGGAAACAATCAGACACCTGTCATTATGCAGCTGGAAGAGCTATTACAGAACATCAAACACTGATCTCAGCCTACCTTTATGCATACAATCACTGCAGATACCATAAGCCTATAAATGCCTGTGGTCGGCTCTTCTTGATTAGAGTGTGGTGGACTGCGTGCTTTGCTGCAGGAAAATCGTGACTGAAATGAAAGGCAAACGTATTCGATAAAAACTAACCAGAGCACCCTCAACAACAAGCATGCACAGTCAGTGACATGTTGTTAATGACTGCTGTTGATTGCAAACAGTGCATTCTTGAGTGTTTATTAGCCTGAAGGAAGCCTATTACTTATGCTGAGTATTAACTAAGTACCTAGTCTATTTATTCAGTTTTACACTCACCCTCCATTTCTTTGGCCAATTGGGACAGCTATCGAATTGATGTCGTCATTTCTTTCACTGCCTGCTTTCCCCTCACCCACCAACATACTCATTCTCTGTCACACATACACACACACACACACACACACACACACATCTGAGCCTTTTTTGACAGTGACCTATGTGTGTCCCATGGGTCACTTTGCCTCCGGTGTCAAAACTAATCCACCCATGTAACAACAAAGGTCATTCAAAACAAATCCATCTAAAGCTGCATATCAGGTGTAACGGAACACGTGTTTAGCATGTAGCTTACTACACGCTATACACTCAACGTCCACTTTTTTAGGAACACCTGTATGGGGAACACCTCATTCATGCAATGATCTAATCATAAAATGATTTCGGAAAGTGCTGATATCCTGGAATTTTCATGCATGGAAAAACAATCTATAGAAGTCACACCCAATGGTGTGAAAACCCCCCAAAAAAATAATTCCAGCGAGTGGACGTTCTGTAGGCTAAAACGTCTCGTTAATGACTGGTTCGAGCAGTCAGAAAAGCTACAGAAGCTCAAATATCCACTCTTGTAACAGTTAAAACAATGTATTTATATGCATTCCATTGGTATGCAGGGTGCCCTTGAGATGCTGACCATCTCATCTGCATACTGCGTGTTGTGTAGCAACGTTATTCAGACTGTGTGCAGGTGAAGGAGCATGAAGACAGATCTGCTCTGCCTGTTTTATTATACCTTTATTTTTTGTAACGCTTAAGGGTTTGTGTTATCCCGTCACGAATGAGGAGAGCCTGTGAATCTGCCATTAAATGTGTTGGATGCAGACTTTTGCTGTTTGGCTCTCTGGTTCATTGAGCTAAACTACTTTCCTCTGGTGAAAGCATTACACTTTGTACAACTGTGATGAGTAGAAAAGCATCTCAGAATGCATAACATGTTGAATCTTGAAGCACATGGACTAGAACAGCAGAAGGCTCAAAGGGTTCCACTCCTGTCAGCCAAAACCTGGAATCTGAGGCTACAGTGTGTACAGACTCACAGAGACTAGAGAGTTGAAGATTGGAAAACCAGGTCTTTGCCATCTATACAAGTGTTCCTATTTAAGCGACTGGGGAGTGTACGTGCCTGTTTAGTACTTACACTGGGAACATTTGCAAGCTGTGTCACTTGAACAGTACAGTGATAGAGAAAACATTTCTGTCAGCTCTATCATACGCACTAAAACACAACTCAATGGCTGACAAAGGTATTCTAAATGGACCACTCCAGTATATGTGAAGGAAAGTCATCCAGCTGACAGAGGTTTATTAGCAAATTACTTTAAATATACCTTTAACTCTACGACGGTACCATTATCGACCAATCATTGGTAATAGATTACTACTTGGATGTACCTATGCATCAGAGTGGTCCTAGTCGATTCTGATCAAAATCCCACTTCCTGGTGTCACGCAGAAGAGTCATGTTCCTCTCAAGGTCTTCCTTCTCACTGTTGCCTCTGACTTGTTCTTTAGAGATCTAGATCTACATTTCTGGTAAAGCTGTTTTTAATAATGTCTACACAATTCAATTCTCAACATGCTTCAGATACAGGTCATCGGTTTTCTTTCAGAGAAAGAAATACGTCAAGCCACCTTCTTGACTGGTCATGTGATTTTTACATTTTATTCTTCGGGGAAACGCCACGATACAATAATACAGACATCTCGGTGCTTTCCTAGTGACTGAAATCAAGACTATTATTAATATGCAAATTGATTAATTTGTATTCGGAGTGTTCCTGTGAGAATAAGAAAACAGCGGGTGGGAAATTTGACAAACAGATGAATTCTTTTGGTAATGAGGTTCATTGAACTGGCAATTTTAAACAATATCATCATTACATAAAATCAACAAGCAAATTGTTCTAGTTAGCTGGTAATTCACTCTCGGCTATTACAGTTATTCAGGCTCAACGTGTATTAGAATGTATATAATGTATGTAAGTATATAATGTATATAGAAACTCGCTTTGCAGGTTATCTCTGCAGAAGGCTATATTTTCTATAGATTCTTCTCCACCCCTCCTCCTCCACTCCATCTGCCAATACCCTCTCCCTCCCCCTCTTGTCTCTCTATCTCTCTCATTCTCCTCTATCTCTCTTTCCTTGGACTTATGGGATTGTGGTGTGGGGGGGAAGTAGCATTAGTATTTCATACCGAGCCTCAACAGAGATATTCTCAATGTCAATCTTCACACTTTGGGCCACGGAATCCAGTGAATAAACCCACACTAACAAATATATTTCACTAATATTTTACTATGGTGTCGGGGTATGTGTTGTATGGTTCGCTTTACTCTTTGAAGAGTCGTTGAGGAGAACTACAGTAGATCTAGGATAACTACCACTTCCTGCTTCTTGTGTACTGTTGATGCTGGATAAGATTTCCGGACATACGTCTGTTGAGTAATGTTGCCAAGGACATCTCTAATGACTGCGTGATTTGCGCAGGATAAGCGATCTTTGCATAAATTAGAGAGATGGGGGCGTGTTCACGATATACGCATGCTCGTCATTCTAATAGTTCCATGCATTTGTTTTATACACTTCATTTTAATCTAAACGGATTGCTTTGTCCTTTATTACAACGTAGACGTGTTCAGTCCGAATTAGTAATCATCCAGTGTACTGGTATTGGAGATATCCGAAATGGACACGATCCTTGGCAGTAACCTTAAACCTAGGAGGCTTCACTTCTGAGATAAGTCCTTGTAAATGTCATCTATATTTTATTGTTCTGCATTTGCAACTCAGATCAGCTTTGATTTAGTTTCTGTGGGAGACGATAGTAAAGAGTGCATCCTGGAGCGTTTTAATACTGAAGAAAACATGCGCAGAAATGCTTTTCCCACAGGATATGAAGGAAAAATTTCAAACATATCAATTTGTGTGCAATACAATCAACTTGGGTTTTTTTCTACTGGCAAAATACAGCATAATCTTTCCAGACACATGCATGCACAGTCTGTAAAAATGACTAACATGGTAAATTTGGATGGGACTAAAATCCCAGAGATTCAGAGACTCCAGCAAGTAAAACTAGTCCAGTTCAAACATGGCTTTACTCTCTTCTATTCACGCTTTTTCCTCAGCTCTCATGTCCTGTTAGATCCCTAGAGATAAGCGAGTACAGTGTGCCAGGTGAAGCTGCCACTCATAACTGATGGCTCTCTATGTCAATTCCAGAGACAGAGATCCTCAAAGACCAGCTCACATGAGAGGCTTCTCACCCGAGTGGGCCAAAAAGACCCTTGCTTTAATCTCTGGAACCTAGATATAATCAGTGGAGATTTTAAGAGGGATGTGCAGATCTGTTAGATAGGAATATGTGTTTTTGTGATAATGGAGAACCACTGAGAAAAGCCTACAAGCCTAAAACAGAGAGCTGCAAATTCATGCATAAAAGTCTTAGCTAAGGGACAGGTTTCGATTTGTCTTGTGAAAAACCTTTTTTAATGGAGGATTTCTATAAAATACAGTTGCACAGGATGTAGGTACTGAAAAAAAAAATCAGGGTACCAAATTACTGAAAAACAGTACAACGGTTGGAGTCACTGTATGTCTACTAACATGCACTTTCCTTTTTTGTGGTTGATAGTACAGAAGCTGCTTATTGTAACTGTTCTGCCATCATAATTATTCATTATTCTTAGTCATGACATAGCTAGTTGTTAGCATGTTTTTTAGATGTTACACAGAGATATTTAACAGTGCGAACTCCCAAGCCCCACTGTCAAGACTGACACTCCTCATTCTTGTAACTACATACATACAAACTTTACTTTAACTGTAGTTACTGAACAATTCATCATAGTTACTGAATATGTTTTAAAATGAAGAACTAGATAATAACCCAAGAGTTGAGTTAATGCTGAGCGAGCTGTAACTCCCTAAATACTGTGAGTTGTAATGTCACTAAAACTAAACTCGGCACTCAATCTACGCTCTGCTGGTCTCATCAAAATGACAATAATGGGATGGGTTTTCTTTAGTTACGATATAAAAAAACCACCACACGCACACGTACAGTTAACTTTAAGCTACTGCCTTTGTGATCTTAAGCATTAAGCATTTGTGATCAATACACCCCTTCCAGTGTTAAAAGCTAAAATTCACAAAATATTAAAAATAGATGTTTTAAACTGATTTCAAACTTAACGTAGATTTAAAAAAATAAACATTAGAACAATACACTGTTCACTTCACTCTTTGGAACAGCCATTGTAGCTGTAAAGCATCTGCTGAACAGAGACTGAAACTGACCATGAAGTGAACGCGGCTAAAAGCAGATCCTTCAAGGCTATTAACACCTACTTTAGTGAGATCAACTCTGCCCTGCACTACTACATCATAACTGTGCTTAATACATGATATAAAGATCATTAATTTGATTTGGTGAACAAGCAGCATGCACACCATAGGGTCCAGGCTTAGTTGGATTTAATGGAAACATTTGCTGATAATGGAGACGCAGTATAGAGAATGTCTTGTTAGAGTATAGAGACGCCTTGTAGAAAAGTTTTGGCACTACTTCTTGCTGTTTAAGCCCAGATAAATACTTATTCATACGATATTAAAATATGTTGATACAATTAGTAAACTTTATGCAAGTCTGTAATGCAGATATATTACCATAATAATATAATAATAATAATAATAATAATAATAATAATAATAGCAGCCACAGTCTGTCGTGTCCAAGCAAAATACAGCTGAAAATGCCTGTTGAAAGCTGAAGAAAAGCATCACTGCTTTTGATGTAATTCAGTGATTATTAAAAATTTCACCAAAAAACACACCAAATTTCACCAAAAAAAACAAAAAACAAAAAAAAAACAGCTATTTGAACTCAACTCCAACGAACATTAATAGCTCCCTGAAACTACCATTCTAAAGCCTGATTGGCTGATGGCAGGCATGTTTTTCAGTAAATAGGGATCATGAAAAATCCACTTACAGATTAGCACATAGCTGCACCCGACCAATTCTAGCTTCATTGGCCTTACAGTTCTTGAGAAACAACTATTTGAACGTAAACTCTGCCCTCTATGTGATAATTATTGAGGTTTACATTCTGCTGAGTAGTTTGATATGATATAAATTTGTAAAGATCCTAAAACTAAATACAAAAACAAAATATCTTAGGACTAGTTCGTAATATTGTGCATATTATGCAAACTAGCAAAAACTCTAAGTGGGAGGAGTTAAATAGTTCTTGAGACTTTTTTGCTTGGGAGCACTCAGGGAATTGGTGCCTTGCTCAAGGGTCTCACCTCAGTCGTGGTATTGAGGGTGGCAGAGAGCGCTGGTCATTCACTCCNACTCGAACCCACGACCTTCGGGTTCACCTTCGGGTTACAAGTCCGACTCTCAGACCATTAGGCCACGACTGCCCCAAATCAGATGAAATGAGATGAAATGAGATTTTGAGTCTCAGGAAGTAAAACTTTGACTGTTTGTGCATATGCACTTAGTACTAGGGCTGTCATGAATACTCATGAATAAAGTTATAACTGACTACTCGATTGTTGGAAAAAAATAAATAAATTCCTCGATGAAAATTTCACGCCATTAAATATTCAGCAAATGACGCTCCAGAAGCTGGTGTTCATGTGCAGAGAAGTCGGCTTGACAGCAAATCGTGAGGAAGACCATTCAGAGTCATGACAGAAAGCAACATGCAAGAGAGTGCAAGCAAGAAAAGACCCAACAAACCATCAGAGAAATGTACCTTGACTGCATTACACAATGTTTAATGTTCGCAGGTGAGCAAAACAAAATGGAAACATTATTGTTTTTTATTAAGTGATAATCTAAGCGCTGTGTCTGTGCGAGTTTATAATTATGTTCAGTTAATCAGTGTTAAACTACTTTTAAGTGAGTGAAGTTTGAATCTGAAACCCTGCTCTATGATAATGCTGCACGTTACGAGCATGCCACAGCACGCAGGAAAAGCTTGCACTCAGGAGAGTTACAGCTGTTTGATGAAATGAATCTTAAGACATGAGCTGAAATCAGATGCACCGACATTTACTTACATTCAGTCTATTTTATGTGATGTGTCCTATGTAACAAGTAACGGCTACTTTTGTAGTTTATTAACTAGATCCTTTCTTACTCTTACTCAAGTAGATGCTTGGATGAGAACTTATTTTTACGTAAGTAGTTTTTTCTTAGTAATGGTACTTTTACTCGAGTAACTATGTTTGATATTCTAACCACTTCTAACAATAAGTTCTAATAATATTAGTATGAAAATACAAACCTTTTTACAACATTAAATCCCAGTTTGTTTTCATTAATGGGTTATTTTAACTTAGCTATAACGATTCAATCAAATTATTTAATAAAGTTATTTTAAACTGAGATTAAGTATGTGCTATTTTTTAATTTCTGTTCCTTGTCTCCCTTACAGCAAGAAACAGTAATGCTACTGATACTATAGTATTTTTGTTCAGGAAAGCCATGCATTATAAAAAAAAAATGCAGTTTTATATATACATTGTTGAGAATTTATTTTTCGTTAAAAAAAAAAAAAACTGGAATGCCGGTCCTAATTTCGAAAAGGGGGATTAGAGATTGTATTCCAATTATAGGGGAATCACACACCTCATACATACATACATACAGGAGAAGTGTGTGTCAGACTTAATACAACAGTTGAACCTAGAATTCTGGAGGAACAATGCATTTTCTGTCCTGCCCGTGAAACAGTGGACCAGAGGACAAGTTCTTTACCCTTGCATAGCTTTGTGAGGGGTCATGGGAGTATGCTAATCCTTTCTTCGTGTTTGTGGATTTGGAAAAGGCCTATGATTGTGTGCCTCATTATTTGTTGTGTGGGAGGTACTAGAGAGTATCTGAGTGACTGTGTTGTGCAATCTGGTCTCTCTATGAGCACAGATCAAAACTGTTTAAGGTGGGTGTCAGACTCCATCACGGGTGTGTCTTGCCTCCACTACCGATTGTGGCTTTCATGGACATGATATCAAGACCCATCCAAGGTTCGGTATGTGGGACTAGAACAAAGCACTGTTATTTGCTAATGATGATGATGGTGATGTTCTCTTTGGCACCATCCAACGTGGACTTCAAACACGCACTCAAGCATTTTACAGCTGAATGTGAAGCGGCTGGAATGAAAATCAGCACCTCCAAGTTGAGGCTATGGCTTTCATAATTTCTTGGGATATTATTCATGAGTAGTGGAAAATGGACAAATGGATCAGGTCAGTGATCAGCACTGTTACAGATGCTGACCCGATCTGTCGTGTTAAAGCAGGAGCACATTTTCAGACAAAGCTCCCTGTTTAGCAACCTACATCCCTATTCTTACCTATGCTCACGAGCTGTGGGTACTGACCAAAAGAATAAGACAGCAGGGTACAGCTGGTCAAAAATAAAGTTCCACTGCAGGGTTGTTAGGCTAACTCAGTGATAGGATGAGGAATTCAACAATCCTGGAGAGCCTCAGAGTAGCCTTACTGCCCCTTTGAATCAAAAGGAGCTGGATGAGGTGGTTTGGGCACCTTCCAAGCATGTACCCTGTTCAGCTGCTGATAGATATGCATTAGGCCCATCACACTGGATGAAGAATCCAAGGCAGACAAGCAGAAGCAGGACCTGCTGGAGAGATTATATTTCACAACTGGCTTGGGAACATCCAAGAATCCCAGAAGAAGAGCTGGAATATGTGGCTCATCAGCCTGTTGCCTCTGGACTTACAGACCAAACACCAAAACTATAAATGCCTTCCTTATGCTTAGGGGTTGCCTCTGCCTCTCTTCTTGGTCTGTAAGTCCAAAAAGTCTGTGCTCACATCAAGTATTTTTATTTTATTGCATCAGTAGGCATATGAGCATTGAGAAATGTGTGTCAGGTTTTAATTTAATTGGAAATAATGTACATCTAATTGGAAAATGTCTGGATATTGATCACTTTAATTAGGTACTTGCAGCAGAACATGTATCTGTCAGCTGATACTAGCTGTATGTGAGTTTTTACAGGCTTAACAGGTTTACCCTCCAAGTTCATCTGCCTTTAATACAGCACTAAATGAGAGTCCCATTAGGACCTTGGAATCTGCCAATTAATTAATCATTAAATGTCAAGATTTGGGTCACCTTTATTATACCTCACTGTTTAATATACATTTTGTTTGAGACACTAAAAGTGATTAAACTGTATTAAAACTTAAGAAATGCCAGGTTTCAAATAATTTCTGACTTGCAAGAATCCAAAAAAAAAAAACACAGTCAGTGATGTTAGTGCTGAACAGAAATTCAGCAATATTTAATGTTGAAATTGTATGTTTTTTTCTGCAAAGTCTATAAAGACAGCACAGAGTAAAACTGCAAATACATATGCAATGGCCCAGGAGAGGTAAATACTGTTTTGTATGCAGACCCTGCTGTCTTATTCCAAATAAGAACATACATGGTAGACACCACACCTATGGTGTTTCAATTAATGCACGAGCTTGTATTCTATGGGAGCAGATGGGCTAGTTCTTCTGATCACTGAAGAGCTAAAGAGACATGATAAAGAAAGAAAGACTCTGCTGTACTCTGAAAGAAGTTGTCTCCAAGAAACGGATGTCACAGAACACCTCGATGTTTCTCACCACACCTTGGGCCTTATGTTCACCATGTGTCTGAGTGTGTGTGCGCATGTCCAACCAAAAGCAAAGCATCATGCTTCGGCATACCGATCTATTGCCTTTCATTTCAGAGTCCATTACTTCTTTCTTCCCCATAGGGGAGCAGAGAGGTTCGATTAAGATTGAGATGAGACTATGCTAGAGTTGACAAAGAGAAAGTGAAACCTAGACACAGGGAGAAAAGAAAATAAAAGGAAGGAAAGAGTTTATGAGTGAAAGAAAGAGTACGAGCGAGGAAATCACTGCTCTTACCATCTTCCTCTTTGTGTGTGTTTTGGGGGCTGAGCATTCTCTCTCTATTTGTGGCTGGGTTCAGGTCTGAGTGTGTGCTATGGTGTTCAGTTGAAATCCATGTGGGGTCGCTCATATCAAACTCCTCACTGCTCACTGAACTCTCATCCTAGAGAAGAACAAGAAAAGAGAGAAATTGGGATTGANTGCTGATACAGACAGGCACACTGAGAAAGTTCGTTAGCAATAGCAGCCATTTCCTACGCACTAGTGTTCTGCAACCTTCTGTAGATACTCTTGACTTATTTGTGCCTACCTGTATAAACGTAGTTGGTTCCCTTTTCCAAAATATAAAAAATGTGTAATTTAAACCACAGGCATTTAATGAAGAACAGTGAGTAAACAGCGTAAGTGCATCACAAGCACTATGCTCCCATCTTCATCAACATGGCCTTTCTCTGTCCTGCAAGCTTCATATCTGAAAATCCACTCCCACCCACATGAAAGTGAAAACCAGCTGCTCCTGCAACGTTTTTTCATTTCAAGTCTTCCAGCATCCCAATCCTGATGCACATTTTTACAGCAAAAAATCTCATCAGGTGGCCATAAAGGAAAAGATGCGCACACACATATGCAAACCCACGTAGCCAACATGGCTGTATGGTTTGGCTGCGGCAGCACATGGTATGGCGTGATTATGAGGGTGCCACATATAAAGAGAGATCAAGGAAAAGGGTGAAGTGCTGTATGACCTTTTAGTGACGCACTGTGCAAGTAGAGTGAATGCATTTCTATTCTACATCCGCTTTGACTTTCCAGTTCTGCGATATGAATGGCGTCTAAATTGCTTCCACGGAAAGCTTCAGTCAAGATCAGATATGTTGCTGATAAATACATATATGAAAGAAGTCTCTGTGAGTGTGTGTGTGTGTGTGTGTGTGTGTGTGTGTGTGTGTGTGTGTGTGTGCGCGTGTGTGCGCACATTTTTTGAGGATTGTGAGATGAACAAGACACGGAAGTGCAGCACTCTCAGTAATAAGGTCCAAAGAGCAGACGTTTTTTAAGGAAGGAAAAGATGTTTTTTTTTTTTTTTTTTTTAAACTTCATCTCCTCTATGCACCATCCTCTCCTGGTTGATCCCTTCTCACTTAATTTACATTACATTACCCTCTTACAGTAATATACAATGTTAAACAGGAGCTTAGCCATCTCAGGTTTTGGGAGACAATAAGAGATTAGTACAATATGCTCCCAAACATATGTCACCTACTTTATATCCTCATTATATCTGAAAGATTTCAGCATTATTTTTGATTTGAGAACATTTTAAAATAAGAGTTGACCTTATAACCTCAGGTGACATGAAATAACACATTTGTTATTATGAACGCCACATGTTCGGCTTGAATAATTGTCAGTTCGTTTTAAGTAATAAGAGTTAAACAATGCATCTGTTAAAACTGCATATGCATATATATGATTGCATATATATTTGTAATGTAAATGTATGTAACATAAATAAACAAAAGGTGTACATACAACTGATGCAGTTATTACCTGCTTACTTAAAGTATTATAAAGTAATATTTTAATGTGTTCATGTTAAAAATCGTTGCTAATGAAGAAGCCTAAGTGCTGTTCATGTTAACAAATGTATTACTCAATGCTACCCAATATGAGGCCATCAGCTGATTGTAGTGTGTTGGTATTCATTCATGTATTATGCTAAATGAATGGTGGCATTCAAGAACAATTTAGAAGAGCCTCTGTGAATTTCGAGAAAGATTGGTCTTTTGTTCACCAGATACCAGCATTTCAGTTTCAATTTGTTGTAATGTTGTTTGGCGCAAAAAAATTAAACAATAATAATAATAATAATAATGATTAAAAACTCACAAATTTTTCCCAGCAACAGCAATGGCCAGAAGTATACAGGGAGACAATTTAAAGACAGAACTTCATACAGGAAAAGCTCATGTAAAGAAAGAGGAGTAGTATTGAGACATGCTCAGTCTGAAAAGGCCACAAGGACCTCAGTGCACTGAAACATTCTGTGATAGAAAAGAATGAAGAAGACCTTCGATAGCTTTGGCTTCTACAATAATACCTCAAAATAAAGCAGTTTCCATGGACTGACTATGGAATGATGGAGAACTCATGCCAGATGTGTTCATTTGTACTGACATTAGACATGTGTGTAGTGCGAGGCTAGGGCAGTGTGCAGCATGCCCACCTGCTAATGCCGCTCATTAAAAGAGGGGAACTTGGCAACTCTGTGACCTCTCTGTTTAATCAGATTGGCATCCCCTCAGACCTGCCAGTCAACACGCACCCTCTGTCACCAGCCCCGATTAGGTAACGTTTCAATTGCAACTTGTCTGCATTAAGGATGCGTGATGAGTTTGAGGAGTCAAACGTCATCAAACCTGCTCTGGGCTTGCTGGTCTTCTCCTTCACGCAATCACAACTATGACCGAGTATTGACTTACCTTACACACTTAAACATAAATGCTCAGCCTGAGGAAGTATGTGTGCGAGATTTAAAACCAATGACACTGCCACAGCAGCCAGATGGAAGGAGCTGCCGGGGCCACTGAGGTCATCACCATGTCAAGAAATCCAATTGAGGTGAGAGGGACAAGCATTGCAGGTCAAGTTCTGAGTGTGACATACTGCAGGAGTAAGAGATTCAAGGCAAGCACCGAAATAATTTTCCTCATCAGACTCTGACTCTGCTCTGGAGTCAAGTTACAGTATTTCTGTTCATCTATATTGCTTTCTTGATAAAGTATAGAGTATGAATTTCTCAACAGCACATTTTTCCTTATCACTGATGACCTCTGAACAGCCAATATAACAAATTTCATTTAATCTCTTTAACTCCTTTCAATTACAAAACTGCATTTAACTACTTCATCTCTGATCTCCATGGCATAGATGATCCAATTTAGAGCTATAGTGGGTATCCAGCAGCTACGTCTCCTCTCAACCCTGTTGCTCAATTCTGCCAACCTTTTATTAGTTTTATTGTTTATTAATGACCCTGATAATGCATTCCACTCATCTCTATGCTGATGATGCTCCTCCTGCCCCCAACCCCCCCCCCGATGAACTGCTGTCTGTGTGAAAACAGGGACGAGGAGTTTGGCCTGCGTCCACTCTCCTCGGTCGTAAAACAGTCTGTAGCTCTCTCCTTTCATCAACAAGATTTATGGAGAAGATGCGTTATTGAGGCAGTATTGTACCCACTGGCCTCTTTTGTGCAATGTGCTCTTGATTGGAGAGAATGGGAACGTGTAGCCTTGGGTTTTGTGGATGTTTTCTTTGTGCATGTTCTGAGCATGAATGTGAGGAAGACGAAATGCAGAGCAGACGACCTTGGGAGCGCTTCTCTGCCCAGCCTAAATAAACATTTAGCTCTCGATAAATTCCACTGTTCTTTAGGTTTCATCATTTAGCAGATCAACATTTCTNAAAGACCAGAAATAAGAACCCGTTATCAGTTTGACTGATTTACACGCACGGATTTAACCCCAGAGTTTAAATGTTATTCATTTTTAGCTGGTTTATTAACCAGGTTATCCTGCTAGTGGCTCTGGTGGCTCAAAAATAACAAATGCTCAAGAGCAATAGAATATGTATTTCAATCAGAACAAAGAGTCTTTAGAAAATCATTAACTGGGGAGAAAGTACAGTAGGGAGCCAGTGGGTACAAATCTGGTTGCTGTCCACATCGAACCATTTCACAGACCTATATGGAGCATAAAGGCTATAACATTATAAACTCTGGAGCCAATTTAACCCAATCATCAGAACATTGGGAGAAACAGCAAACAATAATTATGTAGCTGGGAAAAGTTTTTTTGCCCAATAATGGCCAAAAGTGCGATGTGGCGACAGGCAGCCCTGTCTGGTGTCACTAAGGAAGCTTTTAGGGCAGAAGCCGGATCCGTGGCACAGCCATATTGAAGTTAATCTAGTTAGCGAGCTAACTCTTCCTGTCTGCTCCTCCTCTCATCTCTCAAACTTGGCTGCTCTTCTCTCTCTCTCACACTCACTTTCTCTCTCCCTCGATCAGATTTACTTAGGCTTAAAGTATAAAATAAACCTACTGGCAAATAGTTTTATAAACCTGATAAGTGGTATATACAGAGTGCATTATAAACTTAAAATCAATAATGGTTTCTCAATAAATACATTCATCATTGTGTGGTTTTATGTTAGGCAAGTAGGTTTTTGGCACTTGTTATAAGATTCTCTGCCTGGAAGACTTCATACACAAATAAAAATAGCAATTTAATAGAAATCGTCAAACGAGCGTTATATTAGTACACTTTAGAAACTATTAACAAGTAGTTTCACCCTCTTTCTACTGCCCATATATTATTTCACCTCTTTATGTATCTCCCTTCTGTTTTTTCCTCTACAGTCTCAACTCCTCCATAATATCTGTCTCCTATTCACATATAGTCTACAGAGACTGCTGGGATTTAGACACTTCTCTAAAAATAGGGGTAACCAGAGTCTGCTAATTGGCTACCATGGAAACAGTCCAAGAACAAAGCTTGAAACAAACTGTGAACAAGAAGAAAAATCTGACAGAAATGTTTCAAGGTTGGATTGCAATGCAACTTCAAAAAAGGCACTTACTGAGGTTGATTCCCTGTGAAAATTAAATATCAAATTGAACACTCTTAGAGCACAGACAAATGATAAACACACAGTAGTGGCGTAGTAAGACTTCGGTGTCGGTCTTGCCAAAAAAAATGGCTGTGATCATTAACTGTTAAGCACATATAATGTTGATGGTTTTGGCAAACCCCATGATTCATTTGAAACGCTGTCTCTCTCCAATCCGACAGATACACACGTAGTTCATTTTTGCTCTTTTTCCCCCTCACCATATGTTAGGATCATTGGCTTGCAGGCAAAGCAGCAGCCTAACAGTATCATTTCAGACAGAAAGGTGAAGGTATTGATATGGGAGGCATTACTCGGTCAGGATTCAGTGTGAATACAAACACACGTGTGGTCAAGCCTAGTGAGGATTAACATGGTGCAGACTGTGAGCTTCCACTGAAGAGTATTGATCCTATAGGAAAACCAGCTGAGAAAAGAGGAAAATACCAGCAGTGTCTTACCCACAGAGCTACAGCATCCAGTAACTGATCATATTTGCATATATTCAAATATGACACAAAATGTGTAGATTAATTTCACCATGGTGCTTGTGATATTCTAACATGCTGTCAATCACAGGCCTCTAAAAAAGGATTCTATTACATGAAGACAGGTTATAATCGATGACTGTGACCTTGATTATTGATTATAGCAGGAGAGGTGCTGTAGCTATTTCTGCCTGCTGTCCCATCCCTGCTGCTTCTCTGCTGTCAGTTGCCTCACACTAAACGTACCCATGTAGTCCTGAAACCAAATCTCTGCACTCAATTACTGCCGCTGCATGTTATTCTATACACAGCCGCTTGTCCTGCAGAACTGAACAAAAGGGAAAGTGAGAAGGAGGAAACAGACCAGAGGGCGTCCCAAACTCCTGCTGCTCCCCTTTCAGATGCTTCAGTCATTCTCTGACTCCCAGTTGAATGGACTGATCAGTATCGGGCATCATCAAAAGCCCCAGACATAGGGCATGCCCATGCATTCAAGTTAAGAAGAATAGAGAGGCAACAAAGCAACAGTACATTCAAGACACTGCTAACATTTTGCTTTCACTCTCTGCCCTTTACGGTGAAAACTTTGCAGAGAAATTTGCAAACCAATTACAGGGCCCAGGAAATTATTTCATTATGTTGGGCAAGTGAAGAGATTCACTTAAAAATTCTAAATCATTTTTAATTGATAAATAATACACAAAACAACTACTAATTTCTTAGGAAATAAAATGCAATAAATTAATTTAATATTTTTGTATAATCAAATGTCCTTTTTAAACAGCCTTGACAGCAAATTCAGTATTTAGACCAACTATAGCACTAGAATCCTAGATAAATGCCAGGGGAATCACCTGGATACATTCTTGAGCAGAACCCTTCTACAAAATAGTCACAAAGTGATGTATGGCATGGTTATATAAATATAACATATGCCATACCATCAGACACTCTTCATAGAGTGGTAGTTCACAGTAGGGGAAAGCTATAGGCAATGCTGATGTCCACCACCCAGTAGGACAATCTCAATCCCCGTGTCTTTCCTATGTGACTGCCATCCAGTCTAACTAGTAACATAGGGTGCATACTGGCCCTGAGGAACACTCTGAGGGTTCAACTTCATGTAATAAGTTCAATCATTTGATTTGAAAAAAGAAAAAATAAGTGATAAGACCTTCAGCAGGAATCTTAGGGTCAGCCACAAGGATTCCGCCAAAGTCATCTGGCCACCAACAGATGGAAGCTGTGCTTATTGCCAGAACATGCAGAAGTGATCACTAGCAAAAAGACAATTATCATGAGCCCCCAGAAACATGCCATCCACTGTGGTGTGCTATGCTGCAATGGCTTCCACATACATTCAAGATTCAAGATTCAAAGAACTTTATTAATCCCAGGGGGAAATTGCTTTGCCATGTTACATCTTGTGCTTTTCTCTAGCAGTCCATGAAGAAGCATTCTGGGAACCATTGTAGGTAGTCCACTGGATCCAGTATATAATGCACACCATTACTGTAAGAGAGTCTAGAGAAGAGCATATAAGGACTGTGTGCTAGGGGCTAGTGCAGTCCTCAGTTCATAATTCATTCTGAAGGGCCAAACCCATAGGCACAGGTGACGCATTTGGGTTGTCCACCTGGGAAAGTAGTAGTGGAAACCAAGGACTTGCCAGCAGGACTCCCTGGTATACCGTACATGGTGAGACCAGGCATGGGCCAGTGGAAGAAAATCTTGAGCACCAGATAGACTGTGCTTTTTTCCATAGGTTGATGTGTCTCACATCAGAGGCACACACCCCCATGCCTCTCTTCTCCCCAGACAGTAAGGAAGTAATTGATGGTGACTATCTCTTTGATGGTGCACCATTTTTAAAACAGACCCATTACATTAGAAAAACAAGCTAGAGCCTGTGTCCCTCTGAAACAAGGACGCTTCTCGGGTTGTGGGTTCCAGTCACAGGCTGTTAACCCACTTCAATAAAATGCCCAAAAAAGAACAACCTCTGTGGCCATCATCAACAATTCTAGTGTACGTAACAGCAGCTGATACCACATTACAGTGTCCTGGATGCATCCAATCACGATAATATGGCTAGAATTTACCACGACAATAAATGCTGTAATGTGTGCATGAAGGGTGTCCCCAGTGGCCTTTTGGGAGTGCACAGGAGGCAGTTATCCAAATACTGTATGGCAGTATCCTGATGCCTCTGGTCATCAGAGGAAATAGGGCTGCTTGTGTACCTCTAAAAGGAAAAAACCATGGCATCAGAGGCTGAAAGGTAGAAATTTAAATTGGAATGCCTGTCCTTGGAAGGCAAAGCTTAAAAAGGTTGTGTTCTGGGGCGATGGGAACATGGAAACAGGCATTGCACCAATCCACCAACATGAACCAGTCCTGTAGCGGCAAAACAAGAATTACAAATCTGATAACCTTAGCATTAAGGAATCAGGTCAGCAGTCAAATCAAGAAACAGGCATCTCTATCCTTCCTCTGAACAACAAATGTACGTTGAGTAGAGCCCTTTGTTTAGAAACTATGGGGTCTACTTTTCAATTGCACCTCTGTCCAAGAGGGAAGAAATTTCTTGGAATAAAGAGACAATCCTGGTGCAGTTACTGCCCAATGTTTTTTTAGCTGTAATCACCCTGCTGCCAGCCACCGCTCCCCCCGGCGCTCAGGAAGAGTGAAACAGAACCATGTTTCTAGCATATGTCTCTTGCAAGGGCTGTATTCATATCTGAAATACTCCATAGTGAACAAGCCTCTCACAGGAGTTTCACTATTTTCCCGTGTCCACTTCATTAATAACTCTTGTTGGGAATTAAAGCTTTGCATTTCTCAGCCACTGGAAAACAGGCATGTCATAATGAAAAGATTAATTCTCTGTAAAACAAAGAATGTAAATAGCTCCTCAGAGTGTGTTATAGTTGAAGGATAGTGTCATGGCTGCAATGTATCATTTCCCAGAATCGACTGGGCTGTGCTCTCTGCTTTCTCAAAAGAATATGGAGGAATGCTAATTATTAAGCACCTGATACGTGCGATGTCTCCTGCAGTTTTCATTTCTGTGCTGAAGTCAGAGGAGAATGATGCATCACAGAGCCGGTTTGAAAAGATTGCTTTAAGCATGTTTATTTTGCTAGCAAATCATGACAATTACTAGCACTTAAAATATTTTAAAAAGTGTGAATGATTCATCATTGCTTTATTTCTCATGCAATTATTTGTCTAATCGATGCATCAAGAAAATGCACGAATCCTTAATTCCCTAGGAGTGAATACGTAACATGATCCCCGTAAGATTTTATGTCTTTGGCAATCAATTAAACAGCAATGAATACCACATGGAAAAAACAAACAGTTCTCAGTATATCAACAGATAAATGTCAAGGCCCAAGATACACATTCCAGGCAACGACGCATTTGTAAATGAAACATTCCGTGCTAGTCAATGCACCAGTTAATGGTCACCACTGAAATAAGAATTTCACAACTTTGTGTGATGAAAATAAATACTTTTTTACGGAGTGCCAGGGACCCTTTATGCACTAAGATAGTGTTGTCAGGTCTTGTAAATATGAAGGAAGGAATGTGCTATTTTGCCTCAAGGTCTCTCTTTGTGAAGGTGCAACAAGAGCTTGCCTCTCTGTGCCCCCAGCGATACTCAGCTTTCACGCCAAAACACAGATTGCAATACTTTCATCTCCATCAACAAAGCACCGGTGCAGTATGAGGACACTGGCTTTTTGTTCTGTGCACCTGATTCTGTCGCAGTCACTTGCTCTTCTATAACATGATTTAGTTTAGCCAGCTGTACTTATGTATTCTGTTGCTATGCCTACCTTAACATATTGACAGTTATTAAAAATGTAAAGTCTCCAGACAGAATTTTGTTTTCACAGCTTGAAGCTGGTAAGTTAACAAGTAATAATAGCAAGTTATAATAGCTCTTAGACTTAAGACTTTTGATATACATCCTACAGCATCACTCTATATTCCTCAAAATAACAGCCACGAATCGATAGCTTACATCTGCTACTCACTCACACGCTCTCTCACTTTCACACACACCCACATACACACACACTTCTCTCACTCAGTGTCTTTCTTTCACACACACCCACAAACACTTCTCTCACTCAGTCTCTCTCTCATATACAGTCTCTCTCACACACGCATACACTCACTCTCTCTCTAATAATCTCTCTCGCTCACATACAGTCTCACTCATACAGTCTCTCCCTCTTATACAGTCTCTCTCTTTCACACACACGCACATACAGGCACACACACTTTTCTCTCACTCAGTGTCTGTCTCACACACCCACAAACACTTCTCTCACTCAGTGTCTTTCTTTCACACACACCCACAAACACTTCTCTCACTCAGTCTCTCTCTCATATACAGTCTCTCTCACACACACATACACTCACTCTCTCTCTAATAATCTCTCTCGCTCACATACAGTCTCACTCATACAGTCTCTCCCTCTTACACAGTCTCTCTCTTTCACACACATGCACACACACACACACACACACACACTTTTCTCTCACTCAGTGTCTCTCTCACACACACATACACTCACTTGCTCTCAAATAATCTCTCTCGCTCACATACAGTCTCACTCACTCACACACTTGCTCTCACATACAGGCTCTCTCTCTCGCGCTCTCTCTCACACACACACCCACACACACTTATTCTCTCTCACACACAGTCTCCCTCTCTCCCATGCACACACCCTCAACCACACACAGTCTCTTCCTCTCACATAATATCTCTCTCTCTCACTCACATACATTCTGTCTCTGGGCCACTCACACACTTTCTCTCACACATTCTCTCTTTTTCACACACACTCATCCTCATGCATGCATTCTCTCTCTCTCTCTCTCTCTCACACACACACACACACTTTTTTCATACACGCAAAGTACAGTGCAATACATACACCTATCTAGTATTGCGATTGGTGTATCTAGTAATACACCTCCTTTGGCCTTGAGAACAGTCTGAATCCTCATGGGCATGAATCGTACAAGATGTGGATATGTGGTACCATGTGGAAATGATTGCGTTCCACAGTTGCTGAAAACCGGATGGCTGTAAACATGGCCTTTCCCCACACTCCACATTGCTCCTAAGGGTTTATATCCGAGGACTTGCAGGCAACTGAAGTGAATGAAAATGAAACCTGGTAATGGTGTATGTCTTGTGGCAGGGCGCATTATCATGCTGGAAGTGTCCATTCAGTTGCAGATTTTCTGTAGCCATAAAGGGGAATACCTGCTCAGCAGTGATGTTCAGATGCACCATGCCACTCAGATGAGTATCAGGTGCATTTAAGTGTACCAGTGAAAAACATCACTACCACTGCAGTAATGTACTCTTGCTTGCGGCAAGTTCTGATCTGTCCATCAGTATGATGCTAAAGGAACCTGACACTGTCCATTGAGGCTAGCCTGAGCAGCAGCCAGCATGGTTTTCGTCCACACGCCACAGCGGACATACGACATGATGGAAGATAAGATATTGGGTGTACCTACTCAATTGGCAACATAGTATATACCATGGCTCAATATTATCTCAAATTGCTAAGGTGAGTTATGGTCAGTTCCTCAGCTAGCTTATAGAAACATGCTAAACTGTTTTGTTTGGTGAGACTTTCAGCAGAAACACAAGATTAAATCACTTCAAATTTTGAAAACAAGTGTCTGTTTCCAGATTCCAGCTGAGATGAGCCAAGCACTGCATTTTGGCTATTGTGAACATCAGGCGAAGAGGCATTCTTGCCAAGCAAATAACACTGCAGTGATGTTTACATGCAAATGCTTTTGGCATATGCTTTTTCACAATGGATCCTAATTTCATTTCACAGAGCCAGTCAGGGAAAAGTGTACACTTTACAAACACAAAAACATTTTGTCAAAAAGTGGATATACAAAATTATTCTGTTATTTTTCCTACCATGGTGGTCAATCAAGCTGTTTTTCAGAGCAGGATTCTGACTACGATGTACGAAAAAAAAAGCTTTGTGGAAGAAATACCCTCGCTTCCTGTAAAACATAGCCTGCTTTAATGGCTTTATTCATGTCATTGGAGAGGAGTGGCTGATTGACCTTGCTGCTGCTGACCTCTGCCTCCGATGGCTGCTCTTTCAGAGAGAGAAAAAAAAAATCTGTCTCAGTGACCTCTGCTTACTGAGCTCTGTCCTGTCTGTCTGATCTGGTCTAGTCCTATTGTGGCCATGACAAATGCAGCTTTGATAATTTCCGTGTTTTGTTTTGTCTTTTTTAGTACTAGTGACAAGAATGGCCCACAAGAGCAGAAGTGTACCATACTGGCAAAAGGGCATTAAACAAAACAAGACCAATAATAAATGTTAGTGAAATGAGGGGATGGGCGGAGCAGATCAAAGACGAACCCTCATGAGCTCATAAACATCAACTGCTGTCAGATTAATGCTAATCTCGCAATGGTCCAGCAAATAAAGCACTGATTACACCTGACTGAGGAACCTGCTGTGGGGTAATGGGAATTACTGTGCACAGGACAGTCACAGAGAGGAGTAGGAACAAGATTAGAAGCTGTGCTTCCTCTCATGCAACCTTGAGAGGGTCTATGTGGAGACTCAGTTTTCCGCTGCCTGAGCTTTACGTAAAATCCACCTCAGGCAGCACCAGTTGAGCACAGAGCATCCAGTAGAGCAGGAGGGCTACAGGGAGTCAGTACGTCACATCCTATATCCCCCTTCAGGTCTCCGTGCATTCTGCCTGGGAGGAAACGAGTCATAAAAAGACAGGAAATTGCATGTCGGGGATTGCTTTGCCTCTTTGCAAGAGAGGTCCATTGGTTAATTTGGCACTCGTATGGGCTGAGAAAGACACGATACAAAAAGATTCCGGCTTCCTTGTCATTTAAAAAAAAAAACAACAACAAAAAAAAAAAGAAAGCCCAAAGATGCTTGGGGAGTTCTGTTTGACAACTCTACAGCGACTACAATAATACTGAAATGCGGTTAACGAAGGCCTCTGAAGGACAACGGCACTATTTTCAATTTAAACTCTGCCAAATCATGATAGCACAAGGGAAAAAATTAAGTCTGCAAACATATTTTCAAATCTGATTAGTAAGCTGTGCTAGACCACTCAGAAAAGCTCTTAGTGCTCAGAGAAATCCCAAATGTGAGTGTGTGTGTACGCCTCCGAATTTGATGCCAGGCTCCATAGCAATTTGTAGGGAAGAGCGTAGGGTGGTACAGGCCCTCTGAGAGGCAGAATGGAACATTCACTAGAACGCACATGAACAAGACAAAGAACAATGAGCGAAGGGACAGAGAGAGGGTGGAGCAGGGGAGAGACCGAGAAGAGAGGGGACAGTGTGAGAGAGAGCAAAAAGGCAGTGCAGATAGCGAGAGAAAGAGAGAGAATAAATGAATGAATGAATGAATGAATGAGCAAGCAGTACTAAAAAGTAGGAAGGAGAAAGAGCTAGAGAGACAGTGACTGAGAGAAGAACGGTGGCTACCACACAGCTCGGCTCTGGAAAGCATTTTGACTTCGAGTTTAGAAAGTAATGTTATTTTGGAAAGCTTTATCCTTGTAAAGCTCCGGCAGAAGGCAGAGTGGTATGAAAAGCATTTTAAAGCTTTTAACCCTTCACCAGCTAAAATCGTCACTGCAAACAGATTGATGCCAAAGTTGTCCACTTCTATGGACAAGTTCAATGTCTGGACATATTTCTATGGACCAAGCACACGCTTTTGAGAAAATGATTATGAGATTGTAACCTGGTTTGGACATTAAACCTAAACATGCACTAGCATGTAAGATGAGCAATATAATGCACTAAAACCTTTGCACTTAGAAAACATGCGGCATATTTAGGCCAAGTGCAGCATGTAGACTTGAGATAAAATCCAGATTGAAAGGGGGAAAAAAAACAAACTTGTGGCCATATTCCAGTCTAATCCTGCATCATAATGTCAGCTGGGATAATGACATGAATCTGATCAGTCTGAGACCCTGACTGCAGATCAGACTATCTGAACTACAAGTCACTAAACTTCTTATAGGGGAAAGTTCATTATCCAGGCAAGAGGATTTACACTGTTGTTGAAAATGAAGCTATTTTCCTTTACTTTGTTGAAAAATAAATAAATAAAAAGGTTATAAAAAGTTTGGACTGTTGTCACCTATCGAGGATAAGAAAATACAATGCTGTAATACACGGCCCGGCCAAAAAAAAAGAAAAAGTCTCTGTTTAGATTTTAATAGGCAAATACATAAGAGTCTATGAATGGATCATTATTAGAGTGATTATAATGTTTCTAGCNGTGTAGCTTTTTAGTTCTTTAATAACCATGTAGAAAGACGCATCATGGCCATATTCCAGGACCACACTGCCAAGATTCATCAGGGTTAAAATTGTGAAAGAACGGTTCAGAGAGCATGAAGAATCATTTTCACACATGCATTGGCACCTCTGAGTCCTGACCTTAACCTCAGTGAGTCTTTGGGATGTGCTGGAGGAGACTTGAAACAGTGCTCACTTCTTTCATTGCCAGTACAAGATCTTGACCAAAAATTGATGAACCTCTCGATGGAAATAACATCACAACATTTATTTCCATCAAGCGCTGCATCAGTTTTAGGTCAAGATCTTGTACTGGCACTGTTTACAGTGAGCACTGTTTAAAGTCTCCTCCAGCACGTCCCAAACACTTTCACTGAGGTTAAGGTCAGGACTCAAAATACACAGCCGGGCAGTGTATTTTACATTACAGTTAAACTGTGTGAAATATTGCCATAAATGAAAGGGCAAGTTAAAAGTTACTACTCTTTCCAGACAGCAGGACAAATAATGGGAATAATAATAATAATAATAATAATAATAATAATAATAAATACATAAATCAATAAATAAATACATAAATCAATAAATAAATACATAAATACATAAATAAATAATTAAAAAAATAAACAGGGAGGGAAACATGCAAAAAAAAAAACAAAGACCAACTCATCTAGTAAAAAAAAAAAAAAGAAGAAGAGAAAAAAATCAATAAACGCGGAGAGACGCCATGCATTTTAATGCGAGTCCTTCATATGCACTGGGAAAAGATGTCGGTCATGTGCATGGGCATTTTTTTTTTTACATTAAATATTTAAAGTATAAATGCTTTGCAGATTTTTAGGGCAGAAAATAGCGGTGTGTCACGTCCTGCAGTGAGCTCCATTAATCAATATCCTACTATAACCAAATACAGGAGGCTCTGCAGGACACCACATGCACCTATACCACGAAATTCTCTTTAAAATTTTCTAAAAATTATATTATCAATATTCGTGTTAATTAAAATTGCTGTTATTATTATTAATAAACATCTTTACTTTTTTAATGATATGAACCGTACAGGTTAAGCGTGCTGAGCGAATGTATGTTTTACAGTTAGGCATAAGAGCATAATAATAAGCTAATGTAAAGAACAGAGTCAGAACGGTCACTTACCTGCACTTCTGCTCGTTATTTCTGAAATATTCTTGGGAGAGCTTTCTCTTTATTTTTTGCTTTGGAAGCCCGTTTCAGTGCCTTTCGCCTGCGCGTTAATATTTCAGCAGAATATCCAGCTGGAGGAGCGAAGAGCCGCCGCGCCGAGTCACACAGGCAGCGCGAGCGAGCGTGCGCGCGCGCGAGGGGGCGCGAGCCAGGAGGCGGGGTTACTGTCCACCACGTCACACCGCGTGCTATGGACGCTGGTGTTTACAGTGTCATACACAACACCCGGTTTACATCCATTTTCAGCCCAAAGCATTCTTTAATTTGACCTACTTTTCATTCATTTGAGACTGGTATTCCAAAAGATACTCCTACTCTTCCTCTTCCTTAATATTAAAGCTCCTCGCTTTAGTTCACACTGTACTAATATTTACAGGGATTTCACTGGGATTTAGCAGGCAGCAGAGCCCTGCTTCTTCCACTGATGCTACAAGATGGGAATTGTTTCATTTATGCATTATGTGCCATGCAATACAGTACAATTCCCAACTGATATCATGAAAATGTGATTATGTTTCTGTCATAAGAGCTTAATTGAAGTACACAACTGGGGAGCCTGCGGCATGGTGGTGTAGCGGATAGCGTTGCTGCCTCACAGCTCCAGGGTCCCAGTTCGATCCTGAGCCCAGATAAACTGTCTGTGGGGAGTTTCGCATGTTCTCCTCGTGTCTGAATGGGTTACCTCTGGGTTCTCCAGGTTCCTCAAACCTCCCAAAACCATACCAGAAGCTGAACTGGCTACATTAAATTGCCCATAGGTGTGAAGGAATGTGTGCATGGTGCCCTGCAACAGACTGGCATCTTATTCAGTGTGTGTCCCTGCCTCGCCTCCAGTGTCTCCGGGATAGGCACTGCATCCGCCCCAACCCTAACCAAGAATAAATGCTTACTGAAGATGAACAAACTGGGCAGCCAAATAATTTCAGTATTCATCAAAATGAAAACCAAAATATCTTGCTTCTTTTCAGGCAAAGATATATGATCCAGGAAAAGACTTTACTGTAGCAAGCAGTTAACAATTACCTTGAATGAAGGAATACATTTTACAATATTGAAATAAAAGTAATTGCATTATCATTATCACTATTATGCCATGCTATGAATTACATCAGGTCTAACAAATTTTAAAACCAGAGACCACACTTACACTTGCCACTCACACAAACCAAAGATGGAGGACTTCAGCCATCTTTTGTGCATTATTCCCCAATTTAAACCTTGACCATTTGTGGCTGTATGTCAGCTGTCACTTAAACAAGAACTCAAAGGACTACTAGCACAACAGAAATGTAAAAAGAACTGAAGAATGAAATTCAAGCAAGTCCTTGGCACTTGATGCAGAACTTAAGTCATAAGAGTAGTCACCTGTAATTTTAATGTTTAATAAATTCTCAAATTATATATTCAAACTATGCTTCTAGAGCCTATTGCAATTCATTATGGGAGCCAAAGACCCAATTCAGAGTCCTTGACTTAGACTCAACAAAGCAACATAGAGACTTTGACTTTGGACTTTGCTTAGTTATGGGTGTGAGATGACTTGGTATTGATTTGGACTTGAGGGTAACTTGAGACTACATTTGGACTTGAGGGTACATGAAATGTCTACAAATCTGATGTGCATATGCTTATAGGTATATACACATACTCATCCATTTCATGGGTGAAGAGTATGTACTGTATTGTGTACGCAAACCGCACCCCTCAAACCCCCCCGACACACACACACACACACACACACACACACACACACACACCCCTAGTTTACAACCACTTACTTTAAAGAACTGCTTGTAAAACCTGCCACCTACAGGCAAAATGGAACAATGCAACTTTCAAAGAATAATCCAATATTAAATGAAAGAATATAGAAAAGCCTCCCTAAAGATAGAACATTTATCAATATGACAAGCAGTATCATTGAAATGCTCCTTTCAAAACACAAACTATGATAATGGCTCGGCTTCATCATTTTGAAAATAGTCACTGCTCCTTTAAAGACTATACTATATACTAGAAGAAGAGTCTGTCTAGAGTTACCAATGTACTTACTACTGCTGTCTTACTAGATTAATAAAGGCTTATATAGGCTCTCTCTAACAGCAACCATAAATTGGAAATGAAATTACCTCCTATACAGCTTTGCAATCTGCAAACCTGCAGATGACTTCTGGGAAACGGATTAAAAATTGGCAGGTTTCATTAAAAACAACATGCTTTTTCGATTCTGAATAAATACCAACATACTGATTAAAATGTCAAATGTCAGTGTGCACAAATAAGCTTGGAATTAGAAATTAGTTTCGATCGTAAACTTTCCCAACAGCACGCATTCGAAAGTTGAAACTGAGTGCAAGCAAGTACATCTCGTTTTTACTTAGCTTTGCTATAAACTACGAATATAACTACCCTGGTCCCATCATGCCTTCTGCTCATTCTTTACCAAAAAAAGAGACAGAGTGACAAAGAAATGAGTCTCCTTTGGCGATATATTAACTGGAATGGGAGGCCAGAAATGAAAATGAACAACCCCTCCCTCTTTAATTCCCTGCATTCCCCACCCCCCACCCCCCAAACTGGAGTCTGCAGGAAGGATGCTGCTCATTTCCTCCTTTATTGAATTGACACACACACATCCTGCAATGCCAACCATCCAGCCTTGATGAGTGCATCCTCCACTCTTTTATTCTTGTTTTTCCACAGTTTCAGACATTCAAGCCAGTGTGCTTGTATGATTGCATTTTACCATGTTGGTCTTTGCTTTCTCTTCCACCTGATTTGCCTAACTGAAGATTCCCAGAACATCTATTATTATTTCGAAGGGACTGAACATCTTTCCTGGATACTAACCACTCCCCCTATCTAAAAAATTTTTCCATCCCTGAGGAACTGTGTGTGAACTATGTCTTATAAATTTTTTACATACAAAAGTTCTCATACTGTATATATCGCTCCCATTTATAAGCAGAGAGAACAGAATTAATGCAGAGTTACAGATCCTCCTATTTTCTGAAAAATATTTTCCAAATGAACACAAGCGAAGAATGAAACAACCAAATGTGCAGGTTAAAGTATATGACAAGAAACTGCAGCTCTGTATTTAGCTATGATGGATGTGAATTTGATGGATGTAACATTGCAGTGCAGGATAAATTTGGAGCACTGCAGGGGTGGGTGCGGGTGTGTGTGTGTGTGTGTGTGTGTGTGTTGGGGGGGTTGTCAGAAGCAGAGCTAAGCTAAGTTAATGTCATTGGCCCCGCTGAGTGGCTAACCCAAAACTGATTCTCATTTACCAATTTGAATTTTGGGAAATGATGATATTCATTCATGACACGGTTTCCAGTGATCATGCAATTCCTGGTATTCCTGTTTAAAAAATGAAGCCTGTGCTTTCATGTACATATGTCCATAAAGAAAAAGAAACAGGTCTTGAGTTGAGGGGGACGCAAGACGATGCCGTCTCCCTGGTAATAATGACAATTAAATCTAGTCTAATTCAATCCATATCTATGAACAGATCAAGATTTCTTAATGGAAAACCAAATGGCACCGTTATAAAGCATGTGCACACTTGCGGAGGTCATGCACAAATTGAATTGGCTGTTCAATCTAATCATGTATTAAAACCTGCCCAGTTCAACCCATCTCAAACTGAGGCCACATTTAAATTAAATAATATACCAGTGCAATGTTATTTGTTTCCAAATCAGCCGAATTAAGAACCTTTTGTATTGTTTGATTGGTTGATTGGTTTCTGAAGGGAACTGTGTGCCCACACTTGATGGCCTGATTCGATCAGGTTGGCTCTTCTGTGTAAATGAAGACAGGCTGTGAGGTGTGGGTTGGTGGCAGCAGTTGTCATAATAAGAGTGTGGATGGGCTACCACAGCAAAAGACCCCTTCAGGAACCCAGTGTGGTCTTCTGCTTTTGTAGCCCATGGGCTTCTAGGTTTAGCATGTAGTGTGTTCTGAGATGCTTTTCTGCTGAGCATGGTTATAAAGAGTGGCTATTAGAGTTACCTTAACTTTCACCTCTGATATCACTTATAAACAAGGCATTTCAACACACAACTGTCACTCACTGGATATTTTTTGTTTTTCTGCAACATTCTGTGCATAACTTTACAGACTGTTGTGTAAGACAATCGCAGGGGACCAGCAGTTTCTGAAATACCCAAGCCAGTTTCTGGAGAATGTTCACCTGAGTGACTGTATTCTAGTATTAAAAATAATTCTAGTATTCTTATATTTCTAGTGATTAATAAACATGTCAATTTAGTTAATTTGGGAATTTGTGATTTTACTGTTGTAAATGTTGTAGATATTATTATTATTATTATTATTATTATTATTATTATTATTATTATTATTATCATTATTGCTGTTGATGAAATGTACAGAAAATCCTAAAAATATATTTTTTTATAATATTTATTGAAAATAAAATTTCATTGTTAATAATTGAAAATTCAAACAGATCAATCTCATACTGCCTAATGCTATTATTTAAATGTTTAGAAACAGCAGGTTTGAACCCAAATATTGTGTGTTACTGTAGGAATGATGGCTGTTGGGTTTTATTTTGACGTTCTGCAGTAAATTGGCACTCCATTGGTATTCCCTACACTTCAGCTAATTAGCCTGCTGCTCTGGGAGCTGGTTAATTAGAAAAGAGCTAACCCTGATTCTCTGTAAAGTTATCATACACACCCCTCCATACACACACACACACACACACACACACACACACACACACACACACACACACAAATACATTTAACCACCCACCCACTCACAGTGGTTTGACAGGATTATCAGATGTACACCAATAGGTGTTTGAAAATATGTTCACACCAGAAGCAACTATACATAAATGCAGTGGAGAGTTGAGAGCAGTAATTAAAGCTCTGCTGTGCAAAGCTTAAGCCTCGGCAGTGTGCAGAGAGTGAGTCAGTTATGTTTGCCCTTTTATAGAAGGAGTAATGCAAGGTCAAAAGTTCAAACTGAGTCATTATGGAAGGAAAACTCAACTGTGCAAAAATGAATTCAGACTCTGGACTGTATTTATTTAATTTTTTTTTTAAACACTGAGGAAGCTCTGTCTGTAGACATCCATGACCACGCATTACTGGTCTGACTTAAACTGGCCCAGAAAAAGGCAGTGTTAATGGTCTAATTCAAACGTATCCTGGTCTTCCTTGATCTGTTGTCTAAACATAAGACATCTTATAGCCCGCACTGAATTCAGACATCTTGTATATGACCAGAATAAGTTTACTCTACTTTTTATATGCTCATAATATGTATTAGAAATCAGTGGTGATTATCCATTGGGGCAACCATAATATCAACTGTTCAACAAAATGTTAATCTTCATAAAGTCTCCATTCACAACTCCATACATTTTAATTTCCATTGAAATACTAATGAACCCTTTTGATTGACCAATAATTAAAAAAAAAATTCCATTTGACAGATATAAGCCAATGTTCAATTGATTTACTTGCCATTCCAGATGTTGCGCAATTGTAGGGCAGAGCACTCACTACCCCATTTAGCTTCCATAGAGGGCCACTGGGGCGAGAATCATGCTGCCCCATGCTCACTCTATGAACATTTTCATTGAAGGAGAGGAGCAGTGGACAGGACAGTTAATGACAAGGACGCCAAATTGGGCTAGTTTAAAAAAAAATACTCTGCAGTCGCCAAAATCTTGTATCATAGAAAATAATTGTAATTAAATCTAGTAAATTTCCAGAAAACAAAGTCAAACTTTAAGTGCAAATGATGTGTCTATTATGTACAGGGCCATTTCTATTGTATGATACACATATTGCAATAAATTGGGAGCAGGAATGGGGGATTTTGAAGTATATAATATTTGTACACCAGAAACCAGAAAGAAAAATGTTTTTCCAATGCCCAAAATATTTGGGTTAGTTTTAGGTATTTTGTGTGTTTTTTTTAAATGTACAGTAGCTGGGCTGGAAATTTTGCTGAAACCTGGCAAAAACACCTGCTGTTTGGAAAAGTGCTCCAAATGAGTTACTAGACTGTATGCTGGATGACCATGTTGTCGACTCTCAGCTGCCTATTACAGGGTTACTCTTAAGTGTGATAACTTCTGACTTTATTTTGTTTGTGGTTACGTAATTATTAATGCCATCCTGCCCCACTGAAATCTATGGTCACAAGCTGCTGCTGTTCGAAATTATGGTCAAGCTAAAATGTCCCTTTTCAGCTTACCGGTTTGTTAAAGATACCAAATTCACTTTCCACAACTCATTTGCCTCTTACCAAATGGTACAGTCTTCAAACATATCCCAAATAAATTCACAAAATCAAATCAAGAACAGACCCACGTCTGCTGTGTGGCTGGATTTCAGTAATGATTCTATACAGCAATGCAATCTGGCACATTGATTCCTTTCTAAAATTAAATTTCTTTTTAAAACACTTAATATACAAAATAACTGATGGTGCAAATGTCCAATCATGCACAAGTTCATGCAGAAACACCTAGACTGCTCATGAACAACCACAGAATAGCGCAGAGGATACATCAATCAGAGAAAGAGATCAGCGTGCAGAAGTGTTATGAGTGAAGAATGAAGATCTGAGGTTGAGGTGTACCTGCTCGTTGTTGTTAATGCACTGCAGTTTCATCTGTTTCAGGTAGGTGGTGGTCAAAGGCATGTTGTAGTCGATGAGGTCAGGGACCAGAGAGGCAGGCCGGTCATTTTCTGGAGAAATGACAGCATCGACAAGATCAGTGTGAACGTATACAACGGCACTGTGCTTGCCCTCAATCATTTAGCAACATTACTCTTTAATCTGAGTTTTGACAATGTTCACTGAGGACACTGTAAAGGACCATGTTGGCGCACATGCTGCACTCTGTAGTGTGTGTAAAGCTGTTCTGTCTCACCACTAGAGGACAGTAAATGAAGCTCTTCATGCTACATGCACACAGGGATAGCTCAGTCTCTTTGACCTATTAACAATGTTTAATTTGCAATGCCCAAATTATAATAATGCACATGTAAACTGTATATACATATGCAAATTGAGCCCTCCCACCCCCCAAATGTCAGCAAAAACAAACAAACAAAAAAGACGACTTTAATAATGAAGATCCTAATGATGCCTGCGACGGCAACTGTAACAATGGAGATGTATTTGGTAAAGAATGCTTGTGTGTGTGTGTGTGTTTTTTTGTGTGTAGTTGTGTCTTTCTGGGTCTTGAGTCAGGAAGTGTGGCCATGTATGAAAGTACGAGTGTGACATGATCCTTGTGTGCACTGATCAGTGACCAATGATTAGGCAGGATATATTACCAGATTATATATTAATATTAATTTGCAATTTAGAATTCCACTGATTTGCACTAAAATGACATTTAGCACTTTATAGTAAAATAGAACTATAGTGAATCTAAAGGATATTTAGATAAGGGTAAAATAACCCATCATACATACACAAACACACAACACACTTAAAAGTACAAGCACAAGCACACTTCAGTAATCACCAGCGAACACTGATAGGTGTGCGTATTGGCCGATATTGATATATACTCGCCTCATATTCTCATTATATACAGATTTACTTCCAGAAACATTGTTCAGGACCACATGTGCAGTACCTATTTTGTGATGTTCATTATAATATCTACTTTGCAATATTAAAAAAAAAATTCTGAGTGTTATAAAAAGAGCTGAAAGAACTGGCACCAGCTACAGCTTCCGAGCCACAGTAATTAATCACATTTAATAATTTAGAGCTGAACTTTTGCGTGGGTAGCTGGAGCTAAATAGAGGGGCAAAAGGAGGGGGTGAAGAGGGGGGTAACGGACCCCCATGGGGTAGGAAGCCAATTAGCTCTCGCTTTATGAGCAACACCCAATGTTGTCCTCATGCTGCCACACAAGGCTGTGACAGATCAAGCCTGGAGGTGTTGTGTGCATGTGTGTGTGTGTGTGTGTGTGTGTGTGTGTGTTTATCTCACACCCAGGAGTGGGTCTGGAGATGGTTGGCTCATAATGCTATCAGTGTCCTATGCAGGATCTCTCCATCCAGCTCCTCCCCCACTGGCCACTATGTCTGCTTTCCCAATCCCAAATCTTCCCTCACCCCATTTTATCTCCTTCCTGCAGAAATTTGGTGTCCTGGGAGTGTGATTTTTTTAGTGAAAGGGCCATAATTGGGCTAATTGCAGCGTGCAGGGAGGACAAGACACTCCAGTGATCAGAGCCTAATGAATGTCTTTTGAGAGTGTGTGTGGCGTATGTGATGGAGGGGTCTAGCTGGTGGGGATATGTTAACTTCAGGAATTGAGGTGGGGGGTTGATGGAGAGCAAGAGCCAAAGGGGTAGAGGGGATGTGTTCTCTGTGACTGCAAATCCCTTTACTGCCAATCATCTCTGCAGGACCGGGACCTATGTAGACGTGGGGACATCATGCCACTGTGGCGGTTATAGCACATTTCACTTCAGGCTTTCAAATATGAAGATCCGATTCACACCTGGTCATTTCATCCTGATAACACTTTAACCACATGTATTTACACTTGGAGTCAAATGCTTCTCCAGTTAGCCAGATTGAAAGCAATCACTGTAATCTGTTTTAATAATGAAATCAGCTCTTTACATTTGACCCCATACTTTGTATTGTGACTGTTTTTTTTTGCATTTTTTAATCTTAAATGTGCCAACTTCTGAAAACACTATGTTATCCTTTTGCGTCTGCTAACTAAATGTATGGCTAGTTATGGCTAGTAAATATACTTAAATAATAATATGTAAACTGAAATAAAATATTTTCAAAAATTAAACTAAAATGAATGAAACAAAAACTAAAAAAAATTTAAAAAAATAAAATAAAAAAAGAGAGAGGATTCATTTCCAATTTAGTTTTGCAAAATATGTCGACATAATCAAATTAAATACACCGTAATATTGTCTTTGTAAACCATTATGTTTTAAATCATTATAATGCTTCAGAAAAACATGGATTGAATCCATGCACTCTTCTCTAAAGAACAAATACAAAACAGCTCCACAGTTGTCCTATGCACTAAAATCGCTAAATAAATCTAACACCCATCCCAAAACCCGAGTTTTAAATGGAAACTGAAACTAAATATAAAATAAGGCCAAGTCATACTTTATGCTAAATATCATGACGACATAGTTTAATGTTGAACGTTAGTGTGAAGATGTTTCAGTGAGTTTTTGGGTGCTGTACCCTTGCACTCGGCTCCACTTGGGCTGATGTGCATCCTCTTCTGACACTCTCCACAGCCCATCAGGAAACGGGTCACTGCTTCTCTAGGCAGAAACGCATACGTCTCTGCTATCTGAGACAGAAACAGAGAGAGATTATATTAATTATTATACACAGCTGCGTAACAGTGATTCGTTTCAGAGTTGCATGTCAATTGTAGAAACGTTTCATCATTGCGGATATCGCTGTACTTTTGTGCTGGGTTGACATGCTGGTGTCATTCAAACGTAATGCTCCTATTGAGGGATTGATCCTACCGAGCACATATCCACAAAACCTGCAGCTAGCCGAGCCTCTTTACCTCCCTGTGAGCCGATCACAAGCTCCATGTGCCATTCTGAGTTATGTCTCCTTCTGTCTGCTTATGCAGACCAACAGTGAGCACACGGCCACCGGTGATCCGTAGTGGCTTATAGGAATGTGGGGATTTTTAGGTGTGTGTGTGTGTGTGTGTTCAAAAGTGGAAAGTGTGACAGTGAAATGTCAGCTGCAGCCCTTGGTGACAGAGTCTATGTCAATCAGCTGCAAAGCAGCAAGGTATCAGGGCACGCACACATACACACACACACCATGAACAATGGTAGTTTATCAGTGGAGAGACAGCATCCAATCTAAATTTAAATTTCATTAATTCAGGGGAAAGGCAAATGAAGTGCTAATCAGGTTCTTAAATCAGTGAGCAGCAGTGACTGAGACTGTGCTGGAGGGGTCTGACTCATTAAAATGAAGAGACCACTACCCCCTTCTTTTCTACTCCAAACCATGCTGGCTCTTTTTGTATTTAACCAAAATATTTTTTCCCCCCAAAAAACCAATGCTTCATCACAGTCTCGAAGTAATTCATCAACTGTTCGTCTGTGCTTTGTACTTGCTGTGTTCTATTTTTTTTTCCATTCTTCAGCCACTGATTTCTTTCCCTCTCTCAATCCCGATCTCTCGAATTATTTCACCTCCCGCCTTAAAACCTGCACCAGCACAGGCTAAGAAGAGAGAAAAGAAAAGAAAATACACCCCCACAATCCACAGAATCCACGTTCTCCCCTGAGGCTCAGAAAAACAAACATCAGGCGACCACGGCACCACACCAGTAGGCCAGGGTATCTGTGTGCTACAGATGCAATGGACTGTTAATAAAATCCACAAAGCCCTGTGCCTACACCCCAGTGTACTCTCCTGTATGGAGTGCAGTGTTTTAAAAAAAAAAAAAAAAAAAAAAAAAAAAAAAAAAATCCCTGCTGGATATAAGTCCCAGCAGTCGAACAGAAATTTCCCCTGGCAGTGTTACCCTGACTCACTGCTCTATACAATAACAGGGGAACTGGAATAATGCCACAGAGATGGTCTGCTCAGCAGGGAGGCTCGATGTCAAAACCCTCAGTCCAGAACAGGCTCTGGATCGCTGCCATGCCATATAGCCGGCAGGCACAAATGGAACACAGCCAGTTGTGTGTGTTAAGAGTTGAAAACACAGATCTCCATCAATTATACATTAGAGGAAACAGAAACAAACAAGACTATATTTGTACATCTGTTAGAACGCTGTTGATGCGGAGCACAAAGGTGTTGAAGAGGTGTTGATGAGGCTGCTCCATCATGGTTTACATGCAGTCCTTCATCCGTCCATTAGAGGGCAGTATCACAGGAGCGTTTAGAGTGATATGGGGGAAGCTCATCAAATTGCATTAAAGTGAGATTAAGTGAGAAAGTCTTCTAATAAAGATGTGTTAGTATAGAGTACACTATAACTGAAAAGACATTATACTAATCACAGATGCAATATTGCTTTAAAAAGCTGAAACTCATTATCACAACTCCTAACAAGGCATAAGCTATAAGAGACGCAGAGATTATATTGTTCAAAGAAATATTCATGACAATGGAAAAAAAACGTATCTCAGCAAGTGACAAAAGAGAAAAAGAGGCCAATCAGAAGGCGCAGCTGTGGATCTGGAGTTCAGGCATTGATATGACACATAGTTAAGCTAGTCAAAAGAAGAATATGCGAGGGAAAGAGAGGACAGGCAGAAAATTGAGAATTTAACAAAAAATGGTAGGGCAGAACATAACTGCAAAGTGAAGGGAAAAGACAGGAAGGAGAAAGCGGGATAAAGACAGAGAGCGATAGAAAGAATGAAAGTTGTTTAATGTGCTAATTAACCGCTTTATATGTTTTCTTCTGGCCGGCATGTTTGGGCACTTTGGCTGGGTCAGAGCTGATCTCCACATGCATGGCGTAGATGATATTGTAGAAATCCTCCACCACAGCAACCCTCTTCAGAGACGAGATGTCCTGCCCGGCAGCACTGTCCACACACTGCAACACAGAGAGAGAGGATTCAAACACGATATTAACCTTTACGCTAGGACATACACCCAACCACACACACACATGCATGCACGCACGCACACACACTGAACATTTATTCAATTTCAATTCAATTTTATTTGTATAGCCCTTTTAACAATGGAAATTAATAGATTCTAAATTAAATTAAACCAGCGATGGTGTAAAGGAAAAACTCCCTGAGACGATATGAGGAAGAAACCTTGGGAGGAACCAGGCTCAAATGGGAACGAATCCTCATCTGGGTGATAACAGATAGCGCAATTATAAATAATTCCTTTCTATAACCGTGTACTATATGGACAAAAAGTGCAGTTGCGCACTTTATCATGTAATAATTTCAGTTATGCCGAAAAGATTCTACCTCTATCACAAGGTTAAAATCATAATAGTGAACAGACAGAATCAGAGCAGCATGGTGGCACAGCAGGTAGCCTCACAGTTCCAGGATCCCTGGTAGCTTGGGCTACTGTCTGTGTGGAGTTTTGCATTTTCTTGTTTGCGTGGGTTTTATCTGGGTTCTCTGGTTTCCTCCCACTGTCCAAAAACATGCAGGTAGGCAGACTGGCTATGCTAAATTGCCCATAGCTACAGGGCTTGAATTTCAGCGCAGGACCATTCCTGAAAGTTTAACTTTTATAATGCGAGAAATTCCAGCACAAATGTATCTGCTTCATCTCAGATCAAATTATGAAATGCATCAACAGATGCGAAAAAAAGAAATCACCGGTTCAAACAGTCTGTCTTTATTTTAGAGTTTAATTCCACAAACAGCGCTGCAGTGGCCATCTCTGACTGGCGTTGGGCTCTGTAGCGCATTCTGAGTCATAATGAGCTGCTTGTGAAGATAGTATTGCTTCCAAATTCTATTATTTTAATCCCGAAATTCAAACATTAAATGATGTTTTGCTCTATATAGTGTGTGAGCGGATAGAGCGCGCCTGCAAACTCAACACAGCAGCAATGAATAGCGAGTAAATCATCATCTCCCTGTCTTAAAACGCGCGTTTTATCAAAAGTTAACATAAATGAACATAAGACAGAATGCAAACATAGTCTCCTGCTTAGTGATATTCATCATCTCTCACGTAACGACCCTTGGTGTTGGTAACAGCTTGGTATGCAATATATTTTTCCTTAACTGTTATTTAATTTATGTCAAAAAAAACATAATTCACTAAAACGGTTTTTAATCTTAGAGAGCTTTTTTTTTCTTACAATAAAAAAATCTGACACTGACTAGATTATTTCACAACACTTAAATATTAGAAAAAAAATAATGTGGAGACACTCCTTCTTCATTCAGACAGAATAAGATCCAGGGGAAAAAAGTCACAATCAATGGAAAAAAAAGGGACTGAAATTGAACTGAAACACATGAAAGACACTTTAAAGAGACATTAATATATAGTTTAAACAGAGTTCTTAATGTCAGTTTGAAGGAGAGCATGGTGTATTTTGTATAAAGTTAAAAAAAAAAAAGAAATTGAACTCAAACTGGAATATATGAAATTCACTGATTCTGAAAGGCATTAATAAATATATAGTTTTAATAGTTTTAAACAGTTCTTAATGTCAATTTGGAGGAGAGCATGACAAATTCTGTTATTAAGCTGTTTTGAAAACCACCATGTAGACATAAATAAATGAAGATTATTAATTTAGCCCGATGTGTCAAAATTTATTCTCCCCCAATAATCTTTAATTCCCCCCCAAAAAAGGTTAAAAAACATAATTCAGGCCCTGAGCTATGAGTGAGTGTGTCTGCGTGTGGTGACCTGTCACGAACTGGCATACGATTCAGGGTAAATTCTCCCCCTTGCACAAGTGTTGGCTCATTTCCTTTTCTGAATATAATATAAATATTCCCTGTGTCCACCCTTTGCCTTTAGAAGTGCCTCCAGCTTCTTTGCATATTCTCTGAACATATTCTCAGCTCTAATTAGGCCCTCTGTAGCTCAGTATTCTTCTTGACACATTCATCAGTTCTAACGTTTGCCATATTGTTTCTTCAATCTTTGCCCACTCTTCTAGACATAAAGTTAGCACCATAATTATTGGTACCTTTCAGAAAGATGAGTAAACAAAAATGTCTGTGGTTAATTAGCTTAATCTGTCAGTGAAAATGAGAGAAATCTAACATTTAATGGATGTGTCACGTATTGGTATCCCTGCATTTAGCACTTTGTGTAACCTCTCTGACTATTTCATTTAAAATCTTTGGAGACCATGTATCCTAACAGTGATTGTTGCCAAAAAACATTTTCTTTTGGTCTTATCGGACCATAAAACCCACTTCCAGGCAAAGTTCCAGTAACGCCTGTCTAATGTACAGGCACTTGCATTTGTTGGCATGAAGGCAAAATTTTTGTAACTGTGTCCAGTTCCAGCCAGGTTAATTACAGCTCTGGTTGCATTAAACTTCTTAATTACAGAACTAACAGTGGGCATATGGGCATTTTTGGCATGTATCTATTTTTATAGCTATTGAACTAACTTTTGTTTCATTTGTGTAATCAATAAGCATCCTCATGTTGATAATCATGCAAAACAGGAAGTCATGGATGAAGAGTTCCTAGACACTCAGATGAGTAAAATGTATATGGTATCATGCTTCAGTTACATTTTGGTCATATGGATATCTAAATCATTATACATTTTCATTAAGGGTTTTATAAATAAATGTACTTAAAATTAAAGATTAGATTTCAATGTGAGGTTAAGCAAATTAACCAGGCAAGTATTTTTTCCATAACCATACGCATGTTTACAGAGGGTGCCAATAATTATGCCACTGACCGTGTCTGTTACAACTCTGCCAAATGTTATACAGTGACTTCTTAAAATCAAGTCTAGAGTGTGAGAGTTGTGGCAAAACTTTCAAAATATTCAAACCTATCGCCCACTAACACACTGCAAGAATATGAGCCGAAACTGAGAGACTTCCAAATGCCTGAATTCATCAGGGAGAAAATGAAGAGGCAGCGATGTCTGCTTCTATCCAGCATGGTGTAAAACATCTTTATTCTAGATGAAATAGATGAAAACAAAAATAAAATATAATAATAATAAATTATTTTTTGTAAACTTCCCTTGCCATCCATCCCCAAA
>CM074960.1:11515249-11537019 GCA_037577455.1 Pangasius macronema
TAGATCAAACGATATGCGTACTTTAGAGCATGAAATCGTACAAGCGTACAAGGAAGTCAAAATGCGTATCCGCTACGTAGAATCTATATATATACTTATGTCTGCTTACTAAGACTATATATTTATATACATATATAAACAAGTTAAGCAGACTGTTTGTGTAAATATCAGTCATCTATCTTTATCAGTCATCAGATTCTGACTACTTGACACTGTTATCTTTACATTTTTGGCTGGAGGAGGTGTTTAGAAACCTTCAAGCAAAGTAGCTGCACCTGATACATGTGCTACTATATAATACTGCATACACTACCCTGCTAAGAATGGTCCATTTCCCAACTAATATCAGTTCAGCTGTGATGCATTGACGAACAGGGCAGATGATGTCTGACAAATTATGCTTAGCATCCAACTGGTGTAGTCATGCCTAACTCTAATCAACCTTACACAGTATTTTCCAAGGTACTGGAAAATCTAGAATTTCACGGATCTAAAGTTGCCCGATCTGTCTAACTCACAAATTATGCACTGTGGAAGGCCCATGAAGAGGTACATATAAAAACACTAATCAAGCCAACAGTTTAGTTCAACGCTGGAGCAATAGAGATGGAGCAGAAGAAAAATATAAACCAAAAATTAATAAGAGGACTCTATAACAATTCCTTTCACTGCACCTAAGAATAGACATAGATCCATTTACTACTCTGGAAGGTTGGTTACTGTTTTCTTTACCTTATTATCTTTTTCAGTAGCGTGGATGATTTAAACTACGAACGAGCTGCAGGAGATCATGCAAATAGAACACAATAAATCAAGAACTTATTTAATACTCATCTCATCACAGTGTCATAGAGACAAGGAGATAAAGACAGAGAAAAGGGGAGCAGGAGGAGGACAAAGATATTATTCTTTGAGAAAGGCTAGATTCACTTTCTCCTCTCTCAATGAACAGACGATATGAATTCTTTTTCATTCAAGTGTTGCTACAAAATATTGGCACAGACAGTAAATTGCCTTAAGAATGAAGAAAATTGTATTGAACTTGATTAGTCATGGTGCTAAGTGTTTAATGTGTGCCTCAATCATCAGAAGGCAACAATGATTCAATTGAATTCATTTAAATCACTGCAAACATTCAAAATTCTTTCACATTTACACCCATGTTTTTTTATATATAAAACCACAGCAGCACAGAATGTCCCATTGTTTTTAAAGACAAGATGACCTGCATTTTGCTCTGGGCAGCATCACAATATTGATAATTTATTCAATTCCTGATAACGCTCTCCAGCAGCTTAGATACCAGGCTTTGACTAGTAAAAATTCCAGCCTGTAATAAGGATTCATTCTTGTAATCATTAAATGAGTCATAGGGCAAAACCACAGAATAGCAGCAGAATGACAGAAAAGAAAGTCTTGCTAGAAAAGAAATTGGCTTGTTAGCTCTTACTTAACCTTACCAACCTATTGACCTCACCTAACCATGGAGAAGACTCACTCATTTGAGACTGCTTTTCTTCTAGCATCACAAACAGGAATAAACCTCAGGAATAATCATATTTCTAACAGAAAAAAAAACATTTTCTAGGCATAAGGTTCCTGCAAGAATATCTGGTGACAAATTCAATGAGATCAAAAAGTAGTTTTTTCTCTAGGTTCTCCAGTTTCCTCCCACTGCCCAAAAACATGCAGGAAGGAGGACTATGCTAAATTGCCCATAGGTGTGAATGCATCTGTGTGAATGGTGGTGTCCTGTAATGGACTGGCTTCATCAGGGTGAATTCAACTGCACTGCACAGTGTTTCAGGATCAGCTCCAGATCCTCCTCAACCCTGATGAGGATAAAGTGGTTACTGAAGATGAATGAATCAAACAACATGAAGTGCCAGAGTAAGGGGTTGGGCCACCACGAGCTGTGGAGCAATGTCGTCTGCAAAGCCAGCATGGGGAGCGATGTCCACTGTGAAGCCAGAGGGAGGAGTGACATCGTCCATGAAGCCAGAGGGGAAAGTGACATATACCACAAAATGGGGGGGGGGGGGGGGGGGGGGGGGGGGCGGCGTAAGGGGGGGGAGGGGGGGGGGGGGGGTGGGGGGGGGGGGGGGGGGGGGCGGGCGNCCCCCCCCCCCCCCCCCCCCCCCCCCCCCCCCCCCCCCCCCCCCCCCCCCCCCCCCCCCCCCCCCCCCCCCCCACGACTTCAGCTGAGCAAGGGGGCGGAACAGGGTGGCAGAGCAGGGTGGCGGAGCAGGGCGGCGGACCAGGGCAGTGGAGTGACGTTTTTGACAGCGCAAGAAGGTGGAGTGACGTCCTTAGCAGAGCCGAGAGGCCTAGTACCATCCTCTGCAGGGCAAGTTTTTGTAGGCTTGGTGCATCCATTGCTGGTCTAGCATTCTGTCAAGGAAAGGAGTCGGATGGAACGTAACATTTACGTACACCACATAGTCTACACATAGTCCACAAAGTAACATGTTGTAATGTATTTAATAGAGTAACAAAACAAATCCATTCATTCATCAATATTTTAACATTTTGACTAATAAACACTTGTATCCTCAGACTGTATAAATGTACACTGCACTGGATTAGGAACAAACATAGCACTGCTTCCCCTCAAGATCTGCATAGCACAGCAGCCCTGTATCTTTTTGCCATATGATATTTCACATATTTTGACATTTTACAGATGTTTCAAAACAGATTGGCCCAGGTTAGCAAAGAATATTGGCATATTCTTATTGGAATATTGGAATACCTGGCCCTAAGATGGTGCACAAAAATGATGGTTTAACAAAATCCATAAATAAAATTATGACTTAAGTTTTCACAGCAATTTTTTTTCAAAAAGTAATGTTGACCAGGCAAACATAAACCCACACTTTTTTAAAATAAAAGTTTTTAAAGTGGAATTAGGGTTTCAGGGCATGTGAGCAAACAGCCCCTGGCAGTATGGCTGGATAGCTTGCAGCAGTCAACTGTGCTTTAACCTTGTTTAAATGCCAGTAAATATGAACAAAACAGACTGAACCAATATATTTGCAATAATAAACATTTGCCCAAATGCATTCTAAGTCAGTGCCATTAACAGACACTTAGCTGGAACTTGGCACAAGTCATTCACATAGTGAATACATCTGCCAGGACTATTTGATGACTCCCATGGCCATCCAGCCCAAATATGATGTCAGGGTCACCATGAATACAAGTACATAAGATGTCTAAAATCTTTTCTATATTTGAAGAACTTTTAAAACACCCTAAATACCTGAAATATGCTGTCCAGTTTTTTTTTTTTTTACTTTATAAATTTTTTTTTTTATATTTTGTGTAAAATGTAAAAAATAAATAAATAAAATAAAATACTGAAGCCCTGAAGGATATCCGCTTTATTTTATTGGCACTGAATAATAAAATAAAAGCAGAATATTACAACTTGAACGCACAAAAAATCTCCAATTTTGTCCCACTGGCGATGAGTACCATACTAATAAGAAAGAGGCAAAAAATATTGGGAGCTAATATCTAGCTAACGTAATATTTGCATGTTATTCCTATTTCAACTACATTGCCCCCCACCACATATAATTATACCTGCCCCATATTATCGAGATCTCCCATGTAATACAAAAGTATTATGAGAATAAAAAGTTTATTGTATACATCAATGTGAATATCACAGTTACTAAATATTAGATAAAAGAGCAAAACCTCTCTCTTTCAACAACAGCTTGTCTTTTAGCTAGCTCATGAACGTTAGCTGGTTAGCTTGCTAACATCGACTGCTTTGCTCTTTATTGTAATTCCACAGTGTTGTTTTTGTAAATTGCTAAGCCAGTGCTGCATTCTGCTGACAGCAGCAAGCTAGCCAGTTAACAATAGTGCGCTAGCTATAACACAAGGCCTTGTTGAAGGAAAAAAGTTGTTATGATCCATTTGCACTGTTATGATCCCATTACCACGCTGCATAAGCAGGTCTACAGGGTGAATTTACAAACTCTCTGTAGGGTCCATGTTTCTTCAAGGCCCATTACCATGAGCAATCTAGCTCAAAGACAATTGAAAGCGAAGAGATTATTATGCCTGCAGCTGTGTGTTGAGTCATAACAGCCGTTTGGGGGGTGGATCTTTAGTTCGATGTCTTTCATGGATGAAAGATAAGTTGTTTATTTGTTCAAACAATTTTCAGTGCTGTTCTCCTGCTGAAAAAAAGGGCTGCTGAAAAAAATGAGAAGATATGTTGATTTGTGATTATTTACATAAATGGAAACAATTAAGGCCACTTTCAACCAGGGATTCAGTATTTCAGTTTCATATTTTGTCTTTCGAATTTGCAACTTTGTGGTCTAACTGCTTGTGTCAATAGTTTGTTTTTCTACGTAAATGTTTTATAGTTCTTTCAGAGACATGTGACAAAGATTAAATGGATATTTTTCCTCATTAGGCTTCTTTCACATGAAAGATTTCAGTTAAATGCAACAGAAACCAAAGGAAAAAATGATATGAAATTTTACTATTCTCAGGTGCAGAGGATGTAGATGGGAGAATTTCCACAAAAGCGGTAGAAGGACCAGCAAATCCTGAGAAGGAGATCTTGGACAACAAGCAGGATGTTAATCAAAGACCAAGTAATGATTTACAGTGGTTACATTTAATAATTTACCATACTCAAGTTTAAACTCAACCTACCTCTGATGTTAGCTGGTTCTTTTGCTGCGTGAGATCTAGCTCATTGACCGGGTTGAAAGATTGCTGAAGCTTGAGCAATGAGCAATGCAAGAACAGATTATTACACCAAATATCATCTATATTGATATATTTCACTTTAATTTGCTGAAAAGTGTGTTAATTGCCAACAGGGTTACACCTGAATTGATTAATTAATTATTTATGGAAATTAAAAATGCAGAAAATTAAATGTTACTTTCTTTATCCTAAATACTTAAAACAAGATAATTAGAACATAAATAGTTTTAGAATCTTAGGCATATTTTTAATTGACAAATTCGTAGTTGCAGGAGAATTTCAGCAGGATTCAAGATTGACGTTAGGTTCAAGCCTTCTGTCACATAGATGGCAGAGACAGACGCAAGTGGCAGATTGGCTTTATTTTTCAGAATCGGGCAACCGATCAAAAATACAATCCAAAAAACAAGGTCAGGCAGGCAAGAATTCAGGCAAATAGGCAAAAATAGACGAATCCATGGGCAAAGTATCCAAACAAACCAAAAGTCAAAACTAGAACATACAGACCAACTTCATACAGAATGCAAGAGTCATCACTACCAATACCAGGAGCTACACTTTGCAACATGTGAATGAAAGTCTGGGCTATTTATGGTGTGTGTGTGTGTGTGTGTGTGTGTGTGTGTGTGTGTGTGTGTGTGTGTGTGTGTGTGTAATGGGCAATGGGTGAGTGTAATCAGAAGTCTGGACATGCAGAGCAGGTGAATGAATCATGTGACCTGGTTTGTAGTCCTTGGAGTTGATGGGAAGTATTGCAGCCTTGCAGCAATGAATTCTGGCAATTGGAGTTCATGGCCTAAACGAAAAGTGACACGACACTGTTACCCTCAGTAAAGATCCTGAGCCATAGTTACTGCCTCTGCAGAGATTTGCATGTTCTCCCTATATTTGCATGGGTTTCTTCTGGGTTCTCTGGTTTTCTTCTACTGTCCAAAAACATGTAGGTAGGCAGATTGTCTATGCTAAATTGCCCCTTTGGTGTGAATGAATGTGAGAATGTGTGTGTATGGTGCCCTGTGATACACCCATCCGGGGTAAATTCACCAATCCTGCACCCAGTATTTCTGGATCCGCCATGATTTTGATTAGGCTGAAGGGGTTACTGAAAATAAATGATTGAATATGAATGAGTGAGCAGAACATGCATAAATAAACCAATTAGATTTATCCATCTCAGTGATGTCTCTAGGCATTAAAGGTCACAAATGTGAGCTTCATCTGTCCATTAGAGACAATCAGAACCAACTCACTACATTAGTGAGAAAGCAGTCCTGTCTAAACACACATTTATGAATATCAATCATGAAAAGGCATTTCATCAGTAATGTTCCCATTATGTTGATTGACCTGCACCACAGTGGCTCACTGCATGTCAGCCTAACACACCACTTCTGGAGTCTCAATGCCTGAGTCACCATCAGCTCAACCAACAGCATTGAGATAAATGGGTGAGACGAGTGTGGGAAAAGGTTGTGACCAGCCTTGACTAGCTACTTCAGAAGTCTGTGCATGTGCTGCAGCATTGACAAGACTGTCATTTTGAAACAAGGTCAATGCCTTATTTAGAAAAAAAAAAAACAGAAATGAACAGAAATGTAAGAAGTGTATGAAGGGGTGGGAAAGAGGGAAAACTAATGAGCCCTCAGTATGTGGGCATGTTGAATAGGAGATTAGAAAAGATCACGGATAATGGATCTGAGGCTAAAGAGATGGAATTCACAGTCAGAATCAGCCTTTGGTTATTAAATCTCTGCCCAGAAGTCTTCATCACTGGAGGCAGAAAACAATCATCACCGAGATCTCAAAGGGACTTGGTTATCTGGAGGGGCAACAGCAAGCAAGCCGCAGACAGGCTGATAAATGGGTACTCATCCAAAATAGAATTTGACAACTAAATTATTGCACTCATATGAAGTACCTTTGAAAATGTTCACAGTTTAAAGTAAGTAGAATGTTTTGGCCTAAAGGGTTCAAATGGAATCTGGGGAGCTAGGAATCACAAAATACACACTGAAGGTATCAATGACACACTTAAATCTGAATAATGCATGAAACATTCTGAAGACCAGGGCCATCAGTGTAAGCGATATTTTCTATTCAATGTTATGTTAAAATGCTAAGGCCGCCTCTGGAGATACACAGATTTTGAACTATGTAAGGAGGGGGCAAATGAGAGATTTCTATTCCATAAATAACAGATCACACAGCACTGTGGCACAGCGGGTAGCATTGCTGCCCCACAGCTCCAGTGCTCCTGGTTTATTCCTGAGCTTAAGTTACTGTCTGTGCAGCTTTTTACATGTTCACCCCACGTCTGCCTGGGTTTCTTCTGGGTTCTCTGGTTTCCTCCCAGCACCCAAAAACATGCCAGTAAGTGGGCTGGTTACTAGGTGTGAATAGGTTGCTCCCATTAGGGGTCGCCACAGCGGATCATTGGTCCGCATATTTGATTTGGCACAGTTTTTATGCCAGATGCCCTTCCTGACGCAACCCTCCCCAATTTTTCCGGGCTTGGGACCGGCACTGAGAGCGCACTGTTGCACGCAACCCCAGTGGCTGGGGTTGGTTCCCTGGCTGGGAATCGAACCCGGGCCACAGCGGTGAGAGTGCTGTGGCCTAACCACTAGTCCACCAGGGACCGCTTTGGTGTGAATAGGTGTGCTGTCTCAAATTCCCTCTCTCTGTTCATGTTTTGATTTTATTCTCCATTCGCTTAATTGTTTACCTTGTCATGTGCATTTTATTTTGATCTGTGTCTTTGTGTCCCTGTCCCTGTCTTGTGATTTGTATGCACCCTGATCATTCTCACCTTTTTTCACTTCAGCACTGATTAGTTTGTCTGCTTAAGCCCTCCTGTGTCTTTGTCTCCTTGCAAAGTCTTGCTGTTGTTTATATGTGTTTCTAAGACTTTCTTCCAGATTTCCTGCGTCCTATTTTCCTAGTTACTTCCTGGTTTTGACCAATGCCCTGTTTAAGTCTCGGATATGGATTACTTTGTTTTGTTGTCGCCTGTTGGTGCTTTGACCCCTGCCATGGACTTTTTATGGATTTCTCTTAATAAACAGCATCTTACGCACGTGCATCCTGTCTCTCATAACCTCACGATACAGGTACCCTTTGATTGACTGATGCTATGAGCTACTAAACTGTGATTTGACTAGCCTCAGCAGCTAGTAGCATAAAAAAAACATAAAGGCAGGTCATAAGTAATACATGTAAAAATAATAGACAATTATAATATAGTAATGTTTTGATTTCATGGTCACTCTCTCTCTCTCTCTCTCTCTCTCTCTCTCTCTCTCTCTGTCTTTCTTTCTAGCTTTAGGATGATTTATTGTCAAAGAGAGATAACAAAACTTTGTTAGCATTTTATATTTGATTATTAAATTGATTTTTATACACACATCCAGATCTCCTATAACTAATGACTGATGTGTTTGTAGTTGTGTAGTTTTGACAGAAGTGTATGATGTTCATCAGTAGTTAATGATCATGTGGAACAGTATTACATACGGTAGTTCATTACTAATTACTGAAGTGTTAGTGTTTTACTATTTAACAGTAAATAAATAATTAGAAATGTATATGATTTACACTATTGAAAGTATGTTAATGGAGAGTATTTGCTCTGTTGAGGAGACCTATAACAACTCAGACAGACATTTACATTTTAGACACAGTTACTGGAATAGGTTAAGGTATATTAGGTAGTACATCTTCAGGAGGAAATGAAGGTCTACCTATTGGAAATTAATGTTCATGTGATCAGTAATTACTCAGTAGATATTATTTTTTTTAAAAAGCCATAGTGAGCTAGTAGTTCTGCAGGAGAAATGTACTCAGTAATTACTGCTTACTTACTAGTAAACTCTGACTGAGTAATTAACAAATAGATTTAGAAGTTAAGAGGAATATGTGTTAATGAAGAACGACTCATTCATTCCTGCTCAGTTCCTGCAAAGTTACCTATGAGTTGTTGAACAGTATTGCAAAGTTTTACCGACTCATCATTTTTAAATTCAGCAACGTTGACTTTTCTACAAAGGAGATGAGAAAAAGTGGCATAAAAGCATTAAGATTATTTGAGCAGTACATAAAAGCACATTTCATTTTGACAATACTATACTTTTTTATATACTTCTCTGTTTTCTCAGTTTCCATTGAAATGCTAGGACTTTGTACTGTATGTCCTGTTGTAGTAGTTCTAGGGTTCTTTTGTATAGAGCTCTTATGTTGTAATTTCCCTGCATAAAAAAACACCATACATCACTAGTGGGAATTGGTAAAAGGAGTTTAATAATTGAGATTCTTGAATTTCCTATAGATTAGGCAGGGGAAAAAATTATATTTCTGCTGGATGGATTTTCAAAAACACCATTGCCATGTTTCAGTTTCCTTCAAGACTTTGTGGCACATTTTTTTGGCTGTTTAATGTTAAACCAAGGACTGCGTTTACCCCTGCGTTTACTCTTCAGCAGCAGCAACTGTATCATCACTGTGATTATCATCGACCTCCACCTGCTTGGAGAATTTGTGTCATATTCAAAATTAAATAGAGTCAATGGAATGAATAGGCATGGCTCATATTTGTGCCTAGTATGAAATAGTCACCTCTGTGAGGGACACACGTGTAGTGCAGTACAAAATAGCCACAATTAGAAAGAAGAGAGTCCTACCAGTGGAACTGGTGACTGTGGACAAACCAGAGGGCAGGGTCGTGTGACAGGCCATTGCTGAACAATGTGTTAGTTGATGAATTTATTCATTCAAAACACACGACAAGAGAAAAAGAGACATTACGATTATAAGCACTGTATAGTAAAGCATTAAATTAAAGCATTACCGTAAAATTTCCAATTGTATTTTCTATTATCATTTTCAGGACTTTGTATTTTTCTAGTTCTAGGGTTCTTTTGTATAGAGCACTGTCTCTATTTTGTACAGCCCAAGCAAAACATCATGTGTAAGGACAGTTTATTCATGCTTTAAGGTTTCTATGTTGGTCACTGTTGGGCTGAGAAAAGGCAGCCTAAATTGGCATTTGCAAACAATATAGCATTACATGCTTACTGTTTATGGCTGAATAGGAAACAGTACAATAATAGCCTTACTTATTACATACTTCTGAACCAAGCTACTTACTAGAATACATACGTATTGTGTAATATTTTGGCTTTGAGAGCACTTAGAGACAAGATGTGGAGAGAGCTAATGAGATCCTATACACGTCTCAGAACTAACTGTGGGCATCCAAAAAATGTTTATCGAATAAAAAATTTTCATTGGTTAAAAATAGTCATTATTACTAGGTTACAATAATAATAATTCTGCAAAATTAATTTAATGCTGTTCAAAAAATCACCCTTTGCTCTTAAAATATCCTGTCTCACACACATGGACTTGGTATAAATATAATACCATAAATAGGATAAAATTTTAATGATCTATCATCAGGGTTATATACTTATAGTAACTGTACTTTGTTACTATACTCAAGTACTATTTTGGAAGATCCATACTTTACTCAAGTATTACTGAAATTGAATACACGTACTCTTAGCAAGAGCAACTCTTAGTCTACAAATCTACAAGCGATCAATACCTTTTACTCCTTACATTTTCATTTTGATCTTCAAGTTACTCATTAAATATCCCAAATGTTGGTGCCAGACTGGCTGCTTTGAGTATTTCTATAACTGGTGATCTCCTGGGATTTTCATGCACAACAGTGTTTACTCGGTATGGTGCTATAAAGAAAAAACATCTGCAGTTCTGCATACGGAAACGCCTTGTTGATGACCACTCTGTATAATTGCGGTGATCAGAAAAGCATCTCTTAATGCAAAATTAATCGAACCTTGAGGTGGATGGGCTGCAACAGCAGAAGACCACATCAGGTTCCACTCCTGTCAGCCAAGAACAAGAATCTGAGGCTTTCATGGGCACAGACTCGCCAAAATTGGACCGTTGAAGACTAGAAAAAGACCAGGTGATGTTTTTTTTTCTTTTCCTAATCTTCAACTGTCCAGTTTGTGCAGTGAATATTTCACAATGTGTGTCAGTGAATTGTTTACTCATATCCATATCTATATTTATGACATTATGTAATAATAATAGACTGTTTTAGGACATTGGTGAATTAAGTATTTTGGAAAACTGCATGATGTTAGTACTTTTTGGGCTGGTTTTGATCAGACTTTCAGCTGCTTTTGATATGCAAACCTGACAACTCTTGTTCTCTAAACTGAGATTTGTGAATTAACTCATACATTTTACATTTGTAAATTCATCAAAGCCACCAAACTCTCCCAGGAATTTAAGAGTCCCTTCATCCCGAAACACAAAGAGATCAGTTTCTAGTGAATTTTTCTTAAGGAGAACTGATAACAATGCTCCTAGAGCAGTTGTTACTTCCGTATTTTTAGCATTAAAAGAAAACGTGCCACTACTGCCATGGCGTTATAACATTTATAACTTATTCTGCAGGGTGCTCCCCACCAAATAGTCCCCGAGTCCCACCCCACAGTGTTTGATTTTTCCTCAGTGAAATTCAAATTCAAACGCAACTGCAGAGGTTTAAGTTGAAGCATGAGAATGATGAAGCTCAACAGTAAATGGAAGAATGCTATTACTTGTTCAATATGGCAGAATCATTCTTGTTAAGATATTGGACTTTGCATTTGCATTTTCATTTTGCCAGGCTTATACACATTACACAAAAACACAAATATACGTTTTTCTGAATTTGAATTATGTCCCAACTCATACTCATAATGGAAACTGCAAATACATCTTTATACATTTTCCAATTAGCATTTTAATTAGAAAGTCTGGAAAATGCTGCTATAGTTTTCTAGCAAGAACATTTGATTCTACTGCAAACCATGTCATTCATAAGTTTTATAGAGACTTTTTAAAGCTGTTAGCAGATTTGCAATGCATGTGCAAGTTATATTAAATCATATACATAATGTTTTTTTAATAATGTGTTTTTAGTGGCCTAATTTATTATTTATAATTGTATACAGTGGGGTCCAAAAGTATCAGACCACTAGTGAAAATGCTTCTAACCCAAAGGTTTTCACTGAAGATTATATTATAAGTGAAAAAGTAGCATCATAGGTATGTCCCCTTTTTGCTTTAATGACAGCTGGCACCGACTCCACAAGAAAATCTGATGTGTTGTACAAAGAAGTTAACATGGTCAATATCACAAATTTGCTTAAATTTAAATAGTCACCTAGACATTGTGTGACATTGTGAATACTGAATAGTCATACTGAATAGTCATTTTCAAAATTCTAAAACTTTCTGTTTATTTCCAGTTTTAAATTTAAAAAATACCAGATTTTCAATGTGGTCTCAGACTTTTGGACCCCACTGTACAGTAGGTCTTCTTGAGATCTAGCAGCTCGGACAGGGTTCTGCAGTTACACCAATGTAGTCTGGGTAATCTTGGTCAGGGTGTACGTTCTTACCCGTAAAGAGCTATTGCGGTTTCAGGTTTTCAAGCAGGAGCACACCTGCCATGCAAAATTAATAAATAAATAAACTAAGAAATCATGGAGGCATTTGGAAAGGACTGGAACTGAATTTAAAAAATTCGAAAATGTCCATGAATTGCAACAAATTTCACACTATTATGCATCTGATTACACACACTCTTCACACACTCCATTTGATCTTCCACTATACTCTTAGCCACTTTATTAGGTATAGCTATTTTATCAGTACATTGTATTAGACTGTAGCTCATCTTTTGGGATGCACATAGCTTCAGCCCTGTTTATTCTCTTATCAAGGCTGGTGTATGCCATTTACCACAACAGACATGTTGAGAATGATTCAGGAACAGCAGACTAAGACTATTGGAATTAACTGTAATGAAAGTTTGTATTGGCACAATACCAAAAAGTAGCATATCCACAATGTCTGTTATGCTTACTAATATCTATAATTGTGTGCTTTATACCACAGGTTCCCAGCCCAGGTCCTGGAGTACCCAGAATACTGCACATTTTAGCATTTCTCCTGCTCCTAACACACCTGATTCAACCAATTACCTAATTAACGGTTCTTCCTGAGTTGAAGTGGGTGTTTTAAAGCAGGGAAAACACTAAAATGTGCAGGAAAGGGGGTACTCCAGGACCAGGGTTGGGAACCTGTGCTTTATATTATTCTTGCATTCAGAACCAATCAATTAATCAAAAGATCAATTAATAAGACTTTTAAAAAATACTGTTTAACCCTAGCAGCTCGTTGTGAGTGGTTTTAGATGCATCTTTGTTTAACTGTGTTCGTTACATCAGGCATACACAGAAGAAGTAAAGTTATTAACCGAGCTGCCAGGTTTAAGGAAAAATTTCAGCCCAACTACACCGAAAAAACACTGAAACGACCTGAAACTAGCCAAGAAAATTCAGGCAGTGTGCAGCGGGAGTGTGGGGGAGTGAGCAAATTAATGTGGCACACCTGTCTCTCATTTGTGGATGATTATTTAACATGATGACTTTCTTTCTCTCTCTCTCTCACGCTCTCTCAGTGAGCAGGGACTTTGTGTGTGTGTGGTTGTGTGTGTGAGACAATGGAGCTGAATTGAACTGAATGGAACTGAACTGAACTGAGCCACTGGAAAGCTGCTGATTTTCTGTTAATTTTTTCCTGTGGTTTGCCTTTCTCCCTGTGCAGAGGCACGGACAAAAAAATAAATGCTCCCTAGTCATCCACTGTCCTTGAGCTGCATAGTGTCATGACTGTGATTCATGATTGTGACCAGAGTGCTGGAAGGGCAAGCTGCTGGCTATGCTGCCATCCAGAGCATGCTAACCTCCTTCTCCTCCTCTCCCATGAACACCCCCTTTAGCTCCTTCTCTCTGGCCAGGATGTGCAGCCACCTATATCGCTTACCAGAACACAAAAAAAGTGGTTCAGGGAAAATTCTGGAGATGGGAGTGATCAAGGAGTCCCACAGTGACTGAAACAGCCCCATCGTGTTGGTGCCCAAGGTCGATAGTGTGGTCTGTTTTTGTGTGGACTTCCACAAGGTGAATGTGGTTTATAAGTTTGATGCCTATCCAATGTCTCATATGGATGAGCTCCTGGATCGGCTAGGCGCTGCTTATTTTTATTCGACCCTGGATTTGACCAAGGACTATTGGCAGGTTACCTTTTTGCCAAAGTCCAGTTTCTCTTCACAGTTCGGGTTTACACCAATTCGTGAACACTTCCATTAAGGCTTTTTGGGGCACCGGCCATGTTTCAAAGACTAATGGATCGGGTGTCGTGTCCTCACAGTGCATATGCCACTGTATATTTAGACGATATAATAGTGTATAGTAATGATTGGGAGCAGCATGTGAGCTCTGTCCTAAAATCTTTGAGACGGGCCGGCCTCACAGTGAACCCAGTGAAGTATGCGATTGGATGGGTGGAGGTACAGTATCTGGGCTTCCACTTGGGTCATGGGTGCACCCCAAGGTGTATCCCCAAATCAGTGCCTGCCTGAAACCTGAGACAAAAAAGAAGGTGAAACAGTTCCTGGGGCTGGCGGGATATTATCGCAGGTTTGTGTGCCTAATTATTCAGACATCACCAGCCCACTGACTGACTCTCTCTGGCCTGCATCGGATGGTGGGGGTACTGTGGCAGACGGGGGTGTGGTTTACTGGGAGTCTGTGGGATTTTGGGAGAGTGAGCAAATTAATGTGGAACACCTGTCTCTCAATTGGAGATGATTATTTAACATGCTGTGTGTGGGTGTGTGAGTGGGTGACAGCAGAGCTGAACTGAACTGAACTGAGCTGCTGTTTGTTTTTTCTGTGGTTTGCCTGTTTCCCCTGTGCAGTGGTATAGACAAAAAATGAATGCTCCCCAGTCATCTCACCCTGAGTCTGCTGTGTCTTTGAGCTGTGTAGTGTCACACATTTGCATGTGATCTTATACATTTCTAGCTCAGTGTGTATGTGTCCATACTAATTTAGGTGCAAGATCCAAGATGAATACTTAAGATAAATGCCCCAACTGTGTTCACATGAGCTGTAATACCACCCTGTATGTTCTTTGTTCTCATATACAACTACACTGAAACCTAATTCTACTGAAGATATACCAATTTTTTTTTTTTTTTTTTTTTGCATTTGTGAACCATTAATGGTTTTGCAGATCAACAACTGACAAGTAAAAGAAATCATCTGGTCCAGCTCTAAGTTCTTAGAAATATGGTTCTTAGGTTCCTTAAATGATTCTAACACACTATTTTAGGGGTCTACATAGAAAGTCCCCCCAAGTGAAGAATGCTTAAGGGTTCTATAATTTGACCATTTTTTTTCTAAGCAATTCTCGAGCAATAAAGAAAACATTCACCTTCAGTTCAGAAATTAGCAAATGGACAAATCACCAGATCTTACCTTTTACCTTTTTCATTTTTCTGGAGGTAAATAAAGGTAAACCAGTGGGCTGCTGATTTAAATAAACATCACAGATTCATGATTCAAGAGTGCTGTCTTTGTTTAGCATTAATCTCAATTCTGTATTTAACCAGCACATTTACATGGTGTTATGCACAAACTAATCAGTTCCACTTGCTTACTATATGGCTAGAGGAACTAATAGATTGTGAGCAAAACATTAGTACCAACTAAAAGTGAAAATGAATTAGAGAAACACACATATTAAATTCAAATCTGCCCGTGTCTGTAAACAAGTAACATTTATATAGAGATACCTCATATGTGATGCAAAATTAAAGAAACATTGAGAACAAATACAGAGAGGAACCACAAAAACTTTGTCTGATGATTCTGACCAAGTGTTTAGGCCAAAACCATTAATCAAACCAGGAATGATCAACAATCCCTATAATAATAATGATCTGAGTGCACAGCAAGTTTCTTACAGTTTATTTTTTATCTGGTCCAACTCCTTCAATTCATATTTACTAAAAGGTAAAAAGCTCCAAAACACTCCAAAAATGCCAAGCAAAACTGATATCCAAAATGAGGCAAAAAGCTCAAAAACCTTGAAGTGAATAAGGTAATAAGAGACTAGGCAAACTGGGAAAAACAGGACAGCAAAAAGCAAGAAAATATATGCATGTAAAAGAATTCTTTGGCTATGAGTTGATATCTGTGGTGTGCATAAACTCACCAACAGCTGATTTAGTGTCACTGTGATCAATGACTGCCAACAACATATTCAGTGTCAGAGATTTTTTATTAAAACGCTACTGGTAGGTTGACACGAAACTCATGACACGACAGCTACAAATAGGTGTTAAATCATTATGGTTTACAGTAACAGCACAGAGATGACCACTGCACTCATACCACTGGGAGGGTAGTTGCTAACCTTGAAGAACCTAGAGAAGGTACACAGTGATGCACAGGTTTCGAAGACTTCCAGGAGCTGTCCGACAACTGACATTTAGATTTATGGCATTTGGCAGACACCCTTATCCAGAGCCACTTGCAGAAGTGCTTTGAAGTCTCTATCAATAAATACGTCTTGATACTGGTTCACTAGGTCTTGGACCAAGAATACTTTCAGTCTTAAAAAAAACTCTATTGGGGAGGTAATATAGAAAGGCACACAGACAACGCAATGTTTTTGAATTAAAGTGTTAACTTAAGTACTTCAGTAAGAGGTAGGTCTTTAGGTGTCGTTTGAAGCCTGCCAGTGACTCAGCTGTTCAGACATCTAGGGGAAGTTCGTTCCACCACTTAGGTGCCAGAACAGAAAGGAGTCTGGCCTTCCTTGTGACCAGTTGAGCAGTGCTAGAGGATCGGAGGGAGCATGGTGCAGTGCATGGTGTGATAACTGCTTTAAGGTAGGTGGGGGCTGGTCCATTTTTGGCTTTGTAGGCAAGCATAAGTGTTTTAAATCTGTAGCCAGTGGAGGGGGCGTAGAATGGGTTGGTATGGGAGAACTTAAGAAGGTTGAAGGCAAGTTGTGCAGCTGACCATATTGATGTTGTCTGAATGGACCGGCATGAGGCATTGTCTAAGAATTGGTAAGCAGAATATGAGAACTAGATAGACTGGTCTCAGTTCTGAGTGATTGATGTGTTCTCTTCTATCATTGGCTTCACATGGTTTCTGTGTTTTTATGCCCACCAACAAGTGAGGGAGTCATTTATTTCTATCTAATAGGGCACCACTCCCGGGCATACAACTTTCAAAAGAAAAGTCATGTCCATCTTATTGAGACAAGTATGCATATCTGTCTGTGGTGTTTAGTCAAAGAAGCAGCTTCTGAAGAACCAACTTCTCAAATGTCCTAAATTCCAACAGAGAACAGCCAAAGGGGACTACTGTCACATGGTTTAAAGAACTGCTGTCAATGGTTAACAACCCTAGCATCTTCAGTTGGCACTGGTACTGCACATAGTTACCTGCCTCAATCTGATTGACGAGCGTGATAATGTCTGATGCATTTTGGAGTGATAGGGTGGCTATAGCATTCTAAATTAATCAAGACTAATTGTGTCACCTAACAAGTATTTCTCAGCTAGATGGCAAAATGTGATCGGAGGGTCACAGAGTCCGCAGCAGTCTGGAATGTAATAAGCAGAACAGTGGCCAGTTGCTCTTTGGAGAGAAATCCAAATCTGTTTAACTTTGCAAGCTCAGTGATAAAGAGTTTGGTATGGCGAGGAGAACCACTCACCCAAGCAGACAGCCGCTATGTGAAAGAAGACAATATGAAAAATAGATCCAAGGTGCACATGATGTCCAGTGGGTAGGAAATGCGAAGAAGAATGAAGGGAGTGATGCCAGTATGACAATGGTATTTATATCAAGTACTGCATCATATGGAAACTTCATGACTTTATTGAAGGTCTCAGCATGCATGCTGAATATCAATGTGCTTAAAAGGGTACTTAAGGAAATGTAACAGTCAAAAATATGTAGCAAGTGCTAGCACTCATGGTCTTACACACACACACACACACACACACACACACACACACACACACACACACACTATTGGGATGTGTACATGTATAAGTTGTGGATGAGACATATTGATGTCCTGTTCCTACAGGAGCTGTTACTTATATGATCATATATCTTACAGTATATGATATCTGTTCCATAATCTTGTTACCCTCCACAGACCTCTGTGACAGACTCAAGTTTTGACAAACATTCTAAGCAAGCACCAACATGTCAACTAGCATTATCTCAGTGCACTTATTACCCAAACAAAAGCATCAAAGGAGCAATTGTCTTGTACTCATTAGTTCGTTTGCATTTTCATTTGCATCCTTTAAATCTCAGTGCAGTGGAGCAAAACAGCATGGACAAAAAGAGATTGTTAGAAGTTGGGTAGGAGAGGTGAGTCAGAGGAAGGACGTAGGTATGGTCTCTCATAATCAACTATGTGTCTCCACTTCAGTGAACAAGAGCCCTTCTCATACTGTCTGCCAGTGTCACTGAGACACTATGATTTTGTATTGATTATACACAGCTGCTCTCTTCAGCTTCTCTGAGCATCTCCTTAATGATCCAACACTCTTACCTATTACCAAGCTTAAACCCTATGTGAAAGGAGCATATCTCACTAGCCTTTTCCCATTCATGAATATGGAATATTGTGTGTGATGACCATAATTAATTTAATACATTCACATGTCTGTTTAAAATTATCATAATATCCTTTATGTCTAAATAATTAATGCAGAGTATTATCATGGGTATTAAGATGTAACTGGATGAAAAGGTATTGAAGCTCATGAATACTGAACAGCAGGCATATACACTCACTGTCCACTTTATTAGGAACACATGCTCAGTTATGCAGTTATCCAATCAGTCAATCATGTGGCAGAAGCACAATCCATAAAATTATGCATATAAAGGCCAAGAGCTTCAGTTAATGTTCATAGCAAATAACAGAATGGGGAATAAGTGTGATCTATGTGACTTTTAACAGTGGCATCTGGTTGTTGGTACCAGATACACACAATAACACACACAACAGTCACACAACAGTCTCTAGAGTTTATGCAGAATGTTGGGGTCTGCAGTCTGAAACATCATGTTGATGAGAGAGCTCAGAGGAGAATGGCCAGACTGGTCTGAACTGAACTGACAGGAAGTCTACAGTAACTCAAATAAGCACTCTTTACAACTGTGGTGTGCAGAGAAGCATTTCAGAATGCACAACACATCGAACCTTGAGGTGGATGGGCTACAACGGCAGAAGAGCACATCAGGTTCCACTCTTGTCTAAACTCTAGAGACTGTTGTGTGTGAAAATCTCAGGAGATCAGCAGTTTATGAAATACTCAAACCAGCCCTTTCTGGCACCAACAACCATGCCACAGTTGAAGTCACAGAGCTCACACTACCCCCCCACCTTCTGATGTTTGATGTGAACATTACCTGAAGCTACTGACCTGCATCTGCTTGATTTTATGCATTGTGCTGCTGCTACATAATTATTTGATTGGATAACTGCATAAATGAGCAAGTTTACAGGTGTAAATGACTTTAGACATTTTCTTTAGTGATTCTAATGCAGCAAACTGCTAACTACTAACTTTTAACTAATTCAGTCTTTTATGGATGACAGAGAAAAGGACAGAAGAACAGAAAAGAACAGTCTTCCCAGAATCCACCTCTAAAGGTATGTTTTAATGCTCTGATTCTGTGCTCTAATGCTCTGTGTGTCCTTAAAGACTCTTTTTTTCCATGAAATTACATTTTACTCATTCAAGGCCTTAAGTCTTAAACTGTCTATAATTTGAATATACATCACATGTGAATATATCATGCAGAATTAATATTTAAAACAGGAATACATCTGATATGTGTTCAGAATGGGCAAGTCATCTTTTTTGCCTTGGTATCACATGAGCCAGGAGTTACCAGGGAAACCATGTCAATACACTGAGCTTTTTTAAACCATAAAATTCCACACACATTATCTATATATTTACAAACGTCCTTGACCCATTCTTTGTATGTAGCGTAACAAATTCAAGGCAGGTTAGTATAGCCGGATTGAGTTATGCAAGGTAATCGTGTGCACCTACTGTATATTGCTTGGAAAGGGAGAATGTATCATGACTTTAAGCCATGAACAGCACTTCAGTCTCTGAAGTCTCTTCAGATACCTTTGTCTCTATCTCTGTCTGTGTCTCAAGCTGTCTCTATCTTGCTCTCTATCTTTATTTCTCTCTTTGTCTATCTCTCTTTGTCACTATCTCATTCTCTCTCTCTCTCTCTCTCTCTCTCTCTGTTTGCCTCTTTCTGACATCTTCATTTAGTATTTCACATGCACTTATATCATATGATTATTTACTAAAACACTGGTATGCATTAATTCTGCAGTTCCAAATAATGATCCACAACGAACCAAGAAAACAACATGGAATGAAGAGGAAAAAGAGGCAGTGCGGTGTCATTTGAGCAAGTACTTGACTCTCAGTACCAGGCAAAAAAGAGTCTGTCTTTCATTTGAACCAAACCTAAACCAATGGTCATGACAGGATATTAAAAAAATTGTGTATAATTCTATTTTAACAAAATTCTAACAAAAAGAAAGCTCTCAGGCAGAGCAAATACAATATTAGAAAAATAGAGGTAATTTGAGCTCTTATTATGACATAATAAATGTTCATTTTCTGACATCAAAAGTGCTAATGTTAAGTGCTAAAAATGTACCTCTAAATATTAGGATTTTTCTTTTCATTTTTCATATTTTCTTTGAGTATTTATTTTCGGTGCATAATCCCATAATGGCCTTTTGAGTCTTTATGCAATGCTAAGTTGCACTAATTTAAAAACTTGGCACAAAGTGCATTCATGTGCACTATAGAGATGGCATCATGACATTTTAAGTCCCTGTGTTACAGACACACTAATATTTTTTGTACTATAAGAGTTAAATTAGTGCCAAAGAGCAGTCATGGCCATATTTTCTATTTTTCCTGAATTTCCTGGCAAGAAAATGCACTACTGTACTTTTCAGACTAAAATGGAACTGTCTAAGCAGCTAATGCTGCTCTCCATCAACCACCTCTGTAATATTATAATGACTATAAAGAATTCGTATTAAGGGAATAAAAACTCATTTAGTCCATACTTACTGATAATGGAAATCTAAAGGCAGCTGCTAAACTCTGTCAAAAAAAATTGCCGGTAAAATTGGATACATCCTCAAGAAAGTCTGCGAGATTGTAATAAGTGAGAGTCTTATGAGCAAAGACAATGAGGCACAACAGAAAGCCAAGAATTTCATCAGATTGCATGACTCTGCCTGGAACACATTTGTCTCAAGGTGTTCCAGAGACAACCTTGAACATAAGCTGAACAAAAAAAAATAATAGTTTTACACAAACATTTATTGTTGCGGTTCAACAGCTGCGTTTAGACATCCATTCAAAGTGCATTTTTAGTAATCAGGTTTTATGTTCTTTTCTCAATGCAGGGTAAAGTCTGCTAATCCTTCATTTTTTTGTAATCTGAAATATGCTACCATACAATGATTCACCTTCTAATTTTATTTTAAATCACTCAGCTAATGGTAGCTACCTATAAACAACTAGGGGTGCCTACAGCATGTGGGTGTAGAGACAGTTGGCATTCCCAAATGGCCCCCAAACATTTCCTGGACACTGTTAGCCACTGCAATTGACAGAGGGCAAAATCCTCTCCTGTCTGGAAAATACAGTACTGTACTCAGGTCGTTTGTTGCATTAATTTTCAATTGTTATTGATATTTTTGGCCTCCTCATGGTTTCTGATTAAACAAGTTAGCTTGTTGAAATATTTTCAGAGTTTCATTTGTTTCAGAAATGGAGGGTGAATGGTCAGTACGTGACGAGGGTGTGAGTGTGAAAAATGAGTTAGGATTAGGGTGATACAGAAATGCAGGGTAAATATTCAGTACGTGACGAGGGTGTGAGTGTGATACAGGAGTTAGGGTTGGGGAGAAAACAAAAGGGCGGGGTGAATGGTCAGTACGTGACGAGGGTGTGAGTGTGATACAGGAGTTAGGGTTGGGGAGAAAACAAAAGGGCGGGG
>CM074960.1:11537038-11548995 GCA_037577455.1 Pangasius macronema
GGGTGAATGGTCAGTACGTGACGAGGGTGTGAGTGTGATACAGGAGTTAGGGTTGGGGAGAAAACAAAAGGGCGGGGTGAATGGTCAGTATGTGACGAGGGTGTGAGTGTGATACAGGAGTTAGGGTTAGGGTTAGGGAGAAAATAAATGGGTTAGAGCAGGAGAGTCACAGCAGCAGCAGGACAGTGGCTGAGTGAGTGGAGTGGGAGAGGGGGCGATGCAGAGGGAGCTGGGCTGTGTGGTGACGGAGGAGCACGGCAACTTCTCCTCAACACACTCTAATATCACCTCAAACTAAACCCAAACTACCTGCTGACAGATTATACTGTACATCACTGTTCCTTCACTGGTTAAAAACGCTGAAATGTGTGATTTTAAATTTGACATATCATAAACAGAATAAAATTAATTTTTTTAAACACTCATTATAAATAATAAAAAATAGTATTATCTTGCCTGAAAATCCTTTAAAAGCCTTTAAAAGCCATGTGTACTTTTTATATAATCAAAGAAAATTAAGCCACACCCATTTTGCCATAAACCAACTTTCCCTCCAAAATTTAAACAATGTAATAAAACTCAGTGCAGAGTAAATCTTACAGGACTTAATATTGTGGATATGCTTTCACAGTCACACATAAAGTGGTGATTAAAATTATACTAGTGTGTATCTCTTGATAATAACACCAGAGGCTATGCAATGTGGAAAATTACATGAAATAGTTCTTGATCGAGTCGAGTGGACATGGGGAGGTCACTAATGATTGGTTAAAAACAGACAGTGCTTTAAATTTTCCCTCCTGAATGTTTAATTCCACTTCCCCCAGAGAGATTTGCCCTATCAAATTTAAACTGGCCAATGAGACAAATTCCTCCACTGGGCAAAAAATAATGGATCAGGAGACAGCAGAGGCTCAGAAAAACACACACACCACACACACACACACACACACACACACCACACACACACACACACACACACACACACACACACACACCACACACACACACACACACACACACACACTCATATTTAATGTTACGAATAGGAAAAATACATGCACTTATTCATTAAATTAAATCATGTAATGTACACATTTCCTCTACAGTGCATTCAGAAAGTACTCAGACCCTTTCATTATTTTTTCACATTTTGTTATATTGCAGCCTTATGCTAAAATGCATTAATGTTTTTTCACGTTAATCTACACTCCATACCCCCTAACGACAAAGCAAAAACCAGATTTAAGTATACATACCCTTTGCTATGACACTCTGGATCGATTTTGACAAGTTTCTACACTTTGGTTGGAGTTCACCTGAGGCAAATTCAATTGACTGGACATGATTTGGAAAGGCACACACCTGGCTATATATCAGAGCAAAAGCCAAGTCATGGGGTCAAAGGAACTGCCTGCAGAGCTCAGAGACAGGATTACGTCAAGGCACAGATCTGGGGAAGGCTACAAGAAATCTTAAGCATTTTAGCATGAGGCTGCAACATTATAAAATGTGGGGGAAAAAATGAAGTCCGAATACTTTCTGAATGCACTGTACATGTCCATCTCATATCCACTGTTTTACAAGGGAGTTTCACTGAACCTGTGTCTAATTCCATAAATACTGTTTATGTTGCTATTTGTAAATAGCATCATATTCTTATTTAAAACTACTCTCATAGCACCAGAGTGGCGCAACAGAAAAATATACGCCCCATCCTGGGGAGGTTACGAGTTCAAATATAAACAATGGCACAGCCTTCCATAGCTGGAAGTCAAGAGAGCAACATTGGCTGCACTCTCAGAGGGAGGAGGATGGTAACAACCACCAAACACACACACACACACACACACACACACACACACACACACACACACACACACACACACCAACCCCCACCCCACCCCCCATGAATTAGAGCAACGCTAGCCAATCACATAAGTCTGCAGATAGTGGCTTTAGCATGAGCAGCTGTTCAAAAAGATGTGGTGGCTTCACGTGTCTCGGAGGAAGCACGTGTTAGCCTTCGTCCTCCCTGGTTGATAGTTGTCGTATGATTGGAGAGTGCTGGATAGGGGGTCGGACTTGGCAAGACAGATGGGGGGTTGTGGTGGAGGGGGGGTTTATTCCAAAAATTATAGACATCACACCTCAACACATCACGAAATCACTTCTTCTGTGCTCTAAATGCAACACATTCTCCAGTTTTACATTCCCATTGTTTTGTGCTAAATTATTTTGTCATGTCTGTGCAAATATGTGCCTGACTGAGCAATCCAGCATTGCTCATTTTTTGTTTTCTTTCATCTGTTTTTCATTCAATTTCAGTGTTGCACACTCTTCTGCACCATCTCCCATTCGGCAGGGGGTTAAAGCAGGGGGGTAGGATGTGGGGGAGGTGAGACAGGGTTTTGAAAGATGAGGACCACAAACAAATTATTAGGAGGCACAAATTATGAGAGAGAGAGAGAGAGAGAGAGAGAGAGAGAGGGAGGGAGCAGGGGCAGAGAAATGCTCAAGAGGCACAGCAGTAAATGAATACAAGGCAATACTGTTTGCCGCTGATTAATAGGGTGGGGTGGTAGCCATTATGGCCTAGTAATTGAATATGGATGAAAAAGGGGAAAAAAGCAAACTGGATGGATGAACAAGAACACAATGTGTGAGACAGAGGATATAACCATAGTACAAAACAAATGAGAAGGCAGAAGACATTGTAATTATAGGCAATAAAGTTATATAATGTGCAATTCAATGACTTAACTAGCCTCCATTCATGCATATGAAGTCCAACTGTGAGGGCTGGTGTTATCTGAAGAGTATAAATACTGGGTAGAGCTGTAGTAGAGGTGGACTACTCTGGAAAATCGCAGTCTAAGTAGACTTAGGTCTGACCACGTCTACAGTATCTAAGGACAATCATGCATTTCATCGTTAACCTCTCACCAAACATCTTATTGACATAAGACTCAAGGCATGTTTTTTTTTTCTTTTAATAATGATTTACTCATTATTAATTTTATTGCATAAAACATTGGACATGGAAAGGATGGTGTGCTGGACAATCAGGAAAGTCTGTCTAGTACTGAAGTTTATTTTGCATTTTATTTTTTTCCACATTTTTTTTTAAACATAAGTCTATCAGTGATCTGGCCCCTGCTGTGGATTCTGAGCATGATCAATCCAAATGCTGAAATAAAGAAACGCAGAGCCTACAGCCTCTGGCTCACAATTGTTACAAGGATTTACTTCACAAGTGTTACATGGATTTACTTCACAAGTGTTACATGGATTTGTTCCTCAAATGCTGTCTGCTCCAGGCACAGTTTTGAATTTATTTGCATATCGAATCAGGTTTCTATAAAGCTTTAAAGGAACCTGGTCGCAGCTTCTGTTCTCCACTATTGACATTTATTCAAGTGCTCAGTCTCCGAGCAGGTGGGCTGCATCATACAGCAACAAAAGAGAAAAGAGTGCTACTGTGCTTGTGAACTGATGTAAAATGCAGTGATTAAAAATACCAATGCAATGTTTCATGAATCAAACCTTGATGGTAATAGCAGTTTTTCATAAACGTTATCAAAGCTGTAGTCCTTAAAGGCTCATTATTTCTCTCATTCCCTCTGGCTATGTAACTCTGGTGTCGTGATATGAGCTCACCCAGAAGTCATTGTCGTCTAAAAACAGTTGAGAATAAAGCTGTTTATAAATGTAGATGCTTGTCAGCTAAGCTCTGCATACAGTATCACCGGATATAACGTCTTTAAACTAGCCAGTATCGCTCAGCGCAGGTACTACACAATTTTACGTTGTGGAACTTTGAACTCAAAGAATCCTTTTTATTGTCTGTATATTCTTTATATACAGAAGCATACAATGTGGGCACAGTAATGACTTGACACTGAGAATTGACCTGTTTAACTTGTGGCCACAGTAAAGGGAAATGGCTCTCGACAGCCAAAAGTATCTTTGCTTAATTATTCATGCAGCTTTTGAGGGGAGAGGAAATCTAGTGCCATTTTGAAGGTAACCAGACAAAGAGTCAAAGAGCAGAGGCAGTTTGCCTGTGTTTGGGGAGGGAGAGAAAGCTTTCACAATCAGAGGAAATATAGAGAAAGAGCACAGGTGAATGAGTTCATTTATGACCTATTATGACATGGTATTTGATGAAAAATACTGTGCTCCATTTAATAAACCATAAGGCTTCCCACTTATGACAGTAGCAGCTGCAGTATTGCCAATATGCAAGCGTTTGATAGTGAAGATTTACAACAAACAAGTACAAGAGCAAGGTTCTTGGCCTTATAATATACAAAATAACACTGGAGATTCATTGCTGGGAATACAGTGAGTAAATGAACTCTCAAGTCATTTCTATCTAAGCCCATAATCACACTGCTTAAACACGTCTTGTATTAGGACTGCATATCCAATCCAACATGTCAAACATAAATTGCATCATCTTTACTGAGGATTCTTCTGTTTCTTATCAGGGCCAATCAACTGAATGGTCATTATTAAATGAGCCACAGAAAATAATTTTCTGTGGCTTTAATTTGATGAATTCAAATTAATAGTAGGATTACAGAAGTAATAATGCTTCCCTGAAATTAGACCTATTAAGTGAAAATAAATAAAACACAATGTCCTACGATGAACTGACATCTCATCCAGGGTGTATTCCTGCCTCACACCCAGTGTTCTGTTTGCAGCAACCCTGATGAGGATAAAGTGGTTACTGAAGATGAATGTGTGTGTGTGTGTGTGTGTGTGTGTGTGTGTGTGTGTGTGTGTGTGTGTGTGTATACTTTGCAATCATTAATTCAACAGAAACTAGAAAGTTAAGCTTCATTGCGTTAATATAAGCATTTCTTGTCTATCTCCATATCTACTTAATGAAGAAGCAACCATCTCCATATATATATATGATTGACTTTCTGTATATTGGTGCTGTAGAGTAAACTATTTTATGGCATCTCTAAGACCAGATCAATTCTTATTTACGTAAAGAAACACTGCCTTAGCTGAAAACATGTCCATATTCTAAATGGCTTACCTCTTTAACAATGAACTCACTCTCGAGGCTCTCCTTCGTTTATGTAAAAAAAAAAAAAAAAAATCCTATTCATCAGGCATTTCCGCCAAGAGGGAAGCATAGCAGCCTTTCATTAAGAAGGATGTTCGAGAATCTATGCAATTTATGTCTTTTTCTATTAATCAGCTCACCCATCTTCTGTGCATTTCTTTTTTATGTAAGCACTGACGTCTTATATGCACAAAAAAAGCAGACGGGGAGAAAGTTAGATCACAGTAAGCAATATCATATCTATTTGTTATGCCTCTCCACATATTGGAAAAGACAGACAAACATTAAAGCCTGGCACAAGAGGGGAAAATTAAATGTTATTGTGGAATAAGACACATTAAAGGTCTCTCCACGGAAGTGGCAACTGGCTGGATCCAAGCCTCAGGGAGCTGGATTTGTGCAAGCAGCTTTGGCTGTGATGTGCCTTTGCCATTAAGAGCCCATTGCTTTGTTACGCAGTGGATTGTCTTTTTTGTTGAGGATCATTAGCTTTTGTATGGGATAATGTGAGAAAGTGTTGATTAAGTATTTCATTCCAAGCTATTGATTTTTTTTTAGAGGGTTTTTTTTTTCCAGGTTTTAACACATGACTGATACTGTGTTCGTTTATTCTCTACAAATCATGAAGGGAATTTAATAGCCTTTTATTCAAAGGAATCATCCTCCATGAAATCCATTAAGTATGTTTATATTGAAATATTTGTAATATGCTAAGTGATTCTGCCACTAATTTGTTTGTTGGTGTTGTATTTTTGTCATTCCTCTGAGACGTTAGTTGTTGCGTGCTGCACTGACGTCACAGCAGGATATCGCTCATGCAGTTACAGTGGAATTAATTTAATAGGGAAAAAAATTCAGTGATCTCAAACATAAGGGATAATGGTCAGGTTTTGCTGATAGCTCCTAAAACAAAAGGGCGAGAGCTTTTTTTTCCGCTCACCATTTTCCATTTGCATTCAATGTTATGTTAATGAGAAATCCAGTGTAGAAGTACTGGAGACAGGAAACGTTCGACTCAAGGATACAGAGTGCAATGCCAGACCCGGCTTGGCTAGATAGCAATCTGTGAGATGACAGACACGGTAGAGCTGATGGCAGTATTATCTTGAAAGTTGAAGCTTTGGAATTGTGTCTTTTTGAGGAGAGTGTTCAGATGAGAAGGTAAGAAAGCTGGACAGGTGCCTGCATCTTCAGGTAGAGATGAAGCAAGGGCTAAATCCCACTAGCACCACTATCAGCAGGTAGTCAAATGACTCTGAAACAATTTTAAACTAAAAAAAAAATCAACTTGAAATTTCATTACAAAATAAATCTTTCATTCCATGGAAGATTGCATGTTAATTATAAAGATTAATATGCACGTTTTCTTGGTGGATTTTAACCGGAAAGAACATTTAATTCTTAATTTTATGGAAAGAAATTGCAAGTTGGAGGATGCTTATCTTCAACAGATGTCTGACAACTCTTACACTCTTCCCTCTTTTGGTCTCTAGGCAGTGTTCTTACACATCTAGATTCTTTCTCTCTCTCGCTCTCTTGACAGATAATACATACCCATTTTAACTTCAGGTTGGCCTATTCATCACTATTGCACATAATAACACATATTTTATGTAATCAGTAGACAGTTCAGGTATTTTTTTTTGTTCAAGGCCACAGTCTATGTCCTCCTGCCAGAAAAGATTCAAGGACTCATCAGTGAATGAATTATTTGTCCTCAGTACTGCAGTGTTTAGTAAATGTATCTCAACAATACAGCTCTAATTTAATTTCACCCTAGGACACAATGCCTATAAATTAACCGTCCGTTAGAAGATGCTGTATCACAGTTTTAAAACTATATTCAAAAGGAAGGTGGAACTGTCTACAACATGCATTACGCGAGAGACAAATATTGGATATATTGAGTTGAGACCATGTAAGAGCAATAACTGTAGGTGTGGTTTAACTCAAAACAGCACAGAGAGCGTGGTCAGCCTGGCCCAGGCGAACTAATGTAATCAGACATGAGGCATTGTGAAGAGATGTAGCAGTCAGCCGAATACCAAATACCATCTTACTCCCACTCATTACTGCTGGTCCAAGCCACACAAAACCATAAGTATATGTAACATCACTACACAGCTAGGTTACTTGAGTGCTGTGATTTTGAAATGGCAAAAAATATGTGATTAGGCTTTTGGTAACATTTTACAATAAGGTCCAAAAATACTGATGAATTAATACTCGCAGTAGTACTACATATACTGTAAATAATGCATATACTGTATGAACAACCATTAATAATGGTAAGAGTTGAGTATTAACATCTTGTCAACTCATTCTGTCAATTAATATCATGTCATATATATATATATATACTAAATTGTTACTTATGGACTTGACTTTGTGTGTGTATGTATGTATATGTGTATGTACACACACACACACACACACACACATATATATATATATATATATATATATATATATATATATATATAATTTAGACTCTGTACACAATTATATATATACTGTGTGTGTGTGTGTGTGTGTGTGTGTGTGTGTGTGTGTGTGTGCGTTTATATTATTTCAGATTTGCTTCTAAGTTTACAGCTCGGCAGGGATGTGGGACAGAACATCGAGTTAAAAAATACATAAATACATACATACCTAAAAAATCCACGTCAATCAATGCAATAACGTCACCACTCACCGCCTGCTAAGTCACCCGCCTCCGCGCGCGCGGGATATAAACGCGCAGGTACTTCAGTGCGCTCACACGTAGAGAGCCGCGCGCAGGTCTCCACCCTTTCAGAAACCTATACAGTCAAATAAAGCATACTAACTGCGCTTTCTGTCAACGCCTCGTCTGTGATGGAGTAATTCCATACTGGTGTAAAAGTGAGAACTCCGAACAGTATGGATGTAAACAGCACACTAACAGAGCTCGACTCCCTGAAACTGCGCGCCTTGACGGAGCAACTTGTAGCGCGCGCGAACAATTCAGTGGCGCTTCGCCATAACGAGACGGACTCAGCTCCTGAGGAGGACTTGGACGTGAACACAGACATTTACTCTAAACTGCTCGTCACCGTGATTTACGTGGTTCTGTTCGCTATCGGCTGCCTCGGGAACTCTATAACGCTGTACACCCTGCTGACAAAGAAGTCTCTTCAGAACCTGCAGAGCACCGTGCACTACCACCTGGCGAGCCTGGCCGTGTCTGATCTGCTCATCCTCCTGTTCAGCATGCCTGTGGAGCTCTATAACTTCATCTGGGTGCACCACCCGTGGGCTTTTGGCGCGGCCGCGTGCAAGGGCTACTACTTCCTGCGCGACGGCTGCTCATATGCCACGGCTTTCAATGTGGCGAGCCTGAGCGCAGAGCGCTACATGGCCATCTGCCACCCATTTAAGGCGAAAAGCGTGATGTCGCGCAGCCGCACCAAGAAGCTGATCAGTGCCATGTGGGCCGCTTCCTTTCTGCTCGCCACACCGATGCTCTTTACCATGGGCCAGAGGAGTGTGGACAGTGAGCCCATATGCACCACCATCGTGTCCTCGGTCACGGCCAAAACTGTTCTGCAGGTGAGTAACTAAAAACTATGGAAGCCGGTTAATGCTTCATTCATTCATTCATTCATGCATTCATTCATACATGAATGCATTTATTATGTCATATTGTTTATCATTATTTATCTCTTTTTAGTTCATAGATATTTTAGATATTGTAACTTTTTGGATATATTTCTATAATAAGTTGTACTGAATTGGAAAGTAGCTGTAACTTAGCAGCATTTATTTTCTGGCCCAGTAAGTGAAAGACAAAGCTTATGTTTCTATCCCCTTACAGTGGGGCAGCCTGATAGAAATTAAATAATTCATGTGACGTCATATAATGGGGTGCATTAAGCTGACAACAAAAATCCTGAGGTAGGAAAAATTGCATATGCTTCATTGTTTATAATGCATATATGCATAACACTACTTTAACAAGATAAGCATAAATTTAGTCAGATGTGGACATATGTTTATAATCTAATAATTTTCATGCAATAATTAGGTCTTAAAAGGGTTTTCCGACTAAGTAAAACACACTAACATTAATCTATGATAGATTTATTGCAAAATAGAATGGCACCAAGGAAACAGGCAGAGCTGTAGGGAGGCAGCGAGAGAGAGAGAGAGAGAGAGAGAGAGAGAGAGAGAGAGAGCTCTCCAAAAAAAGTAGTAGAGATTTTTTTATATGATTTTTTCCATATGATTTTGGAGTTGATGTTTTTTTATCCTGTCATGCTGCTACTACAAGAAATATATAAAATGTTGCTTACCTTTTAGTGTTGCTTTTCTAACTGTGATTTGTATTTAATCTGGTCATTTAATCTGTTCCTGCATTTTAGAATTGGTTATGAATTTAAAAAAAAAAAAAAAAAAGTATTGAAGATTTTCTAAACCCTGTTATTGTTGTTGCTGCTGTAAGAAATGAATGATAGGATGTTGCTTAGGCAGACATCTTAATACAATTTGTACTCTGCAGAAGATGTCTTCAAGTTCTGCTACTGATGCGATATATTCATGCCAAGTCTGCTGCAAATAGATAATGTTTAAACATAAGTGAGGATGTAAATAAAGCTCAAACCAATGAAAATATGTGTACCAAATAACCAAACATGCTGTTCCAAGTTAGCAAACATGGTATTAAAATGGTTTTCAAGTCAGTTGTAACCAAAGCATAAGCCATGTTTCTTTAGAATTTACAAGGTCAAGAGTTTCAGTTAATGTTCCTATCAAACATTGAATGTACCAAACTGTGATCTCAGTCATTTTGAACATGGTATGATTGTTGTTGTTAGATGGGCTGATTTGAGTATTTAAGAATCTGCTGATCTCCTTAAATTTTCATGCACAACAGTCTTTAGAGTGAGCTGCTGTTCTGTGGAGGGAAATGCCTTGTTGATGAGAGAGATCAGAGGAGAATGGCCAGACAGAAAAGGTATGGTAACTCAAATAACCGCACTTTACAACTGTGATGAGCAGAAATCCCAACACAGGATGCACAACACATTGAATCTTGAGGTGGATGACCTACAACAGCAGAAAACTTCACCAGGTTCCACTCCTTTCAGCCAAGAACAGGAATCTGAGGCTACAGTGGGCACAGTCTCACCTAACCTGGAGATTGCAGATTGGAAAATTGACCAGCCCATATTTTTACAATCTTCAGTTGTCCAGTTTCGGTGAACCTGTGCTATTGTTTAAGGTCTTGACCTGTACCTGCATGATATGCATGTATGCATTGCGCTGCTGCCACATGGCTGTATGTAGAACATCTGCATGGTATCTCTTTAAAGTACCTCCTTAAGACTTGCAGCTGTGGTACATAAACTGTGTATGAGCCTTTTTGCTAGCCAGTCAGTGACTGAAGAGGACTATGTGGCATCCATTTGCCTGTTGTAAGAGAGGGTGGGGGGGATCCAGAGCACAAAAACAAGAGTCAAGTCAGGTCGCCTTTATTTACACCGATCAGTCATAACATTAAAACTACTGACAGGTGAAGTGAATAGTATTGATTATCTCATTACAATGGCACCTGTCAAGGGGTGGGAGATATTTGACAGCAAGCGAACAGTCAGTTCTGGAAGCTGATGTGTTGGAAGCAGGAAAAATGGGCAAGTCTAAAGATCTAAGCAACTTTGACAAAGGCCAAATTGTGATGGCTAGACGACTGGGTCAGAGCACCTCCAAAACGATCTTGTGGACCTACTGTTCCCAGTGTGCAGTGGTTAGCGCCTACCAAAAGTGGTCCAAGAGCAAACAGTGAACCGGCAACAGGGTCATGGGCACCTAAGGCTCATTAATGCGCATGGGGAAAAAAGCAAGCGCGTCTGGTCCGATCTCACAGAAGAGCTACTGTAGCACAAATTGCTGAAAAAAGTTGATGCTGGCTATGACAGAAAGGTGTACGATCACACAGTGCATTTGTGTAGATGTTACTTTGACACATACCACCTCCCTAAATATTGTTGCAGACCAAGTACACCCCTTCATGGCAACGATATTCCTTCATGGTAGTAGCCTCTTTGAACAGGATAATGCACCCTGTCACACTGTAAAAAATTGTTCAGGAATGGTTCGAGGAACATGAGAAAGAGTTCAAGGTGTTGACTTGACCTCCAAATTCCCCAGATCTCAATCCGATCGAGCATCTATGGGATGTGCTGGACAAACAAGTCTGGCCCCACCTCACAATTTACAGGACCTATAGGATCTGCTCCTAATGTCTTGGTGCCAGATACCATAGCACACCTTCAGAGGTCTTGTGGAGTCTTGGCTAAAGTCTTGGCTAAAGAATAAATAAAATGAATGCAAATGTATAAAAATGAAAATACAAATAAAATGAAATATAAAAATGCAAACAAACAAATACATGAATAAAACTAAAACAGTAAATCAAAGGAGAAATTAAAAGACAAAACCACAGATAAAGACAGGACAAAAACAGAAGACCTTATACTACAGATCTTAAAGACCTTCAAATGCCTGGGAAAATAAATATGTTTTTAACTGTTAAAATGTAAAAATATGTTTTTAAATGTTAAAAATGTCTACCATGGAGGATACCTTTATGAAAAATGGTAAGCTGTTCCACAGTCTCGGAAAAGGCCTGGTCAACTTTGAACTTCTTCAGTATCTGAGGAATGGTTATTATAATGAGCTTTATTAGACAATCTCAACACTCTGGAGGTATTTGGCAGGCAGAGGAGGTCAGAGATATAACTCAGTGCCAAGCTTGTAGTTCTTAATGCACCTATGGGTGAAGTCCTCATTGATCCAGAGTAAACAATGGTGTCGTACCCAAAATGTTGGTGTTTTGATGGTTGTGGCAGAG
>CM074960.1:11549095-11574371 GCA_037577455.1 Pangasius macronema
TGAGTTGGGCCTACACTCCATGTAATGTCAAGGCAGACACAATTCAGCTGCTTGGAGTTATCTTTGCTTGCTAGATAGACTTGCTTGCACAGTACAATGGGGCCCAGTGTGTTAATTTCTACTGGCACCCCTCTACAGAAAATCCCTCATCACTGTACTTTTCTGTTCTTAAAATCTATCAAAATTGCAGCTCTGGCCCTGGATGGACCAAAGTCACACAATTTGGTAATCTTTGCTGTTCTAATATGCTTGATTTCTTCATTAGAAGCATCACAGGTGTGCGTGTAGGGGTAATCTCAAGTGCAAAACTGGACCTGGGCTCCTGTGACATAAGCCTACACAACACGCTTACTACTGGCATTGAATGTGCTATATTGCCTCCAGGAAATAGGGCATGGATGCCAGACTCAGTGTGTGTGCGTGTGTGTGTTTTAGACGTATGCCACTGGAGCAGGATGCTGCCCTGCCCCCTTTCCTCCTAACGGTTGCGGGGCACATCAGCAGCCTGGGATGTTAGTGTGTGTGACAGCAGCAGGGCCTCCACACAAGCCAATGTGAGACAGAAGAGGGAGGGGGTGTAGCAGAGTACCTTCCTGCTCAGCAGACCACACGCACATGCACACACGTGCACACACACACACACACACAGGGGATACACCTCAAGGCAGAGCACATCGGACATTTACCCCACACCCCTCCCGAAAATGCCAACATGGGGTCAAAGTCAGTGCACCCAAGAGAAGGCAAAGCCAGGCTTGTCCTGCCATGTGCCAGACACACCAACACACACTCCCAATTAGCATTTCCATTGTGGCGCAGATTCATGGCAGTATGCGAATGGCATTCTGGCAAGGTTATGGCACTTGAGTGTATGCATGAATAAAATATGGGGGACAGTGCAACCTTTCAGAGTTGACCTTGCTCTTTCACTGTTTTATACACAAAAACACACTTGGATTAGCAAGTCTGACAGAAAGAAGAAAGCATGGCTGTAAAATGTAAAGGATCAACAAAACAAGACAAGCACAAGATGAAAAGTATAGTTTCGTTGAGCTCGGGCTGTCGGAAAAATACTGTTACAGTCCAGCGGAATTCATCTCCCTCTTCCCCCTCTTCACGCATTCACTGCTCCGCCTGTATCTAAATAACCCCTTTTGCTAGCCTTCTCTACCTCCCCCACTGTTTTCGCTTCCTCCCTCCAGTTCTGCTCTCCACCTCCAGGCCTCTGCTCTGTCCAATGGCACAGAATAATTGCAGCCTTTCCTTTCCTTTCATATTCTCCATCTCTGTGCTCTCTCTCAGCTTCCACTCCTCTGTCCCGGACCAAACAGCCTTGTTGCTAGGAGACAGGTCAGGTTAGTGCAGCAGCAGCAGCAGCAGCAGCATCCTCACTTCTCTCTGAAAGAAGTGATGGAAGCATGGCAGAGAAGTGCAGTGGGCCAGAGAAGCCCTTCAAACATTCGAGACCATGACTGCTATGAGAAACAAACCAACCCACACACAATTGCAAATATGCATGCATGTGTTTGCTCAGAACAGGCACATACACAAACACTGGTAACTCTAAGCCAGATCCTCAAACATTACTTTATGTGTGGTTTTGTTAACAGATCAGAATCCCAGAGACAAACTGAAACATTGGCAGGACGTCTGATTTCCTTGACTTTATATGAAATGTTTTAAAGGAAACTAAGATGAGCCAGCAAAGAGGAGATGAAAATCAAAAAGGTTTTCCCAACACGCTCACACTGTTCCTGAGAAAGAATGCAAGGAGTAATCAAGGAGAAGGTTGCAAGAGCCTGTTTTCTTGGTGATACATGCACAGTATATATATGTATAGGGTTCCCCCAGAGGAGGAACAACGCAAACAGTGCTACAGAGTTGTTTTTGTCCTAACAGTGCATAGCTAAAAGCCTTTAATTCCATACTCTGAGATCAATTGTCTTTCTGGAACCATGGCTACAGTGGACATAAAAGGTTTGTACACCCCTGTTAAAATTTCAGACTTTCTTTGAAATGAAATGAACATAAATCATATCAGATCATTTTTTTTCACTTTAATGTGATATAGCAACCAACAAAATTCAAAAGGTGGGAAAAAGAAAATGAAAAAACCTACAATAACCTGGTTGCACAAGTGTGCACTTCCCTTAAATAGTACTTTGTTAAAGCACCCTTTACCTGTAATACAGCACTCAGTGTTTTGGGGCAAGAGTCTACCAACTAAGCACATCTTGACAACTGGCAATTATTTTCCACTCTTCCTTGTAAAAATGCTCCACGTATATCAAATTGCAAGGGGATCAAGTCATTCCATAGGTTTTTGATCAATTTTAGATCCTAGCTCCAACTGGACTATTCCAAAACATTAATCTTCTCCTAAAGCCATTCTTTTGTCACTTTGGATTTGTGCTTTTGGTTGTTATCATGCTGGAAGGTGACTTTTCTTCATCACCTGGTTAAGAGAGGCCTGCAGGTATTTGGAGCTATCCATGATTCTCTCTACCTTGACCCCCATAGACTAGACCCCCATAGCCTGATGCTACTACTACCATGCTTCACCATGGATATGGTGTTATTTGGATGATAAGGTTCAAGGTTGATAAGTGGTCTTGTTATTGCACCAAACATAACCTTGGTCTCATCAAACCCTATTTTGGTAAAATTTAGCAGGTGTGGGTTTTTTTTCATGAGAAAAAGGGCTTCTGTCTAGCCACCCTATCCCATAGCCCAGTCACATGTCGAATACGAGATATTGTTGTCATGTGAGGGGAGTAACCAGTACTTGCCAGATATTTTTGCGGTTCCTTTAATGCTGCCACAGATCTCTTGGCAGCCTCCCTGATAAATTTTGTATTGTGCTTTTCAGGGACGTCCTGTTCTTGCTAATGTCACTGTGCCCCATGTTCTCCACTTGTTGATGGCCTTCATGGTGTTCCATGGTACATCTAATGTTTTGGAAATTCTTTTGTAACCCTCTCCTGATTGATACCTTTTCGACAATGAGATCCTGCACATGCTTTGTAAGAACATTGTGTCCCATGGCTTCAGCAGTTGGATGAAATCAAGAATCTGTCAAGAAAATCCTACAGAAACAGTAGATCTTTATTAGGGATTAATCAGAAGCACTTCAATAATGCCAGGTGTATGATAATTATTTTTGAACATGAGTTTAATGTGATTGGTTAACAGTCACATGCCCCATTGTAAAAGGGTGTGCACACTTGTGCAACCAGGTTACTGTAAGTTGTTTTCTTTTTTCCCCTCTAAAACATTTCTATTTGCTTTACAGTTGAATTTTGTTGGCACTAAAATCACATTAAAGGTGGAGAAAGATTTATCTTGCAATTTACCCTGCAATTTTAACAGGGTTGTATAGACTTTTTATATCCACTGTATATAACATCCTAATATTTAAAAACAGACAGACAGACAGACAGACAGATAGATAGATAGACAGACAGACAGATAGATAGATAGATAATCTTTCCCAGAAAAATAGTGGTTAGCATTTATAGGAAAGAATGCCAACATGCTGAAGAAGGTCTAAGGACTATCAGACAGATCTGTAGGCACAGTTATTGGAATAATAAAGACCTGAATAATCGAAGACCTGAAAATAGTAAACGTAAATATGCTGTAGTTTCCTTCCATCCCCATGATGCTTACCCTAGGGTGAGTTTTTCCTAGTACTAGTACTCAAACTGGGAAATCTCGCTCTGAAAGTTACTATGTCACTGTTGTAACCACCGATATTGGAAATCTATACACACACACACACACACACACACACACACACACAAATATACCTACACTGTCAATAATTTAATTGCTAGAATTAACTGCTAGAAACTTGGGCAAAGTAGTTTGATGTATGCCAATGTTAACCATGGCCTACCTGTTATGAGCAAGTGCTTTACTGCTATTGATATGATAACAGTAATAACAGACTAATAACAATATAATAATAAAACATTTATGGGACAGGATCAATAACAGAAATCCACAAAAAATAAGCTTCACATAAAAAGACCTGTACAATAGCTTTAAATTGAGCAAGTAACAATGTGAAAGCTAACACGATAGACACCTTAAGCAAGGGTAGGTACATCATGATAAGCACAGCATACCCGACAAGCTACGTCAACAATGCTCAATCACAAATTCCAAATCCAATCTCAAATCTAATCTGACCAAACTTCACAAGACCTAATATGATAAACATTAGCTACAAATTGAGGTTGACTTAAGGAGACGCTAAACAGTAATAAACTGTAAATGCACTTGGACATCCTGCATTAACCCCTGCATAAAAGCCCTCATAGAATAAAAGCATACATTTTATATAATAGGAGCTGTCTCCTGTGAACAGTAATTCTTTGTTTCTTGCTTTGAAGTGCCAGCAATCCTTACTGAATATGAATGTGATCTGAATTCACATTCACATAATTTGAATGTGTGCTGGCATTTTAGCCAAAAAAAAAAACGAATCAATTCAACTCAATGGGACCAATCTGGAAAGTCACCCCCACCAAGAGAGAGGGAGCACAGATGAGTCAGTCTTAGCTCAAAGTGCTAAGATCTATTGAATCTATGAATCATTTCAGTAGGAAGCAGGCATGTTTACAGCAAATGCATAGACAGCTAAGCTTTTGATTTGGGCTGATGAGTCCTTCAACAAGCCCATTAGTGTTTTGTGATGGCATGTTGCATGTGTCTTTTTTTTTTTTCTTTTTTTTTTACACGTATACAAGCTTTATCCTCGATTGCTCAAACCCAAAAGTATAAGCAAGAGTGCACACAAACTACAGCACCCTCCAACTCGTTCCTGTCACACACACGCAGGCACATGGCAGTGCATATGTGGAGAATGGGGAGGAGTATGGCAGACAGATAAGGCACACTGTGAGCCTTGAGCCAATTAAAGTACTGTTAATTTCTTCTCCAAAGGAGCAGCCATGGCACAGACCCTGCTCACCATGGCAACTGTAGGAATGAGGGGATGACAGCGGCACCATCCGCTCTGCACATAGTCCAGCCTGCGTGGCCATATTACAGCGGGGGTGTATGTGCGAGTCTGCAGGCTCAGGTAGGAACATGGGCAAGTGGACGAGGCGTGTACAGGAGTGTACAGTAAACAGAACAAGAGACCAGTTTTACAGACCTGGACACACAATTTACTTGCTTTGACTCAGTTTGCGGTTCACCCATTACAACTAAACAGTGTACGCGCACAACATTATTTGTAAGAATATCTGTTACTGGTAAAACATTGTCACTTTGCACCCAGACTCATTCACTCATTCACAAGCGGACTATATCCTAGTGTTCCAGGCATGTGAATTTTCTGTTGTGCTCACCATGTTTGGGAAGGATTTGCTGGCTTCGCTGCATAAAGCGAACATCACAAGAAGTAACAGATGGCTAAAATTAGTTCTCTTACTTTGGGAAAAAAAAAAGTAGTACTTTGACAAAGCTAATAAAATAGAATGTGATCCTTATGTACTGCCACTGATTTCCCCGAAACTGGCAGAAAACTTACCAAATTTGTGTTTTCCTAATATATTTAAATCCAAGTGCGAGTCACTCACAAATCTCATTCACGTTCATCCTTTTGCTGCTCAGTTCATGCACAGAACGCATGCATTCATTCCATTTTTGAAAAAATTCAGTCTTCATGTTGGTCGGATCTCATGTTGGCTTTGGTGAATGTAGAGCGTCTTTGCTTGTACTTGCTGTTTCAGAGTTTTTCATTCTTCTGTACATTCTTTGTTTTACAGCTATTAGACGTGTAGTGCACAGTGATACAAATTCCTTAGACATATTTTGCTAAAATAAATAAATAAATAAATAAATAAATAAATAATCTGTACAGTCCTCCACCTCTCCACAAATTTCATTTCCATGTTCTGGGAATACTGAGTCATAAAATGCTTACATTAAGGAACCTATGAATAATAATGTGGACATTACCAGGACAACCACTACAGAGCCTTTCTCTATACCGCTACATCACTCTCGACCAACTAAGAAAACTGAAGTCCAAATGGCATTTTCACTATCCTTACACAATATCATGAAAATTGCCGAGATCTGATGATGATTTATCAAGTAGGACAACTGGATATAAACACAGAGAAAAAAAAATACTGAAAGCCATTAAGCTTCCTGTACAATGTAGAAGGATAGTGGAAACACACACACACACACACACACACACACAGAGAGAGAGAGAGAGAGAGAGAGAGAAGGAAACTATATACACACATATATATAGAGAGAGCAGTTTAGAGAGGAAAGAGCAGGAGAATTTACTCTCCCTCAAAGACAGAGCATATTAAATAAAAATTCAAGATTTTAAACATTATTTGAGAACAATTTGTGTGTAGGCTAAATACTCTGGCAAATCAGAAATTAAAAAAAGGGACATGCAATATTCTTTACTTTTTTAAAATGCACCAATTTCTTTTGCCTGCATGCCTGTTTGAGAATATTTATCTCGCTTTAATTTATTGTTCACATTAAAACAAGTTTATGGCCACTTAGTTTCGTCTTTTATCTATTTATAAACACTAAAAGGTACCATTTTAATAAATACATTAGCAAATAATTCATTACATTTCTATGCAATTTTCTCTTAATGATGTATAAAACAATGACAGCAGCACACACAGTGTAATGGCTGCGTTCTAAATTCATCAACGAGGTTTGTTATAGAAATCCATGTAATAGAAATTATTATATTGTATTCCAATGTATGAAGACAAGCATTTGTGATCAGAGACGCCGAATTCTGAACTCAAGCAACTGTCGGGAAAAAACTAATAAAAGGCATTTAATAAAGTACAAACGTACTCATAGCAAAAAATAATGATCATGCCATGGTACTGTTGGTTATACCTGAGTGAGCTCTTATTTTCTCTCAGGAGGCTTTCAGTGCTCTAATGAATCGCACATGAGGCTAATAGAGCTCATCTGGTGCCAGGTTGGGGAAGCACGCTGTCTTTCTTTCTCTTCTCAATGCTGACTAATGAAACTAATCCGTTCTGGCCTGTCACCAAGTCCCTCTCTATGTGCACATTAAATATCAAGCGTGGTGGGATTACAGCAGTATTACGTTATCAGTAACACTCATTAACACTCACCTGTTCTATAATCTGTACACGCAGTGGGGTCTGAGTCCACTAGTGAAAATGTTCCTATTTTGCATTCTTTTCTAATTTAAAACAAAATGCTCTTTATGATAATTATTATAAAGTATATTATCAGCAGCAACTCGAGTGAAAAGTATGAATTACATGAATTGCAGAATAGTATTTGGTATGTCCCTCTGTTGCTTTATGCTTTAACGACCGTGTTCGCTCGAGCTGGCAGGGACTCCACAGGTTTGCGTAAGCCCTTACAATCCATGTTAGATCAAATCCATCGGAGTGTCATCTGAAAACGTGCTTCAACGGAAGGGATAAGGTTGCATTCGAATCACCTTGGAAGTGGGAGGTCGGAAGTCTGAATTACATCGACCTCTGTGTATTTGAGCTACAAAGTATGAACCATGAACGCCTCCATTTTCGTCTTTTGTTAGCAACAAGCTAGCTAACTGTGATGAGTGATGCAAATTGACTTCCTCTAAACAGCGAGCTGTATAGTTAATATTACAGACATATTTGCTTGTCAAATCTATATGTTGATTTATCTAAAGCTAATACTTGTAAATATGGCATAACTCATTTAAAGGAAAACGAAGCTACTTTGTTTACTGTTTATCATGGGAGGAGTCATGTTGATTTGACGTGACCTATGATTTGACATAAGCTCGGGGTTGATGAGGCTCTCCTGAGCAGGAATTCAACGTTTTTTTGGGAGGCAAGAGTTCTTTGGTTTTTCCTAGCTGGTGGTCAGAAATTATAAGTTACAACCTTCAGTCAAAAAGGAGTTAATCAATAATCAATATCAATAAATTTAATTTATACATTTAAATTGTGACCTAGAAATAGTGTAGAATATTGAATATTCAAGATATTGAATCTTGACATTGCCTTTCTTTTTTTTTTTTTTTTTACATTTCTCAAAATCTTTGGTCATTTCTGGTTTTATTTTCAGACATTTGGACCCCATCTGCACATCTAGTCCACAGATTTTGGCAGGCTGTTACCACTCATTCCTTTAGAAAATTAAAAAAATAATAATTAGCAAAACCTCACACTCGAATGTCATGAATATTCAAAAGTAACCGAATTCACTGATGATATCTAGAACCGTGTTGGTCATATCCTGTCTCCTTGAATCAATTAGTTCCACAGTGATGTTTCTCTCGCACTTTACCAGGTCTCTCTCTAACCCTGAGGTGGGGAAACACACTTCCTGTTCTACATTCAGGCTCTCTGTAGAGCTCTACCCATATGATGGGAAATTGACAGCTCTGGAATTCTAGCCGTTTCTTCTCTGCTCACAGAGGCCACTCTTGCTTTAAACCCACACTACTAAGTGGACACCTGGGTAGTGGATACAACCCAGACGACCTGTGTGCAAGTGCTTCTTTCTTCATTTCATGCAGTGCAAACTAAATGTTGCAGCCTGTGTATGAAACTGCTGCTGAGTAACACCTTCCACTGTTTCTCGCATTCTTATTGTACTTTTTGTTGTCTCTCTCCCTGAAACCCAGAAGAGGGTCATTGTGTTAATGACGGTCTGGTAGATTGGTAGATTAGATGTCGACGAGTTGGTCGTCTCCCCGCGGTTCCGGTGTGTGTGTGTGTGTGTGTGTGTGTGTGTGTGTGTGTGTGTGTGTGTGTGAGCAAGGCTAGAGTAGTCCAGTCTAGTTTTATCCAAGTCAGAAAAACTACGAGGTTGACTAAGGAGATTGAAGGCAAGCATTTTGTAAAACACTCATTACAAGCCAGTAAACCTTTGTGTATCCAAGAGCTTCTTTCTGCTCCTTGTATAGCATTAGTGCTGATTCAGAAAAAAAAAAAACGGTGTCACGGTGTAACACAAAACAGGTGTTGTTCGATTGTCGTCTTACTCTTTATTTTTGACGTCTGTACAAAGAAATCATGCTGCTAATAGGATCACACACACACAGTCAAGTTTTATTTATTGTACTTTCATAATGTTGAATGTTTTAAATCAACTGAAAATGGAACGCTAAGACATATATTTCAATCTTGTGTAGTGCTACACCCCTCCTGTAATCTTGCTATGATTTTGGATCATTGTTCATAGCTGATTCTCATTAGCTCACTTTTCAAAGACTTCACCCTATCGGCAACATTCTTTTTATTCACCTTCTTGATAAACTCCGCGATAAATTATAACGTATTCAAAACTCTATACCCAGGGTCCTCATACACGCCGATACAAATCAGCTCGCATTGTACCCATTCTATATAAACTGCACTAGGTACCCTTTATTTATTGAGAACAAAGTTCCTATAATAAGCTTGAAGTGCTCGAACACTTTTTGTGATGGCCTTTTAGACTGGCTTCAGTAAGTGGTAGGGTGTTTAACATTTTAGCTCCTATACATTGGAACTTCCTCAAAGTCTTCGTGACCACTACTTCAAGCCCAACTAAAAACAAGCTTCTCACTCTTTACCAGTTCCTCTGTATCTGGATTGCTATGTTGAAATGTATGGTCTCCCCTTTACTGTGTGGTTTATTTCCTGCTTACTTATGTCATTTGGTTTTGTCTTGGCATACTGTCTATCTATCTGTTTTGATTTTCTGTTTGTTTGCCGTTTGATCCCATTATTTTACATCTATTAATTCTGATTCATGTATGCTTTAGTATATTCTCCGATGCCTCTCTTTGTCCCTTTTTTATATAGTCACATGATAATAATAATAATAATAATAATAATAATAATAATAAGAAGAAGAAGAAGAAGAAGAAGAAAAGTTATTATTCGTTTACTCAAATTCGCTTATAATAGAAGTCTAAGGTCAATGATGAACTTTGTGTTGACGAACGTTGACAAGCAACCACAAATTCTCTCTCTGAAAATACAGATTTCGAGCTTAATTACAAAATTACACTGAATTGATGCAAACATTTCACAAAAATGTGAACATCCATGTATCACAAACATTTACTGACTTCCCCAACACCCCAACAGCTGCCCTTAGACTTATTGTGTGTGTGTGTGTGTGTGTGTGTGTGTGTGTGTGTGTGTGTGTGTGTGTGTGTGTGTGTGTGTCTGATATTCGAGCCTGTGTAACAGCTTAGGGAAAAAGACTTGGGGGTGGGGGTATATGCAGGTAAACAGGTATTTCACCTAAAGTGTCTGTAAAAGGGAAAAGAGAAAAAAGACTTTTAGAATGTCTATATATGTCTCTCGGAATTTCTTCCAAATATTGATACTTGATAAAAAAAAAAAAATACCGTTGATAAAAAGGTTGATAAAAGGTAGCATTATCTATCAACACACAACAGAATAATATCCACCAACACAATAGACACAGCGACCCTTAGACACAGGGGATAAAGGCTTCTGCCCAACCCCACCCTCTCCCACACTCACTCACTCTCTCTCTCTCTCTCTCTCTCTCTCTCTCTCACACACACACACACACACACACACACCTGACACTCTCACTGAGCATGTTACTGAGGGATCGTTAGACCAGTTCCACCAATTTGCAGTATTTATTTTGTGTGAGAAGGGTTACCGAGGTACATTCACTGACAAGGTGAGTCCCAAATACACACTATAAAGCACAGGCATTCAACTAACATGTGCAAAAGGTAAAGTTACATACAATGTCTTACTTACAAATGTCCAGCTAAGCAGCTAACATGACTGAATGGTGACAACAGTGACAGTGTAATGCTTAACCAATTAATAAATAGTTTAAAACGACTGTGTTCTTTCCGTTGTGGTGCTTCACATGACCATTTTTGACCATCGTCATGAACGGATGAGATTTGAGGCAGGGGGATTAAGTGCATATTTCTCTGTCTAATTGATCATTATGGTTAATCATTATGTTTTGGCTGTGGACAGTTTGCTATTCAGACTAGAGAGTAAATAAAATTAATATTAAAAAAGATTTGGTCTGTGAAAATGCTTCCATTTCTGACCTAGTGACCTAGCTCTTTATCTGGTCTCATGAGCTGCCTTCAGCTAAATCATTTACATAAATACAAGTGCTTTGATAAGACACAGCAGAGCATCTGCTACAGAAGCTGATCTGGATCATGTTTAGAAATAAAAACTTCCTGAACAACAGCCAGTGTACACACACACACACCACCGCAAACTTCTCTGTCCAGCATCCAGCCTTATAAGTGTATAGGATGTTACTTGTAAAACCCATGAGGCTTAATATACTACAGTGTCTTCATCCGTCATCTTCTTTTCCTTTTATTGGCCCTTTTATTTATCAGCACACAATATTAAGATCATTTTCACTAGAAGGCACAAAGAAAAAGAGGGGAAGAGAGAGAGAGACAGAAGAAACGGAGATACGTTATGAGGCTATTATTAGCATCCACAGAGTCATGGGTGTCAACCTCATGTGATGGCTTTGTGACAATTTCCTGCCTGGACTGGGCCTCTCTAGCTTTCAAAATCTGTTACACTTTCTTTGCCCCATTTTGTCTTTAGTCATATTTTTCCTCACTCAGTTTTTCGGAGTCTCCACCCATGAAGTCATGCATACTATAATGTCCTTAAAAAAACCCTCAAATCTCCCTACATCTCAAACTTAGCTGCAGTCAAACATATGGACATCCCCTATTTTACACACACACAGAGAGAGAGAGAGAGAGAGAGAGAGAGAGCAGAGCAGTCACCATCTCTGTATTGTGGTACAGTGATAAAGGTCACTAAAGGACAGTCCATACAAGGTTTCTTGGACCCACCTGTGCGCATGGCTCATATTTCACGCATGGTACTGACTTGGTGTTCACAGCTACTCTAAATGATTTGTTTTAAATAGATGACTGACACAAAGGACACTGAAATTATCTGACTTGAGAGGCATCATATGCAAAATATGGCCCTATATGAAGAAGAAATGAGATTCTCAGGTGAAACATCAAGCATCTGTTCAGCTTCAGTGTCACACAGCTGAGAAACAGCTCTGGACTTGTAAGCCATAATGACACAGTGAGTATGCTGAGACCGATCATTATCTCATTACTGTAGTCATCATCAGTGTGCACTCACACCCATCTATCTCCTGCGCTCTCTCTCTCTCTCTCTCTCACACACACACACACACACACACACACACACACACACACACACACACAGTCTGTCAAGCCAACGCACTAGTGTTTTTAACTTTAAACTCACACAAAAAGAGTTATCAATGCTTAGCAGGCTGGAAAAGGTTGAAAAATATTTCTAAATAGTTTGGCCTCCACCAATCCACTGTTACGCTCCCAAAGGCTGGTCGTCCAGCAAAATAAAAAATCACTCAGAGGGAGAGGTGAATATTATTATTACAGAAGGTCACAGAGAATCCCAGGGTAACATCGAAGGACCTACAGGCCACTCTTGCATTGAGTAATGTCAATTACACTGGACAAGAATGGTGTGCATGGCAGGATGGCAAGGAGGAAGCCACTACTCTCCAAAAAGAAGACTGCTGCTCATCTGAATTTTTGAAGACCACATGCATAAGCCAGAAGCATACTGACGAATGTTCTATGGGCCGATAAATTTAAAATAGAACTTTTTGGTTCAAATGAGAAGCGTTATGCTTGGCAAAAACCAAACACTGCATTCCAACATAATAACCTCTTCCCAGCCATGAAGCATGGGGGTGGCAGCATCATAGATTGGGGCTGCTTTGATGCCTTGGGTCCAGGACAGCTTGGCATTATTGATGGACCTATATTTCAGGATTGTACTGACATATTCTACAGGTGAATGCCAAGGGTATCTGTCCATGAACTGAAACTTAACTATATGTGGGTTATGCATCAAGACAAAGACCCTAAGCATACAAGTAAGGCTACAAAGAAATGGTTGATGTAGAAAAAATTAACAATTTGGAATGGCCAGTCAAAGTCCAGACCTTAACCCATTAGAAAAGTTATGGAAGGACCTAAAAAGAACAGTTCATGCAAGGAAGCCCACCACCATCACTGAGTTGAAGCAGCTTTGTAAGTAAAAATTAGGTTGAAGTTATTGCTGCTCACGGGGGTAACACAAGTTACTGAAAGCAAAGGTCCTTTTTCTGACAAAGATATTTAATGCTGTATAATTTTTCTCAATAAAGAACTGTAAAGACTATAATGTTTTTGAGTCATTTGTTTAATTTGGTTCTCTTTATCTAGTTTTATGACATAGGATAAAGAAATGATCACATTTCAGGTCAAATGTATGCAGAAATACAGAAAATTGTAACGGGTTCACAAACTTTCTAGCAGCACTGTATAGTCACACTGAGAAACTCAAGCAGGTTTAATATAATGCCTGATTTATGTACCAAAATTACTGGAACACAGTAAAATTTCTGCACTTGGCGATCACAGCCTGTTCTACATAGTGGAAGAGCTTAATGTCACACCACACAAATTAGGAGGAAAAAAGTTTACATTTCGGGTTTTAAAATGTTGCTTTTAAGGCTCTTATGGAGCACGTCAGTGTGTCCTAATTTCCATTTAGTGAAAAATGTTAGGGTTTTATTTCAGGTACTGTAGATATACAGCAAGTTAATTGTGTAACGTTTAAGAATATAATGCACAGTAGATTAGTTGCTGTTCTAGTTTTTTTTTTTTTTTTTACCAGCTTGTTAGCACCCACAGGAAAAACTACAGGGTGTCCCAGAAGTCTCCATACATAGGGGAAATTAACAATCTTTAGCAAAATGTATTCCAAAATTTTTCATACTTAGTTTATATTATATATTTTTTTCAGATAGCTTTTAAGAATGCCTTTGACAAAAAAAAGGAACATATTGAAATTCTCAAGGCTGGATCGGGAAGCTGTCACAAGGTTGCGATGAACTTTAACAGGAAACATGGCAAGCACATCACACACGACACTGTTGCTAAACTTATTAACAAATTCAGAAAGACTGGAAGTGTTGCGGACCAACTGAGAAGTGGACATCCACAAACATCCACCGACAAAGGCACTACCCTATGTCTGGAGACTTTTGGGACACCCTGTATATATATATTAGACAAAAGTCTTATATATATATATATATATATATATATATATATTGGGCAAGACACTTGAGTCTTTTGTTGAAGAGTGTGCAACTGGGCATCTCGTCTGCTAATGTCACTTGGGTGACCACATAGGTGAGGGTGTTTAGATCAATAAAAAGCATTATACCCTCACTATATACACTATATAGCACTGCACAATCCAAAATGACCCTGAACTGTCAATCAAGCAGCAAGAGGTTTGCCTGCTGTATGTGAGTAACAGCAGTAACAAGCAGTGACAAGCCTGTCCCTTTGTGTGGCAGAATCTCCCATTCATCAACCCTACCATCAGCCAAAAATCAAACCTTTCAGCTCTCTCCAAGGGGCCTAATTGAAGTCAATTTGAGAGTGAAGAAAGGGGGGATGAAAAGGAACAGAGGGAGCAGGAGCATGAGAGAAGAGAGAATAGTTTCTGAATAAGCTGGGTGAATCTGGGGCAGCCAATTTATCATCAGGGGTGCAGGGAGAGCAAAAAAGATCCATATTCTGTACTGAAGTGAACTGGCCATAGTTTCTCTCTTCTGGTGGTCTAATCCTCCTGCGCCTCTCTCTCTCTCTCTCTCTCACACACACACACCTCCATAATGTTTTGGAGAGGGGAGTCAGATATCTGCCCAGCAGGTGTGTTTGGCCTTTTTTTTTTTTTTGTCTGCGCTAACATCTTGTAGATTAACACATTCATCATTCTGCTCAACAAACAGCATTTTCTTAATAAACACTGTTACTAAGTATTAGTTCTGAAAATTATATGTATAACCAAATACACATGCCAAGTCACTTTGTATTTGTATGAATATGATTACACAGGAAAGGCCATAAATGATTTAAAACTGGATTGGGGTGAGTCTTGTGGACTACTCTCACCTGCAGAGTCTGCTCCCAACCCGCATGTCATGCACCTGATGAAGCAGGGCAAGGTCTTCTGAAAACACTGATTAGCTGGAGCAGGTGGAGGAGATTAGGGCTGCTACTAAACTCTGCAGGAAGGGAGCGCGTGCGAGGGTGTGTTTACTCCTATGGATTCCAAGCATAAAACTACAGGACAATTTCAATACAATTTGCCCATGTGAATTGAGGTTTGTTAGTTATAGTGAGTCTAATGGCGCTTACTAAAGCTACAAAGCTGCGCGCGCGCTCGTAGCGCGATCCTGTGAATTAACGGTCAATTAATTTATTGCACATTAACTCCTGGATAAAGATAACACAACACTTGATATAGCTTACTAGCTAATGCGGCAGTGAACTAAATACCTGGGGCGGTGTTTAACAGTAGGTGTTTTAATAACATATCCAAAATAGTGCGCGCGACCCGTTTATTCCCTGGCAATGTGCATTGATAGTCTCTGCAAACCACGGCGCAACTTTTGCACACTAACCTTTTGCAATGCTTTATGGAATAATTCGAGCGCTCTGGAATTAATCCGGGATGGCAAAACTCCTAGAGCCTTTTCTTGTCCTGCACAGTGTAGTGTTTTCCTGCTCTAACACACCTTAACCAATTAGCTAATCAGCAGCACTTCCTGGGCTGAAGCGGGTGTGCTAGAGCAGGGAAAGCCCTGAAATGTGCAGGACAGGACAGGGGGCGACTCCAGGACCTGAACTGCAAAGTGGTTTGAAATGCAAATTCAGGAAAATAAATTAATTTCCCCCTGTCTACTGTAGCCTAGATTTTCAAGCTCATTTCCTCTCAACTTCAACAAATATTATATAAAGAGTACTGCTTTGGATTTAGTATGGTAGTGCGTGGTGTTGTGAAGCACACTGACTGATCTAACAGCTGATTAAGCGCATCAGTGTTTTAGCAGGTTCATCTCCTGAACCAGGTGTGTAGAGAGCAGGGAAATCACTCAAGTGTCATGGACTCCAGCACCAAAGTCGGTGTCTGATTTTGATGACCTGACTCTTTATACTGTCAAAAGGTGCGCGTGTGCCAATCAGACGTTCATGCGCACGACTGGCCACGAATATATTTGCATAGGCAAATACGCCAGGCTATTACGCACACAGCCCTTAGGCAAGATAAGAGGGAGGGAAAAGAGAGACACTCGTAGCTTACTAACCGTTGTCTTTATGGGGACGTACAGCACGGGTCTGTCGGATTTTCCATTCTTGTCTCTCGGGTTGTCCCCGTTCCCGACTTGGAAGCCTTTGGATTTAACCCAGAACTTAAATTTGGCGTTGATGTGGCCGCCGTCCGCGTAGGCGTCCGAGTCCTCGGTTAGAGAGAGCGCCTGGAGGATTCTGTCGTATTTGCGTCGGGTCACGGTCTTTGTCTTGGCCGAGTCTCCGTAAGTGCGGAGGCACCAGTCCTGAAATTCGCCGAACATTTCCGTTTCGAACGGAACCGGGCTCCTTTTCGAGGAATCCGCGTTGTGCTTCCTGCCTGACATCTCTGTCTGTGCGTGTGTGTGTGTGTGTCTCTCACTCTCACTATCTCCCTGTCTCTCTTTCACGTTCTGTCCTAAACCCTCCTCCGAATCGTAAGACTTGAAAAATGCTGATATATTTCCAGATACGTCACGCTCCCTAGTTTCTAACCTTGTGAGTGTGAAATATGGAGCTCGTGCACTCGGACATTTCTCTTCAGCAGATAGGTGTATCCCGTTTGAACAATGAGCCGGGAGTGTGCGCGTGCGAGAGAACAAGAGCGCGAGCGTCCGTCCTCGCACCTGTTTGCTGAGCCGTTTCGCCTCTTGTCCCAGAGGAACAACAGAAGAAATATCGGTGCTGGTTTCTCTCAGAGCAACAGAGGGGAGGGGGCTGCTTTCCTATCAGTCTAACCAAAAAAAAAAAAAAAAAAAAAACCCGCACAGGCTGTTATGTGACACTCTCCCCCACCTGTATTCTGTAGCCCAGATTCTCAAGCTAATTAGCACGAGCTGCTCGGATGCACTGGGACAATCCCTCAGTAAATGCCCCAGAAAAAAAAACACACACAGATAAGATAAGACGCTAGCTGTCAAAGTCTTTTGTTTAAGCTCCGTTCGGCAAAACCGTTCGTCGGTGAAATAAAGCGAGAAGCCCGTACAACCCCCTCCTCCTCCTCCTCCTCCTCCTCCTCGTTCTTCTCGTCCTCCTCCTCCTGATCTGAGCTCCACCTGAAATCGCTTACCACCTGTTAGAATGAGCTGCCGTCCCAAACAGACCTGTAAGGCCAACGGAATCGGGCGCACGCGCTTCTCATTCAAGCGAGCGCTAAAATGACCGCGTTTCCGTGTGAACGGAGTGAAATAAGCAGCGCGTGGCAGAAGGAAAGGGAAAGGTCCCGGAGCGCGGCTGGCAGTGACGGGACCGCGCGCGCGGACGCGACTCTCCAATCCAGGAAGTGCTCAAGACACCCCAAACCAACAGCAACCAGCTGCACCCTCCCTCCATATTAAAAAAAAAACCCTACCGCTTTTCACTTCTTACTCGAAATTTCCACACACAAATCTCCCCAGTAGTAGTCTACTACGAAATCAATGTTTAAACACAAATTAATTTCAGGTGTCGCTGGGGGGCTGTGATGATGAGCAGCTGGTCGTGGGCCGGTGGTCGCCGGTTATGAAACACAAGAGCATGTGCTTGGAAAGCCCACATCAGCTGTATGTTTTCGTCAGTTAAACTGTCTTATTTGCTCCACAATATCGTCTGCTATAAGCTACTGTGATCCCTGCGAGGTGCAGTGTGCAGCCCACCATTTATGGAAAAACAATACCTTTTGATATACACTCATTCATTCACACTGTCTCACCGCTCAGTAGGTAAAAACAGAGACGTGCATCATACACACAGAGATCTGCCTTCCTGCAGAGTTTTAGTGCAGACTCAATCATAAATCTAGTATCTTAAAGCCAACAGATAAACATCTGGAGATGAGATAAGGTTGGGAATTAAATCCTACACACATTCTAACCTGTTTCGCAGGTCGCCACAGGAAAGTGCATCATGCTGTTACAGAGGCTTCCTTTGAAAACATGAACAAATAAGAAAATAAACCAGATTCTTGACTAAACCCTAAAAAATAATGATCACTGGGAAGAAGGATTTGATGTCCCAGTGCTTTAGCAGGTGCAAGCTAAAATGTGAATTTGAATTAATTACTTGTAAGTTCTTAGATTTGATACATGTCTGGTCTTATACTTGTATTTTAAAAAGAAAAAAACTATGATAACTAATGGACTTGACCACAACAACATTGTATTGAAGTCAATTTTAGAACTAGTACTAGCTGTCATGTACACTATACACTGGCCTGTAGAAAGCCATGGATTTGAGGAGTTTTCAGTTAAAACATTGGAAGCAGATGCCAGATAATCTACAATACGCTGACCAGGTTACACCCAATGCCTTTACTGGGGTGGCAGTTTAGGAAAGTGTAAAATACTAATCCATATCCATAGAAAATGAAATACTGTGGCTACACTTGAGTAAGATGGCTTGACTAAGATGTCATCGGACATAAATGGCACACACCTAAGTAACATTTGTTTCGTCATTTAGGAAGCTACAAAGAAGTCATAGCTAACAACATCAGGCTGCATCTGCTACATGAATTATGCAAGAATTATGAATTCAATCTCATTAGCTAATAGTAGCTAAGAACGAAGTAAAAAAAAAATTGTTATTGTTTGTTGTGATTAGTGGGGCCAGGACAGATTTGTTCGTAAATTGTTCACTGGAGCAATTTTGGTATTCATGAAGATCCTGTCATTTCGGGAAAGTGTTCGTTAAGTTAAGAAGATTAACTTGATTATAAACCTTGATTAATCAACTTCAAATCATATATTTTGCATTGACTGCAGCACTTTTATCAATGGAATTTGCTGTCGAGTTTAAATTGCTTATTTTTATTTTGTTTACAGCATTCAAAAGATTCCCTTATCCAGAACAACCTATTGAAGTGCTCTGCAGTCTTTATGTACTAAGAGTGCTGTCGAGAAAATTTTGTGAAACTTAATTAAAGAATATGAAAATAAAGAACGCTAGCCAACACAAACCCATAAATTTAGATGAATTTAGTCGTTCAATTATAACAAAATTAGTGCTGCTGTATAAATGGAGGACGGCCTGGTCTGTTTGCACATAGCCATTAGCCATAAAGAAATCAAATTTATTGGCCAAGTATACATACCAGGAATCTGTTGCCGTTTACAGTGCAACTCATAATACTTACAAAAAACAATGGACATACGTGGACATTGATTGTTGGACATTGGACATAAGTGAACAAAATTTGTGCAGTAGTTGAAATATACAGACAATAATCACTGACAGTGGTTCATTGGTTGCTAGTAAACTTGCTCAAGAGTTCAATTATGAGGGAAAGGATGTTTAAAATTGGTAGGATTTTTTCTTTCTTTCAAAAGATGAAAGCTGGCTTCTAAATTGCTTCTGTTTGCCACGGGATCTAGTTTTAACTCTGTGCAACACTTCCAGCATGTCGTAGAGACATTAGCAGTTACCCTGTGTGACATGCTTGGTGTGCAAGATCACCTGGGCACAGTGTAGATCTTTTTCTCCTCCATTTTCATGTCACATAATTTTCTTGTCACCTCACTTCAATTCACACCTAATTCACCTTTTCTGGAATTTGTCGGTAAATTCTGACCTTTTCAGTTGCTGTTAAATTGCTAACAATTTTTACTGATACGTAAGTGAGTCAAAATAACTTCCACTTTTGCCTATGTGCCTTTTCCTTTACGGTTAAGAAGCATTTTGTGTTTCCAGCCCTCTGTACACCTAACATTTTATGGAGTTTTGTGGGCGTTACTAAACGCTAATTAGCTGTCTCACATACTTACTTGAGTATGAAGAAAATCATCATTTGAAAAAAAAAATAACTTTTGTAAATCTGGTGGAAAATTTTAGTTTGGTTTATGTAAATGTTTATGCAAACTTTTACACACACCTTTACTAAAAACAATTTTACCAATTTCACCCAGTATTGTGAGCAATGCCTGGTTGAAGCTGTTAAAAGCACCTCTTGTATTCATTTAAAATGATATGAGTAGACTAAACATTTTAAATGAGCTCTTTTTTTATCAGCACAAGACCACACTGTTCTGTTCCAGGTAAATCCTTTAATTAATAACAGTCTGTTATGAGAGACATTTAAGGAACCATTTGCTTAAAAATTCCAAGGATCGTTTTGAGGGGAAAATTCATCTAGAAAGGATATTACTGCCATACAACTTTATCTGGTACTTTTTTTTTTTCTTCAAAATGTCTTTCTTCCCTTTTCTCAAAATTTCACACATGTAGCAAAAAAAAGGAAACAGTATTTCTGCAGTACTGCAGTCTTACAAAATGAAAGTAATGTTGTAAAAATGTGTGTGATGTTGAAAGATAAGAGAAAGCTGGGGATCTCAGGGATATATTTGGAGCATCTCGTATGCCTAAATATTTGTACCTTAAGAAATGAACTACAATAGAATTTAGTATGTGTGTCATAATAATAATAATATAGGAATGATCTAGCAGGGATTCTACAGCAACAAAATCTGGGGATTTTAAGAGAATATTCCATTATGGGAATAAGTTGAAAAACATAATACAGGGTGTCCCAAAAGTCTCCATACATAGGGGACTATGCACTCCAGCACCACGTCGGTTTTGCCTTCATCAGTGGACGTTCACTTCTCAGTTGGTCCGCAATACTTCCAGTCTTTTTCAATATGTTAATAAGTTTAGCAACAGTGTTGTGTGTGTGATGTGCTTGCCATGTTTCCTGTTAAAGTTCATCGCAGCCTTGCGTCAGCTTCCCGATCCAGCATTGTGTCAAAGGCATTCTTAAAGGCTATCTGAAAAAAATATATAATATAAACTAAGTATGAAAAATTTTGGAATACATTTTGCTAAAAAGTGATAATTTCCCCTATGTATGGACATTTCTGGGCCACCCTGTGTAGATTAGAAATTAATTTGACCTTATTTATGACCTGAATTGTTTTTCTATGCCTTTTCACATTGCTAGCTAATTTGTCATTTTCTTAGCCTACTTATACATGTACACTAAAGTTTTTGAACACCTAACTACACACCCACATGGGCTTTTTGAACATCCTATTCCAATAACCCCCCCCCCCCCCCTTCCTCTAGTGCCCCTCCTTTCCCCGGCCATTATAGTAAAAACCTCCACTCTTATAGGTAGACCTTCCACTAGACTTTGTAGCATGGCTATGGGGATTTGGGATAGGCCCCTTAGCTTCAGTGAAGGAAAATTGTAATGCTACAGCATACAAAGCCATCCTATACACGTGTGCTTCCAACTTTTTGGCAACAGTCTGAAGAAGGCCAACATATGAGTATGATGGTCAGATGTCCATAAACTTCTTGGCCATAATGTATGACACATTTTCCTGTATAAGATCTACTCTACCTGATAAAGCAAATGTTTGTTTTAAAAATCCTGTGACACCAGAATCATATAATCTCACAGTATTAAGATGTCCCCCGCAAGATGAATTTCAAACAGTAATATGATTTCCCCTTTGGGACAGCTCTGATAAACCATTGCTTCAGCTTTCTGTATGTGTGTTCTTTTTCTACAGAATGTGTAGTCTTCGTTCAGCAAAACTGCCTGACAGCAGGGCTGTATCAAAATAGCCTCTCACTTCAGGAAGTGAAAGTGGGTTTCAAAACTCTCCTGTTTCTCCCCCTGCCTCTTTTTCCCCTTTTTGTGCTGCTGGCCCAATAGACAAGCGGTCAGTCATCTGCGGTTAGCCCACTTATCCTTGTTCTCTAACATGTATGTCACCCTGTCTGTTGAAATCACAACTGCTCGTTTGGCTTCTGCAGGTTTTGGAAGTTAGGAAGATTTTCACAACTGAAAATGTCTTGTTTATTTCTTACTTCAAATGTGATAGTTTAGATTTCATTCCATGTATGAATCCTAATGTGTGCACAAATATTTTATAAATGAAGTTATTAGGCCTTTAAATTGTGTATATATACTTTTATATAAACATTAAAGGTACGTGTTTGATGAGCTCATTTAATATGTTTTAAGCTGAGGTAAGTTACAGACAGTTGTGCATTCAAGAAAACGAACTCAAAGCTTTCAAAGCTTCAATGTGCTTTTCCACTACCAGTGTTTTATTATTAAAAAAATGTTCCTTGTTTTTAATCATTCTTTAAAGTAAAGGGTTAATGCTTTGGAAATCAAGCCAGGATATATAAGATTCAGATCAGCAGCTCTGCAACTTTACCACCAACATTGAAATCGGATAGAAGAAACCAGTATGACATTTACAGAATTAATAATTGCCTTTATGTCCAATTTATAGCCTCTTTAATAATGTGTGTAACTATAGGTAGTTATGTCTATCTGTAGATCTGTTGTTATCTATGATGGCACTGTTTATGGGAGGTTGTGTGGGGGCGGTAGGTACAGGGTGCTGCGTGTGTGTGTGTGTGTGTGTGTGTGTGTGTGTGTGTGTGTGTGTGTGTGTGTGTGTAAGTGTGCAAGTACTCTGTGCCTGTCTTCTCCAATTACAAATCAGGGTCCAACTGCATAAACAGTTTAGCATGGTCAGCAAACAAGTGGCTGTTGACTATTTGCATGAGTCATCCTGCATGTGCACTTACTAACACACGGCATTCATGTACAAGCAAACAGGATGTCAGTGTTAGAAAGTCCAATTCTAAGATCATGTCCAGCTAATGCCACAACAGAAGACAGACTTGTGACGCCAAATCACTATACACAGCCTCAGTGCATGTCTAAAGTTTAGCTATCAGGCTGTAATGATAAAATTGGATTTTCCCTTAATTATTTGTGCTTATACAAACTATCAGTCTGGAGTCACTGCTGAGATGAGATGTGATGAGATAGTTTAGATCAAATATACAGTAGTGTAATTATATGCATTGTTAATGCAGTATCCATAATATTGAACTTGCTGTTTCACTCCATGTTGAAGTCATAAACTGGATCACTGGGTTATGAAAAAAATGGCACTGATCATTCAGTTGAAAGAAACTGTTGCAGAAACTTTTATCATATTTCATAGTCCCTTATGAAAAAATGAAATACAATTTCTTGTTACATACCAGCTGAGTTTTCAAATGCAACCTATTTTCCAAACACACATCTAATAATTTGACAGCCATATATGAGAAAACTAAAAAGTTGAAGAAAAATGTCACATAGCCAGTGCATTAGTTCATGACTTGGCTCAACATGATGGCAAAGTTCAATTGCAAGTTTAATTCACTGTATTATGGATATAACATTATTAATGTAAATTGTTGCATAATATTGAAATGCAAAACTAGGGCAGCTATAGACTCTTCAAACAACAAGCAGCCAAACACCCATCGATCCCTAACACTGCACCTCATTATTGTTCTGTCCTAAGACTCCACATTGCTATAATAGCTATGTAATGATTTTCAATCCATCTTCTATAATCAAGATGGTGCCCAGAGCTACCAAGGACCTGGAATGCACTTGAAATTTATGAATGCTATTGTACTCATATGGTGGAAAACTACAGAAGAAGAAGTCTATTTTTCTTAAGAATCAGGATGGAATCAGTTATACTGCTATCCTGTGATGAGGAAACCTGAAACAATTATATAATTAAAATTAAGTTCTGGTAAGTAAGTACCAGTAAGCTCTCATCATGTAGTTGCAGAGGCTTTTTCCAGACTGCAGCCGTCAGAAAATCTCTACCAGGAAATATCTCCTAAAAATGTTGCACACACAAAAAAAAAGAAAGATAAAAACAGCTTTGATATACTATTACATTTTATTTTTTCTACTGTTCCATTCTTAATTCTCCTTAGAGTTTTATACTGATTCACAGTTAAGTCTTCATCACAACATCCAATATACACTATAAGGCCAAAGGTTTGTGGACACCTGACCGTCACACCCATATATGGGCATCCCCAAACTGTTGCCATAAAGCTGCATAAAGCACATTTGTATAGTATGTCTTTGTATGATCCGGCATGACAATGCCCCTAGGCACAAAAACGAGGTCCATAAATGCATGATGTGCCAAGGTTATTGTGGAAGTACTTACATGGCCTGCACAGGGCCCTGACCTCAACCCCACTGAATACCTTTTACTGCCTGACCTCATTATTGGTCTTGTGGCTGAATGGGCAAATCCCCAATAGCTACAGTGAAAAGCCTTCCCAGAAGAGCGGAGGCTAGTACAGCAACAAAGATGGGACTAAATCTGGAATTGGATGTTCAAAAATCACACATAAGTGTTATGGTCAGGTGTCCACAAACGTTTGGCCATATAGTGTACAGTGAAGATCTCCTGTCTGCTGGACATATCCATCATCATTGGCATCCTTGCTGTCCATCTAGCACACAGCCAAAAACCCAGATTGCTTCATAGGCTCAGGAGAATACAACCCTAGTAAAAAGGAATTAACATAAGAACAATAAAACCGGTAAAACAAACATAAAGTAAGGTGTTAAACCACTACAAGTGTGCCTTGGTTCATAGTCCCCTCCAAAAAGTATTGGAATGGGCAAGGTCAATTCTTGTTTTTGCTACAAGCTGAAGTCACCAAAGGTGCCGTCTTCTAAGCTGTTTAACACATCTAGATATAAACATCAGGAAATGAAAACTGAAATATTAATCTGAATATCATCTCATATTCATCTTTTGATCTCAAACCAAAATGTCTTAAGAATTAGCCTTTTTGTTCCAATACTTTCAGAGGGGACTGTAGATTCTCCAAGTGTCTGGAATCGGAGGCAATTGGAATTTTTGACGATTGGTAGTGGAGAATGCTGTCTAACATGTCAGTCTAAAATCTCCCATAGTTGTTCACTTGGGTCAAGATATAGTTACTGTGAAGGCAATAGCATATGATTTACATCACTTTCTTACTCACCAAATCATTCAGTGGCCCTTGTGCTCTGTGGATGGGGGCACTGTCAATCTGGAAAAGACTACTCAAGGTTCAATATTCAATGTTTATTTGTCACATGCACATTTGTAGCAGGTATAAACATGCAGTGAAATGAGATGCAGCTATTCCAAAGATTGAAAGACTGTGCATATCAAGAACAATAAATACACTATATAAACAATGGGACAATATATACACTCCTGATCAAAATCTTAAGACCAGGGAAAATATTACAAGTATTCA
>CM074960.1:11574471-11638682 GCA_037577455.1 Pangasius macronema
GTCTCTTGCTCCTTTTTCTTCTTTTGACATTTTGAAGCAGTTCTTACAACCTGGTTATGATCCACCAGCACGAAATGAGAATACTTGGAATGTTTCCCCCTGTCTTAAGATTTTGTTCAGAAGTGTATATATAAAATGTGTATGTGTGAGTGTTAGTGGTAATGTCACATGCAGAGGAGCTGAAGTGAGTTCAGGGTTCTGATGGCTTGGGGAAAAAAGCTCCTCTTTAATCTCTCAGTCCTGGCAATGTAGCAGCGAAGGCATTATCCAGACTGCAGCCATCAGTCCAACAGTCCATTGTTGGGGTGTGTGGGATCATTCAAAATCTTTCCTGTTCTGGTCCTGCACCACCTGTTGTAGCTGTCCTACAGACTGGCTTGTGCTTACCTTGTGATCTATTCAGCAGACCTCAATGCTCTCTGCAGGGGTTTGCAGTCCTCACCAGGTGGTGAAGTTCCCAGTGAGGATGCTCTCAGTAGTGGTGTTGTAGAAGGACCTCTGGATATGAAGGAGATGTTGAAATTTCTCAGCTGATGTAGCTAGTAAAGATGGTTTCTCACCTTCCATAATGTAGTTGAAGTGTGCAGAGTCCATGATAGGTCCTTGCTGATGTGTACACTGGGGTACCCAAAGCTACTCAGTCTCTCCACCAGGATCCTATTGATCATAGGAGCTGTGTATGTCCTCTGTTGTTCCTTTCTAACGTTCACAACCAGTTTCATAGTCTTGTTGACATTTAGGAACAGGCACCACTGGAACAGCCTTTCCACTTCATCTACATAGGCCTTATCTTTATTCTAGGTGAGCAGGCCTACCACAAACTTCACAATGGATTTGTGTGTGGCTACACAGTCATATGTGTACAGAGAGTACAGTAGAAGGCTTAAAACACAGCCTTGTGGAGCTGCATTATTGAGAGTGAGGGTGTTTGAGGTGAAGCCATCTACTTTCACCACCTGCAACTGACTAGATAAAAAGTCCAGAACTGAGTGGCACAGTTAGAAGCACAGCCCCAGCTGTTGAAGGCTGAACTGTAATCGATGAACAGTCTCACATAGTCCCCCCATGGCAAAATGAGAGAGGGTGGTTTGTAGGACTTGGGAGATCATCTATGGATCTATTTGATTGATAGGCAAACTGGAGTGGGTCTAGTGTGCAGGGTAGAGAGCTGGGTAGAAAGCACTTCCTCACCACAAAGGTCAGGGCCACTGCACAGTAATTGTTCAACTCAGCTAGAGTGGATTATTTGGGCATAGGCATGCTGGTGGATATGTGGAATGTAGGGACAGCTTGAAAATAGTGGTAAGTACCATGGCTACTTGGTCAACACAGGTTTTCAGAACCCTTCCAGGGATTCCATCTTGGCCTGCTGCCTTCCTTCGTTTCACTCACCTTAGAGTCCACTGCAATATATATTCTGAGACAGTGAGTGCACAGACCTCTCCGATGGATGAACACATTTCTGTTCAACTTTATTCAACTGTTGTATTACTATATTGTAAACTGTTGTAAACTGAACAAAGGTATGGCTAAAACTACTCAAAACTAGCTGTTACACTGTATACTGGATAATGTTATGTTGATGACACTATGTTACTCTAAAAATTCGCTAGATAGTAGACTATAGGAGGACTTCTTAAACTTTTCTTGAAGCCAAAAAATTCCATGGACCTGTCAGTACAGGTTTACCATCCCATGAAAGCTTTGCACCCCAGCACCACAACTGGACTCCATCATCTCACAATGATGTTGTATCTGAGTTTAGGACCTTGAGTTGCTGTCAGTTGAGTTGCATATCAGCTGTCAGTTGCCAGTCTTTTGCAATTTGTAGTTACCCTTCATGGTAGAGGTTTTTCTCCAGGTCTGATGAAGTTGATGTACTTAGCCCTGGGATTTGGATGCTGATCTTTGTTTATCTCTGAAGCAATTGCTTTAGCAACTGACTCAGCAATGGACTTCAGGACTTGGTCATGCCTCCAGTGGCAACCTTCTCCCAGAGCTTTCAGACAGCAGCTCAGGATATGCTCAAGGGATCTTTTGTTGTTGCTGAAAGGGTGTGGTGCTGTGTCCTGATGCTCAGGTGATGTCAGAAGGAGAGCAGGAAATGCTGCTGCAATGTCTGGGCCTGTCCTATGTTGCTTCCACTTGGTCATAAAAATATAACAATATTCTCTAAGATGTGTAATTGATAATTTGTCAGAAAAATTATGCACAACTAAAACAAAGATAAAAGAAAATAATGTCAAACTGAATATTTTTGGCATAAAAACAATACAATGCGGACTGTATTTAATATGAATAGAATCGCACACTGACAAGCAATTCAACAGCATGGATTGCTTCAATCAGAAGCCATCAGAACAAATACCCAGATTCTGTCCTTATTGTAGCAGGGGACTTTTAGAAAGCCAACCTGAAACAGGTAATGCCAAACTTCCACCAAGGGTAAAAAGACACTGGACCACTGTTGTCACGTTCATGGATCACCGGTCCCTTCTGGCCGTTTCTTGTTACTACCGTTAATTAGTTCATTGTTTTCAGCTGTCATTTATCACCGGCTCTATTTAAGCCTCTGCGGTTGTCCCTGTCTTTGTCAGTTCGTCATCTTCATGTTTTGTGTTCTCTCACAGTTCCGTGTGTGTTCTCTGTTTTCTCTGGAGGATTACTGTTTTCTCCTGCTGGCTCCCCTGGACTGTCTCTCCATTGCTGCAGCGAGTGCCGCCTAGGACGCCTGCCAGCATTGCACCCATGTACCTCTTCCACTGTCTGTTCAGACTGTCTTTGCCTGTTATCCATTAAAAGTCTCGCATTTACTCGTGCTTGAATCTGCCTCCTATTTCGCCGTGACAGAACAAACTGACCAAGTTATGGATTTAGGGAGTGTCGCCGACGTTTCCGGCTTTCTCTCAGACATGGCCGCGCGTCTCGACAGGCAGGAGGAAAATATGATCACCACGGGTCGCGCGGTACAGGCTTTGGTGGCGCAGGTGTCCGAGCTCACTGCCCAGGTGCAACTACTGCGAACCGGACCAGCAAAATCACCCACTGTGCCAGCTCCCCAATGTTTACCCCCTCAATCTCCGCTTACTCCTCAACCTGAGCCACACCTACCACCTCCCACCTCATACTCTGGTGAGCCACGGCTCTGCCAAGCCTTCCTCACAAAGTGCTCACTTTTTTTCTCTCTCCAGCCCCAGACTTTCTCTACCGAGTGATCCAAGGTGGCTCTGGTGCTGATGTTACTGTTGGGGAAGGCGGTGTTGTGGGGGACAGCGGTATGGGAAAACCAACATCCGTGCTGTGCCTCGACACTTGCCAAAGAGATGAGGAGGGTCTTTGATCGCGCCGTGATGGGACACGAAGCAGCTCGGAAGCTGGCTGACTTATTTCAGGGTGATCTTCCAGTTTCAGATTATTCCATCGTGTACCGCACCCTGGTGGCGGAGTGTAATTGGAACGAGGAGGCGCAGTGGGATATGTTCCTGCATGGGCTGGCAGACCACATCCAGAGGGATATATTCATGCTGGAGCTCCCAACGTCCCTGGACGAGCTTATCGCTCTGGCCATTAGGGTGGACGTACGCCTACAGCAGCAGAAACAGCGGGGGCTACAACACGCAGTTCCGGTCACCGTGGAACTCTCAGTTTTCCCCTCCAGTGATGCAGTCAGCCCCTCGCACAATCCGGAGACCATGCAGGTGGGCAGAGCTCGACTATCCCGGGAGGAGAGGGATCGTCGTCGGACAAGAGGATTGTGCATCTATTGCTGAGGGGCGGGACACATTGCCTCGGGTTGTCCGGTAAAAGCCATGCCCGACAGTAGATCAGAGGTTACTGTTGGGTGGAATATCGGTGGGTAAAGCCTCTTCTATCACTCTCCTTCCCATACGGCTGCAGCAGGGAAGCACACTTCACCCTGGTCAAGCCTTTTTGGACTCTGGAGCAGAAGGTAATTTTATGGACATTCAGTTTGCTCTCCAACTTCATCTGCCTGTGTCAAAGCTTAACCAACCCATCTCTGTCAGTGCTCTTAATGGTCAAGCGCTCTCCACTATTACGCACACCACCGGCCCATTTACACTCATCACGTAAGGGAATCACTCTGAGGAGATATGCTTCCTTCTTGCTGACTCCCTGCTCGCTCCTGTTGTCTTAGGTCACCCCTGGCTCTCGCTGCATATTTATTGCCAGGTAAGTCTCTGCCTAAAGGCAAGTTATACTCGCTTTCTGCCCCAGAAAGGGAGGCCATGGAGAAATGCATTTCTGATTCTTTGGCAGCCAGGCTCATCCGTCGTTCCTCCTCCCCCGCAGGGGCTGGGTTCTTTTTTGTGGGCAAGAAGGACGGTTCTCTGTGCCGTGTATTGATTACTGGGGGCTGAACAGCATCACGGTAAGGAATACTTATCCCTTGCCGTTGATGTCTTCAGCTTTCGAGCGGTTGCAGGGGGTGTTTTGGAGAGAATTTTGTTGGTTACTGGGGGCAAGCGTTAGCCTTTCATCTGGTTTCCATCCTCAGAGCAACGGGCAGACCGAGCGGGTATTACGAAGTTTGGTTTCACAGAACCCATCCTCTTGGAGCCAACAGCTTTCCTGGATGGAGTATGCACACAATTCATTGCCAGTGTCGTCCACGGGCCTTTCTCCATTTGAGAGTAGCTTAGGGTACCAGCCACCCATTTTTNTTCGTCAGACACTTCTCCGGGTGGGGGTGCACACAAAGGCTCAGGCTGATCGCCACCGGTCGAAGCCTCCCATCTACATCATCGGTCAATAAGTGTGGCTTTCCAGCAAGAATATTCCACTCTGCTCCGTTTCAAAAAAGTTGGCTCCCAAATTCATTGGCCCATTCATTGTAACTAAGATCCTTAGCCCAGTGGCAGTCCATCTCAAACTTCTTCCAGCCTACAGGAGGATTCATCCCCTGGACTGTCTCTCCCTTGCAGCCAGTGCCGCCTAGGACACCTGCCACCATTGCACCCACGTACCTCTTCCACTGTCTGTTCAGCCTGTCATTGCCTGTCACAGCCTGTTATCCATTAAAAGTCTCGCATTTACTTGCACTTGAATCCGCCTCCTATTTTGCCATGATAACTGCTACCACTTTGCTGCCTGAGTTCAATAAATCCAACCATACCATTTTCTCATACTGGAATATAAACAAAGAATGTTGCAGGAAGTACTGAATGCACGCATTGCTGCCTATAACACTGGGCTCCAGGTGGGAGATATGACCGAGAAAAAAATGGCATCCTGCAGACTGAGGCACACAATGAAAAATGCCAAATGGAGCTACAAGTACAGAGTGGAATCTCAGCTCCAGGATCATAACACCTGATGAGTGTAGTAGGGACTACAGACCATCACAGACTACAGACTCAGATCCTATGCTGCGCCGATCCCAGAGTGCCGACCACTCCCCAATTAACAAATGTAACGATTTCTAGGCATGCTTCATTAGTAGCACTGCTAATATTAGCATCCTGGCTAATACTAGCATTCCTGCTAACACAACAGAAATGTGCTCATCCTTTGGAAAGGTTCGTGCACTTTGTTGGTGTCTCAGAACATGACATGCAGAGGCAAGTGAAAGGCAGGAAGGCAGTGGACCCAGATGGAATCCCCAAAAGTGTTCTGAAACCTGTACTGACCAACTAGCCCTGGTGCTCACCATTATTTTCAACCTGTCCCTGACAAAGTCCATTGTCCCTACATGCTGAAGTTTGTGGATGACACTGTGTTGGTAGGCCTGATGACCAAGAATGATGAGAAGGCCTATGTGGATGAAGTGGAGAGGCTGTCCCAGTGGTGCCTGGCAAACAACCTGTTCCTAAACATCAGCAAGACTAAGGACCTTGTTGTCTACTTCAGAAAGGAACAAGAGAGCATGCACAGCTCTTACAACCAATAGGACCCCAGTGGAGAGAGTGAGCAGCTTCAGGTACCTCTGTGTACACATCAACCAGGACTGGACTACTACAATTCCCATCTATGTCATCTCCTCAGCTATCCAGAAGTCCTTCTACACCATGACTTCAGAGAGCATCCTCCCTGGGAGCATCACTGCCTGGTATGGGAACTGCAGTTCTGAGGATTGCAAAGCCCTGCAGAGGGTTGTTAGGTCTGCTGAACAGATCACCAGGTCAGCAATGCCCAGCCTGCCGGACATCAACACCAGGCAGTGCAGGACCAGAGCAGAAAAGGTTTTAAAGTATCAGTATCCTACACACACCAACAATGGACTGTCTCGATGGCTGTGGTCTGAGAAATGCCTCTACAACCACATGGCCATGGACTGAGAGGCTAAGGAGGAGCGTCTTTCCCCAAGTCGTGACCACCAACTCCCTTCAGCTCCTCTGCACATGACATCAAAAAACACACACACACACACACAGTATCTGTACTCTCTCTTACTCTCTTACACCAACTCCAAATTTTATATTGTCTGTATAGTGTATTTATTGTTCTTGATATGCACAGTCTTTGAAATAGCTGCATCTCATTTCACTGCACATTTGTACCTGATACAAATGCACATGTGACAAATAAACCTTGAATCTTGAAGATGTATGAGTTCTCATAATCTCTCTTTCACATTCTACTGGGATTACATACAGCACAGTCTTTATATTTTATTTAATTGGTGCTATTAATTTCATTTTCCACAAAAAACAGCCATATCACTGTTAGTTTGAGATAATGTTTTTGACACAGCCTCTTGACATAATTGAAGCTGCGGGTTTTATTTATTTATTTATTTATTTATTTATTTACTTACTTACTTACTTACTTACTTACTTACTTTTCCTAGTTATTCTCAGCTCCCCATTTAGAATGTCTTGAGAAAGAGATGACAAATTGGTGGCTCTAGTCTAGGATGGGCCAATGCCCTGGTTACCATTATGGGCCACCAGACCCCAACTCATCCCCCCCACCCCCAGAGGAGTGTACAAACCCTTAAGAAAGCCTGTTTTTAAGTCTGCAGTAACCAAAAATCTGCACGAGCCTGTGCAACCCCAAACTAAAGGCTGGAAAGTACAACTGTCAAGTCAAGTCAACGTCAAGTCAATTCAAGCTTCTGATGTGGTCTTTCTCCCTAACATCAGTGGATTTATAACTTCAGTTGTCAGTGACCTCTTCTTTTGCATGTTATTATTTCTTTGTCTCTGGTACAAATCTGGCATTTTCAGCTGCGATATGATCACATCTGTTCACCAGACAGTCTACCTAATATTCCTCTGCTTCATCAGATGAGCTAATCTATAACTATTTATTAATTATGTCACTATTGTTACTGGTGGTTCTTCCACTGTGTGCTATACAGTCTATTAGAAGGAGTTCAGGATTGCTGTTGTTTTTAATCAGGAGCAGCAATGCAGAATGACCACTTAATTATACTTTTTTTTTTAAAGGAATTCACCACATTTCTACCAGATTAGAGGACATTTATACCAAATGTCTTGATTATCTTAGTGTAAAAATCATGTTTCACATGTCACAATAGGTGTCCAGTCCAAAATTTACCAAAAAAAAACATAAGCTATCAATAAACAGAGATCATTTCCTTAGTCCAGTCAATTTGCCAAAGATTGTCTGAATAGTCTTAGATATATCTGATATGGTTAGATATAATGGTAGGTTGTTTGTGAGGACATTCCTTGCATCCAAAATTGCACGTCTACTCTAATAGTAGAAAATAGTAATCAGTGTTTATATAATAGAAAGATCATTGTTTATGAAACTAAAGTTTTTATCAAACGGTTACAAAACAAATTTTTCAATCTAAAAGGCTCATTTCATGTCACTGGATGCCCTGGCCCTAGCACAACTCTATCTAATATGTCTTATTACATACATGTTTACATTATATTATATATTTATTATTATTCCCCATTTTAAATTTGAAATGGTCTTGTTTTATTGCAAACCTGCCAAAAGATCATCTTAAGCTTAAATTAGTAAAAATGCCTAGAAAAAGGCTTAATAATCTTATCTGTTTTGCAGTACTATTACTACTACTACTACTATTATTATTCAAGGTCATGTTTGCTAAAATATTTTTGCAGTGTTTATCAAAATCAAAACGTTGTCAACATATTTGGAATACGTTTTAAAATTTATATGCATTAAAAGTATAGTGTAGTGTTGAAGTATATTAATTTTTTTGCAGGATGCGATACGATTAGGGCCCAATTTCAGATGTATCCAGTATCACTCAAATCTCCTCCATTCGCTGTCATCTTCTGGGGTATTTAAGGTCATCAGCATAAAAAAAGTGTTTTCTCTCTTTCTCTGCCTGAACTGGGCAGCCTGCTCTCCACATCTGTGCACTGTGCCTCTTAAACTTTTCTCTTCCTCTTTCACAATCCTTTACCTCCTCCACACTACCAAGTACTTTTCTTGTGTCCTGCTTCACTTTCTTTAGGCTTCTAAATAAATCAGGCTGTGCTCCTGATACATTATCACTCTTTATCATTACCTCTCTGAACACATCAGACTCAAATAACTTATTCCCAACTTATTCCTAACTGGATCATAACTATAATCACAGTAAAAAATAAAGGATTTTTAAGTTGTGCACAAAATTATGCTGTTAAATCATAACCAAACTAGGTTTAGACTAGGAAAATGTACAAAAAGTTGATTTTAGTATGATTAACAACTGTGTTGGCTCTAAATATTTTTCCTTAAATTCTTTCATTATAACATGCTGAAGTACTTTGTAGAGGTACAGTTGAAACCAAGTAGCCTAGAAGATGCAGAACATCCATAATATACTTTGCAGCTTTTAGTGAATAGGACGTAAGCGGCCTTTACAATGCGAATTTTACATGTGCAGGTTAATCGGGTCCTAGGAGTGAAATTGAAGTCCTGCAAAGGAAAGCTTGCTGGATGCTAACAGGGTGGTCATTGCTGCCCCCTAGTGACCGCAACACCACATTACAGCTGTTGAGAAACCTTAGCTGGAAGTCTGGCGAAACTAGACGCTTATGATGTACTGTTATGATCTTCGTATTATGCATTATGTTTCTTATTCCTCATCATTGCTTTTGTTCTACCTTCTTAAAAGTAATACTAGTTTTCTCAGTCTGGTGGTTGGAAGAGCCAAAATATATACTGCATCTAATATAGAGAGCACCATGAACTCATGACATTCAACACATTCTCCAAAACTGAATAAAAGAATGTCTGTGAGAAAACAGACATTTTGCCACTGTTAGTCAGTGAGTCCATTCCAGTACCTTCAACAGCTGACTCAATGCAAGGGGACCACAGAGAAAAGCAGAAAGACACACAGGGATGCAGGGGTGGATGGGTGGATGACGGGAAGAGAATAGTAAGTGATAGGAGGGGAAGGGTGGCTACACCATCCCAGGAGTACCAGTGGGGCAGACATTGTTGCCAGGGCAACGTGAGAGGCTGGAGCTGCTTAGGTAAGTGGTAACTAAGTAACAGGAACAAACAACGGATTAGTGTGGTACCCATATACAATGGATATAACAACCCTGATAAACTGGCAGGTTTTTGTTGTGTAAAAAAAAAAAAGAAAGAAAAAGAAACCAAGATAAATCATGTCAGAACTTATACTACCTTCAATGTGAAATTACAACATATAAAAAGTTAACTGAAAAACAATCAGAAACATTTTAGAGTGAAATAGGCAAAATAAAAAGTTGGTAAAAGTTCCTTGGCAGTGTGTTTTAGGTCACTGTCTTGCTGCATGATTCCTCCTATAATCTAACCTACGTAAAGAGACATTCAACTGTCTTACGAAGACATCTGAAGACTTAAGTAAGACGACGATGGTAGTTGAGTTTCATCATCAACAAAGAGTAGTGAGCCCGTTCCTAAACCAGCCCTGCAAGCCCAAGCCATGACACTACCTCCACCTTGCTTGACTGGTGAGCTCGTATGTTTTGGATCATAAGAATATCCTCACTTTCTCCACACTTTGGCCTTTCTGTCACTTCGGTAGAGGTTAATCTTGGTTCCATAACTTTTATGGCTCATCATTGTATTTATTTACGAATTCCAATCTGCCCTTTCTATTCTTCCTGCTGAGTGGTTTGCATCTTGTGGTATGGCAGCTATATTTCTGCTCTCAAAGTCTTCTTTGAAAGGTGAATACCTTCACTCTCGCCCTGTGGTGGTTGCTGGTGTCAATGACTGTTGTTTTTGGGTTTTTCTTCACAGTTCTCACAATGTTTTTGTCATCAACCGCTGTTGTTTTTCTTGGCCGACCTGTTAAATTTCTGGTTTGTAGTACACCAGTGGCTTCTTCTTCAGGATATTCCAAATTGTTGTATTGGTCATGCCCAATACTTGTGCAATGGCTCTGGTCGATTTTCCCTCTTTTCTCAGCTTCAGTCTTCACAGTTGAAACTCAGGGCTCAAACATAGACGTTCAGAGCTATTAATTTTATTTTATTCTATTGTTTAAACAATCAATGTAACAGGGCATACCTGAGCAATAAAAAAATACCTGGCAGTCACATGTTCCGATATTTTTTGATCACTTTAAAAATGGGCAGGTTCAAACAAAAGGTGACATGTTCTAAGTTGTTTAACACATCTAGATTATCAGGATCACGTAATGAAAGCTGAAATTCTGATTCAAACCCAAATGTTTCCAGTGTATAGTAAAAAAAATAAAAATGGCCTTGCGGTTTCCATTTTATTCTGAGGTAACTGTAGCTTAAATGTCAGTGGGTGTGGCCAAATGTTTCAATAGACAATATTTTAATTGCTTTAACCACCAAGAATTGACAAATCGACATGTAGTAGCCTTTTTGCAACATTTTTACAAATGTCATCATGTTTTTGATCATTACATTATCATAGTTTATTATATAGTAGTTACAAAGTATACAAAAGTAATTTTCTAGAGTGTAGGTCTATCTCTACACCTTATAATTGTCAATATTGAAATGACACACCAATAAAGCAAAGGTAAAATTAAATTGCAAGTGAGAGACACTCCTAGAGAATATTGCTGTACACATTGTACACACACTACACAAGCTCGGCAGCTTGTGTTTTTCTCCCATCTACTGTCAGTTACATACATACATTCTTATAATGCACTCATACGGCACCCAAGTGCCTCTTTTCTCCATGTGGTGGAAATCTCACATACCCTGCTTCTGTCAGAACTGTGAACAGGGGCCCTCTTTTCCACCAGAAAGACCTCGCTCACTGTGCCTGTGCTGTAGAGATTAGGGCAGATCTGACTGAACTGAAATATTGCAGGAAGTGGCTTTATCCATTTCCAACGTTATGACTGTGGTCTGGCACTGCAGGGAACACAAGCAAGAACCCATCAGTTATCCCTCTGTGAATGAGGTAATTGGCATTGTATGTGTTTGGGATTAGAAAACTGAGTAGTTAATAGACAAGGCATACATCTTCAGGTAAGAAATGCAGGAGGAAAAGTAAGAGTGGAAGAAGCAAGCAGAGAGATGTAGTTGTAAATAAGCAGAACAGAGCTATAAGCAAAAGAGAAAGGCAATAGCGCTTATGCTGGTCCTGCTTCCTGTTCGAAACTGCACACTTGAGACATGGGAAAGCAGTAATAATGTATGTGTGTGTGTGTGTGTGTGTGTGTGTGTGTGTGTGTGTGTGGGCGGGGGTGGTGGTGGGGGGGTTAGGGGTTTTGCAACTCTTCTACAAGCTGGGCCCCTTTGGTCATACCCCTTAGAGAACCTGATGAACTGTGCATAAGCCTTTTTTTCCCTGTCTGAAAAAAACTTTCGTCACATTTCCCCAGCACAATAGCAGGGTCCATAACCCTCTTCCCAAACCAAAATTATTTTAATTATTTTAAAAAATGTAAATACTGCACTATTATTTACTGGCAATGTGGCCTGTTGTACACTCCAATGTCATTATCATGATCTGCCTCTGCAAAGATCAAGAACAAGAACCCATCAGTCATTACCCTGTGAAAGAGCAATTGCAGAAGTGATGATAACACAATGCCTTGAGGACTGTACTGTATCACTGTTTACCTGTTACTATTTGATCAAAATATATAGGATCCTTATTTAAGTTATGTATAAAAGGTATTGTAAGCTCATTACTTATGGTTATGGTCATCTCTTTTTAAATGGTTGCAATGGCATTCTACGTATGTCCCTATTTTACCCATCCTTGAGTTAGAACTTGAAAGGTCTGCCAGAGAGCTTTAGGTGTGTCTCTAATACAGTGTCATAAATCTTCAAGCCTAATCCCTCTTACATTGTGCAAAATTATATCAATCAGTATTAGCTTAACTGATGTACTGTTCTTAAAAAAAAAGGGCTGAGTGCACAAGCATTCCCTATACCTTTTGGCCTAGGGAAAGACAATCCAAAGGTATCATATTCCTTTTTATATCATATTTTATAATTTGTTATATAGATTATTACTCTGAAGTGGGTTCTTTTTAGGAATTCTAATACAACTCTATGCAAAACAACACCATAGTCTAAGCTATTAGGACCATCTATTTTGTATTCACTTAGACTGTGGGCCCAATGGCTTGGCTTCCTTTTTGAGCTATCTGCATGCCAGAGCTTTGTGGCTCTGTGCATTGAACCATGAGTAGCAAAGTTGAAATGAGCTGAACCAAGTCGATAATCCACACACACACTGAGCCTATCCAAAGATCCATTGTGGCAGTTGTTGATAAACTCTCTCACTACGTCTGAAAAGTTGAGTGTACCAGTTTGTCATGTTCGACTCAAAATCCACAAACCAAACCCCAAAACAAAACAATGAACTCAATAGCCAATCCCATAAACCACTGTGATGTAAAGGTAGTAGGTTAATAAGCTAATAGGACTCACTAATTCTGGAAATTTGGATGAACCAGTTTGTCATGTTCGACTCAAAACAGGAGGACATTTATTTACATCTCAATCAGGTGAACAGTGTCGGAAATATAGAATTTTTATATATTCCCACCACCCCCTTTTTTAAGGGACCAAAAGTAATTGGACACTTGGCTGCTCAGCCAGGTGTGACCACAGAAAACAGCTATGGCAGATGACAGAAGAATTCTTTCCCTGATGAAGAAAAACCCCTTCATATCATACATCATATATATGATATAATACTGACTGTATATGATTATACTGTAAACGCATAGGTCTGAATTTTACACGGTGCAGTTAAGAGGCTTTTTATTGTAGTTTTCAGAAAACCTGGACCAGTCAAATCAGGCATTCAATTCATAACCAGAGAGTTCAAAAAGACTCAGTAAATTAAATCAAACTTGGCATCATTAGCAGAAATCATATGAAAATGGTTAACACTGTGCAATTAGGAGGTTTTATTCAATCAACAAAGACATAAATCAATGTTCCTTTAGTTGAGTTTCAACTTGCATCAGTTCAATTATCATTCTATGATGTAGAGACTATCACTCTGAAATATACCCTGCACATATAGTGGTTTTTCGTGCTCTAATACAAATTATACAACTAATCCTTTTGTTACCAACCCTTCCTGATTTGACAATAGGCATGTTAGAGCAGAGAGAGTATTGCAATGTCCAAGGAACTATTGCTCTATTGATTCATACTCCTCATATCTGTGATTAATCTATCTATGTTTCTGTCTGTTAAATTATTAGTCTTATGCTTCGAATCAGTAAACTACCTTCAGGGTGAGAGGAGTTCAGTGAGGTGCCTCACACCTCATCTGTCTCTGCTGTCTGTTAGTGTGAAGTGAGTAGACAAAGGATTTTGAGTCTGATTGAAGACTTCTCTATTCCTTACCTTAACAAACTGCAGGCCTGAACCCGCTGCTCTCCAGCCCAGTCACAACCTCAGAGCTGAAATAATAGACAACTGTCTTCCTTCACATATCACTACATACATGAAGAAAAGGTCAGGCCAATGNTTAATTTTAATAGATGCCCTCCTGTCCCAGGATATCTAAATCCACTATGTGTTTTTGTTTGTTTGTTTGTATTTAAAATATATTTTCCATATTTAATTTTGTTAGTCTCAAGTCAACCAAGGTTCAAATTGAAAAAAAAAATAATGGAAGTGTTAAGAATAACTTTCTATCTATATGAAATGTCCTGTTGGCTTTCGGCCCTGTATATGCTTTTTCTATCCAACGGTCACTAGACAAACAGACAGTTGGAGGCTGACAGTCTGCATTTACATGAGGAAGTGGGGGGCTGTTTAAAATCAACTCCAGAATTATCCTCAGCCTTTAGAAGAATAAGAAATGGTGAAGGAATAAAATAATACACACAATTATACAAATCTTCCAGCCAAGTAGCGGGGGAAACTACTTTCTCTTCCTCCGACAAAAATCATTGTCGTAAAAAAATGTATAGCTTTTTCTTTACTATACAATTACTGTCAGTGTTGACGATTATTTAACATAAATGCAATCAGTCATCCTTAAAGGAAAAATCTACTTTTAATCAAATTGCTCTCAGTATCTAGAACCTGTAAAATCCCTTTGTCATCCACCATCATGAACATAAGCAAACAGCTCAGCACAAAAGAGACAGATGGAAATACATAGCTGTTTGTGTATTTTCATATCAAATAAGGGACACAAAATACGTAACAAATTAAAAATGATCATTAAGCACAATCAGATACATAATAAGTTTCAAAAGATTGGAGAAGTTTAAAAAAAAAAAGGCAGTAATTGGCAAACCCATGACCATACTGACCCCCTGTACAGTGAGGAGGGTGGTGATGGGAAGCACTTTAACTTTACCAAGAGTTATTATCATGACCTAGCCATTAACATCACTGGCATGTATGACACAGCATGTGGAGTGTATAGAAGAAAATGCCTCCAACCCTGATAGAATATGGTGGTGGATCATTGATGTTTTGGGGCCGTTTAGTGGATGGTGGTTCAGGTGCTCTTATGAAGATCAATGACATCATTAATTCTGCTAAATCATTAATCCAGGATATTTTATCACAAAACTTGTTCGCCTCTGCTAGAAGGTTGGCAGTAGATGGAGCTTTAAACAAATCACAAAATTCTTAAAATAATACAAAATCAAATGTTTCACAGATTTCAACCCCCCAGTGTTTTATAGTACAAACTGCACTAATGTTTTTTGTAAACTATTAAAACTATTAAATTTTAAACTCAAAAATCACTTTTTGCATGGTGCCAAAAATTCTACAAATGAGCACAATAAACCTACACATGCACTATGTAGGCATACAGCTGCTATTTTACTCGTTCATCTCGGAACTCCCCAGATGCATGTGACAGAATTCTCAGTAACCGGTGTGTGCATGTGGTCTCTACTTAAATCCCGTGGAAATGAGACTTCCCCTTTTTAGTCTCTAGTGTAACGGTAAGTTTCTCTCTGTTTTCTCCATTTCCTTGTCATATGCTGGCAACCACGCATGCTCACCTACTGTACTGTGTTTATGTAATTGTGAGCTTATTACCTGGTCTGACCATTTAATTGCCTTCAGGTAGACAACAAAACCTACGATGAATCCTTCCAGTCAATGTCCTCAAGAAAGACTGCACACAAATCATGGAGTCCTTCTGGGGAAAGAAACACAGGACAAAAGAAAAAAGGGAGCAGTGCGGTGCTTTCTTACTGTCGCTGGGTCCTGATCTCTCACATGTGATTCTGCAATTTGTTCAGTGGAACAAGCTCTGACATGCACAAGGTGTGAGAGAGGGAAGGTGATGAGAGACTAGAGAATTCAAGATAAATGATGCAAGATTTTGGCTATCAATGTCAACGCTTATGTGAAGAGAGAAAAATCTGAAAATGATTCTAAGAAGAATAAGAAGTAAGCTGAAACCACTCGACACTGCCGAAATATTCAGTATGCATGGAGATACTTCAGTTTTAAATGCCTGAGTTAATTGGATAATAGCTGCTTTGAAGCACAGAAATAAACAGATATAAAACATTATTTGATCTTCTGAACATTGTGTTGAAGTCTTGCCAGTTATTAACTCTAAGAAATGAATGCTGGAGTGGTGCCATCAAGAGTGCATGTTTTGTAATTTTACTACTATATTTATCTTTTACCCAGGAAAGTGCATACGGTGTAACTTTAATTAACTGTTAGAGTAGTGGTCCTTAAGGTCTAATTATGTGCCTTAAATTATTTTAAAGTTTCAAGGTAAAATATACATACTAAAAATATAGACTGTTACCTTTATACTGCCGACTACGGCTGAGTTTTTGGGGCAGTCGTGGCCTAATGGTTTGAGAGTCAGACTCGTAACCCGAAGGTGAACCTGAAGGTTGTGGGTTTGAGTCTCGGGTCCAGCAGGGACTGTAGGTGGGGGAGTGAATGACCAGCGCTTCTGCCACCCTCAATACCACGACTGAGGCACTGATCCCCCAACTGCTCCCCGGGCGCCGCAGCTAAAATGGCTGCCCACTGCTCCGGGTGTGTGTTCAGAGCACAAATTCTGAGTATGGGTCAGCATACTTGGCCACAAAGTCACTTCACTTCACTTCACTATACTTTTATTTCTGAGAGATTTGGTCATGTAACAAAAAAAAATGATTCTTTATATTGAACAATTTGTTTTATTAAGTAAGTAGATTTCATCATATAAAAGACAACAAACTAGTGAAGCAAACAGATCAAAGTGCACCAAAGATTTTCCTGTGTATGGAAACATTAGAGTCATACAATAACCACTTATAAACACACATATTCATTCATGCCCATACACACATTCAATAGCTTCCGTGATTCACCAACACTGTATTTGTCAACATTAAAGGAGTCAAGTGTGAATGGATACTGGTCCTCAACTGAAGCAGTCCATATTGGCTTTGGCTCTTTCCATCTCATGAAGGAAGTTATAGAACTGTGGTAGAGTCAGTTCTGAAAGAGCACAGAATAAAGAAAAAGATCTGAAATTGATTATGGGCATAAATATTAAGGACAAAACAATCAGGTTCATAAGCTGTCATGAAATGAAACATTAGATGTATTTTTTCTTTCTATTTGATATAACATTGTAAGCCTAATTCTAAATAACTAAAGATCAATAATACTCTTAGCAGCAAGCTAAAACCCAGTAAACAGAGAATTCAGCTAAATGAATTAGGAACTTAAAAAAAATACATTTTGATCTTACCCATATAAACATTTTCTGTTGTGTTGCCCTTCCTGAGCACCAGTTTAAGCTGTAGACAATTACAAAAGAGACAAAGTATTACTCGGGAAACAGATTTAATGAAGTCAGCTAGCAAGTGAATACACTAACGGGGATAAATCTGTAAGCAGGCTGACATTACGCTCATCTCAGTCTCAGGTTTTATGGTATTAAAACAAAGTGTTAAAAAGCAAGCCCTTAGGCTATCATTCATGTGCGTGTCAGCATTGTGTGTTTGTGTTTGGGGTGGAGGGATATTTATGTGAGCAGGCTGAAGAGTGATTTACAGGTGAAAGACTGTTCTGAAGACAGGAGAAACAACAACAAGGCAGCCCGTGCTGTGATCAATCACAGAAAAACCATTTGCAATATGTGTGTGTCTTCAAGGCTGCGAGAGAGGGAAGGCCATTCTAACAGAGACAGTAATAAAAGATAGTGCTCTTTTTGTCTGTGCATACCTTTTCTTCTTCTGTTCTTTATACAAGACGGGGGGCCCAATATTTCTTTAAACTTTTGTAAACGACCCTTTATTTACATGGTCAACAGAGAGTAAATTACAGTGTAATCTTTTGGTGTGCTGGGTTTTGAATGAAGTGTGAATTAAGTGTAATTACCTGCAGGAAGATGTTTCCAGCTTTCTGCAGTTCACTCGTTCCTACAGTAACTACAAAAGTAGGCAAAGGTTTTATAAGTAGAATGCACAACAACTTCCTTTTTTAAAATCTCGGCTCAGTATTTGTAGTAAGACCTGTCTGGATACAGAACTGACTAAAGACAAAGATTCAGAATTCATGCACCACATTGCTTAAAAGAATAGCATGTTATATTTCATCCCAGAATCTATAATTACTTACCGCCAAATTTCCATTCCATATCCACCAGCTGGTTGACCATCAGTGTCTGTGCAACTGCCAATCTGGACAACACTGGGTAGTGAATCCTCCACTAAGACAAGAGACATGCATACAACTCAAATCACACATTATATTTGGCTTTGCAGAATCCTAATGTGTCGCCTGGTGCATGAAATGCAGTCACGCTATGCAGTTACACAGTATAGTCTGTATACTGGGAAAGCAAAAGATCTCAGTGGTGCCATGTATAGACAAAGTGACACAATATTTCTTTGTAAATGAATTACCTGATCAGAGAAGTGACTGGCCTTGTCTTCAGTCAACCCTACACAGTGACACATGAATCAGAGATTAGCATTATTTAGTCTGCATAAGCATAAACCCTCCATGAACTTTTTTACATTTTGTAGTTTTACAACGTGGAATTGAAACAGACCTCATTTTCGCCATTTGGTTTACCACTTGATCAAACATTTGAAGGTGCAATGTATTTCTTTTACTGTGACACAAAGGTTAATTAAACATTATTTCATGCAGCCACCTTTGCCTGCAATTATAGCTTTAAGTCTTCTGGGATATGTCTGATATATCAGCTTTGCACATCTGGAGCCTGACATTTTTTGCAAATTCTTTGGGGACTTTTGGTGAATAGTAATTTTCAAAGCTTGACACTGTATCTCTATCTGATTTCTCTTCCTCCGAAAGGTCTGGGCTTTGACTGGGCCAAGCACGTTGCTCGTTTTGAACCACTCCAGTGTACCACTGGCAGTATCCTTAGGGTGTCATATTGGAAGGTGAAGCTCCGCCCCATTCTCAAGTCCTTTGCAGAACGGAACCGATTTTACTCTAGAGTTGCCATGTATTTGTCCCCATCCATCTTGCCCTCAGCTCCACAACATAGTGCTACCACCACCATGCTTCACTGCTGGGATAGTGTTCTCAGTGGTCTGATTTATGCCACTGGTCCAAGGTAAATTTTGCTCTCATCAGAACAGGGTAACTTTTTTACACAAGTTGTTGGGTCTCCAACATGTCATTTGGCGAAGTCCATACAGGATTTCACAAGTCTTGCCATTCTTCCACAAAGCCCAGCTTTATGGAGTGTCCTAGCTATGTTTGTCCTCTGAGTAGCCTCTCCCAACTGATCTGTGGCTCTCTCAAGCTCTTTCCCTTGGCCTTTTGGATGTGTCTCTGGCTAATGCCCTCCTTATCCAGTGCACAGCTGTGACATTTTCTTTCCACTGTTTAATAATGGATTTCATGGTGCTTAATAGAATTTTTTTTTTAACCACACGCTCATTGATACGTTTCCAGAACCAGTCTCAGACTTGTTTTGACAGACTTGTTCTTGATCTTCATAAGTCTGTTTATTACGATATGTTCTCTAACAAACTCTGGGGCCTTCCAAGAATAGGTATCTTTATGCTGAGAACAACGCACTCTTTAATTGCACACAGGTAGGCTCCACTCAACTAATCATGTGACTTCTGATGGCAACCAGTTGCACCAGAACTAATTTACGGGTTTCACAGTGAGGGTATATATTTTATATTTGTAAATAATTTTGCAAACTATATTGATTTTCCCGTCAACTTCATACTGTGGGGTATTTTGTATAGATTAATGGCATATAATTCCAATTATGCACAGTTCAATTCCAGGTTGTAATACTACAAAATTTGGGAAAAGTTGAAAGGGAGTGAATTCTCATGCAAACTGTACAGTATGTAAACTACTTAAAACCACACATGAATGTGACTTTTATGCCAATGTTTTTGCACATTAGAATGTTTCTCTTTAATACAGTTTCTCATAGCCATCTTTAAAAGAGTAGAGAACATTGGATAGCCCTTAATGAGCCAAATGACAGTTCTTGTTGTAAGCAAAGCAAGTGAAGCTTTAAACAATTTATTCATATACTCTTTGGTGATACTTTTACTTACAATTCTGTCTACGAATTTATGCAAGAAAACACATCTATCCCTTTTCATTTGTTTTTATAACCAGATCAAGTGATGGGCTCATAGCTTTTGGTGTTACAAATTACTTAGTAAAAAAAGTCATACCAAGAGAGAGCAGGTCCTCTTTTACCTGCTCAGCTGTCAGGTTCTTCTTCATAGCGCCTGAGAGAAACACAAAGTTCATAAATTCCTTGGCGTACAACAGACATGTCATTAACCAGATGATGATATCAACTAAGCTGTACTTAGGTGGTACTAATCATACCAGCTTCATAGAGCAATCATTGTGGGATTACTTACTCCTCCACTTTTCCTCTTAGGTCTTAAGTAGACAAGTATTATTACAAAGGCCATGTGAGTGCTGTATATGTAACAATACAAAATACTTACAGTCGCATCATAGTGAGTATAAAGGTTCTTTCCATATATTAAAGTAATTAATGTACATTGACTGGTTCCTGGCTATGACAGTGATTCCTGATTATATTCAAGAACAACTCCAACAAACGTAATGAAAAATGTAACAAAAACAAACTGTATTATCTCTGATTTTGGTCATTTCTGTCCTTAAACAACAAGCTTTCACATTGTAAATGCACCATTTTAGAAACCAGGTAGCGGTCGGAGGCTTTCCGGTAGGCTATAAATGAGAACCAAGAGAAAACAGCTTCGATTTTTAAATCTGGTTTCTACCGCAGCAGTGAAAATCTACAAAGGCAATGGTGATTTATTTGTCTTAATACGTTTTTGTCTTAATGACGTCTTGCAAAGCTGCAGCACATACGGTTGTGATTTCCATACTCATTAAGGCTGTTTTTTATTTGTTTTTTTTTCTTTTCCCACAGTTTTCTATAGGTTTATTTTGTTTTCTTGAAGCCGGTAAAAAGAAATCAGAACTATGCTTCAGTGTAGTGTTGAGTAAAAAATTTCATTCAAGATTCAAGAGTTTATTTTCAAGGGCACAGTAAAACAGGCAGTTACACTGTACAATAAAATTCTTCCTCTGCATTCCATCTGATTACTATCAATACTGTACTGAAAGTGTTATAAATTAGTTAGAAATTACACTGTAGGATGGGGTATGATTTATATTACAAGTATGGTATTACATATACACTATATAGCCAAAAGTATGTGGACACCTGCCCATCAGATGCATATGTGCATGTTGGACATACCATGAACCATTGGCATTAATATGGAGTTGGTCTCCCCTTTGCTGCTATAAGAGCCTTTACTCTTCTGGGCAGGCTTTCTCTAGATTTTGAAACAGGGCTGGGGCATTTTTGCTCATTCAGCCACAAGAGCATTAGTCAGGTTGGGAAGTGAAGTCGGGAGAGATGGCTTGGTGCACAGTCGGTGTTCCAATTCATCCCAAAGGTGTTCAGTAGGGTTGAAGTCAGGGCTCTGTGCAGGCCACTCGAGTTCTTCTACACCAACTTTGGCAAAACAGGGTCATTGTCATGCTGGAACAGGTTTGGGACCCTTAGTTCCAGTAAAGAGGAATTCTTAATGCTGGAACATACAAAGACATCCTATACAACTGTGTGCTTCAAGCCTTGTGGCAACATTTTGGGGAAGAACCACATATGGGTATGATGGTCAAGTGTCCACACACTTTTGGCAATATAGTGTACAGTATATTACATGTACAAATGTGAGGTAGGTAGGGTGTAGTGCAATAAGACAGTGGCAGTAAACAAGTACAGTTAAAGATATTGGGCTGTATAAATATAGTGAAATTATAGATCAGTGGTAGCAAGATGTCAGGTCCTTATGTGCAAAGAGGCAGCGGTAGAAAAGTGCATTGTGGAAAAAGCAAAACAAAAGAAAAAAACCCCCACAGAAGTCCAGTGCCAAGCAACAAAAAATAATCCTTCCAGAAACTGAGGCAGAATTCATTCATTCACTGGGTCCAGGAACTTCATTTTGGTGCTTTCTTGCTAAGAGTAAGTAAATATGAACACAGTGCAAGTTGTTTGCACTGGACTGTTATATTATAAATGTGTTACCACTGATACAATAAAATAAAATTTATTAGGTTGAAGAAATAAGCTCATTGTACACAAAGCCACTTTCCATGTGTCACATTTAAAAGGCGCGTTTATTAAAGCGGCTCTGATTATAACACTTTTAATCCCACTAGAGTACACCACACCATTACCTCACTTTTGAACATAAGAAGATGTGAGAGAGATCATACAGACGGTGTTATACAGAACAGACAAAGACTTCCTGCTGTTAAGTTTTGCAGAAGGTGCAAACACAACGAGCTTGATGAAGTCGTGATCAGCTCTGGGGAATTGATGGACATGCTCATTTTATCTGCTGAGTGTTTGACCAATAAAACTGACCAAAACACACACTTCTGTACAGCTTCTACTGGCAAATCCATAGCATAGCCCTTCTTTCTGTGGGTAGTGCCAGTGCCTGTCCACACTAATCTAACACACAAGCAGAACTCAGCTGAAGGTCATTTTATCAGTGAACGCATTAAGAGTGTGTTTTGGGATTACCATGTGGAAGTAGCAGAATGCTCTTCATTAGTCCTCTGAGTGGACCTGCGCCCATGCCATTCTCTCCCGCAAATTCACTCAGCTGGGCCAGGAACCTCTCCGACTGAAGCGCACACACAAACACAACCATCAACCTTTAATCTCACACAATGCAGAAACTCAAAGGCACTGAAATCTATTCTCTACAGGAAGGGCTTACTCACCTCTTTAGGCTCCAACAGAAACTGGTATAATAAATCAGTCAAGCTCAGAAATTGCTGTAGACAACAGAAAGCAAGGTAATTAATCATAACACAATGATTAGCCACTGACTAACACACACACACACACACACACACACACACACACACACACACACACACACACACACAGATTAAAGTTTTAAATGTTATCTTCAATTAATGAAGTACCTTTTCCTAAATGCAGTGTCTGTAAAGCTACTGTCTGTAAGGCAACTGACAAGGATTGATGGATAACATTAAATGACCCTAATCACTAACAGCTTATTATCGTATTATTATAATTAATTACCTAATTACCAGCCTGCCACAGTCTAATTTGTCCGAAAATAATTTTACACATCTCCTAATGACATAAAAGATTGTTTTGCGCCATTGCTTTGGGAAAGCATCCCTCACTCTAGGTCAGTCAAACCTTTCCCCGGTCAATCAGACCGCTCCCCTGCACCAGCACCCCAGCCCCGTACACACACATGCTCACACACACACTGGAACCAAAAAACTAATAGAAGAATGAAAAATCATTAGAAGGATTTATGACACCAGCTTCAATATGTGACCACTTGTTATGATAAAAATGGCTACAGTGACAATACTTTCTTAATTTCTGTCAAGAGTACACATCAAACATGCAAAATCAAACCGGTAGCTATTGATATTTCGAGACACATACATATTCATTCATTTCTGTTCCCATTTATTTTTGATCACAGGACTTCGCTAAACAACGTCCATTAGTGAAGTGAAGTGAAGTGAAGTGAAGTGTAGTGAAGTGACTTTGTGGCCAAGTAAGGTGACCCATACTCGAAATTTGTCCTCTGCATTTAACCCATCCAAGTGCACACACACAGTAGTGAACACACACACCCGTGAACACACACCCGGAGCAGTGGGCAGCCATTTTGGGGAGCAGTTGGGGGATCGGTGCCTTGCTCAAGGGTCTCATTCACTCCCCCACCTACAACCCCTGCTGGACCTGAGACTCGAACTGTGGAGTTTACTTCACATTTTCTATACATTTCCCACTAAATTTTTGCAATCTGATAAGCAGAAAGTGTCGATTAACGGTCTCCCTCTGTCTAGACAATGGGATAGATGACTATGACTCACAGACAGATGATTCGCTACAGATCCGTCAATCATATTGCGTGTTCATAACTCCCACCTTCCGCATGACGAACATGTCGTATAACCGTCCACATTCTTTCTCTGTACGTAACTAACAGATAGAAACATTTCTACAGAAGTAACATGCAGCCAATAAACGTATGACAATATATGGTTATATGAGAAATGCTAAGTAGGTATAGCATTCAGCCTACAGAAAGCTAATGTGCTATTATATGACATTAAATCCACATTAGCTCACCACTGGAAGTTAGTACAAACACTTGTTGGAGTTTTAAAGGGAGTTCTGAGCAAAAAAACATTCTTAATCTTTCACAAATTGTCATATGTAGCTTCTAACAATCTGAGTTATTCTTGAGCCGTAAACTCAAGTGTCAGCTTTCTAAAGATACCTTGGTTATGTGCGTAGTCAGAAGGACTCATGAGCTGCAACCTTTTTATTTTGTAATTGTGTCAAGCGTTAACTGTGAGAGAGGCTTCTCCACAGTGGACAGGGGAAGGACAGAGGGCATGGAGGTAAGACCGAAGATGTGTAACAAACATTTAACCCCACTGCACTTTCTTGATGAACTGCATCTTATTCTTAATTAGAAGAAAAGTACGAACAGTATGCTCCACGCATCTTTTATTTTCATTCATTTGGCTAATTGTAGTTACCGTCATTTTCAAATAAGACCTTCGTAACAGGCTGCAAGGAGAGCAGATGGCTGCCTGAGGCTCTCCATCAATGGGCCAAGCCCAGAGGAACTCAACTACAGAAGGGCATTAGAACTTTTTCTCAAAGCCCAGCAAAACGAAATGCCCAAATTCAGGATGCAAAGTTTGCCAATAGCGATGAAGGGAGAGTTGATCAATACCATGTCCTCCTCATTCAGTATATATATATTTTTTATTTACTAAAAAAATAAACCAGTTCAATACAAGTAACCACTTTTGCATCATTTCTTTGATGGCTCAAATGTATGCTCTAGTCGAGTCTGTGTTTGGACCATTTGTGAACCACGTTTCTGTCTCGTCTCGACTTTTTTGCCATGTCATCACCATTCATATCTATACAACCAAAATTGTTTACAAGAGCACATAGTTCTTCATAGATCTAGCCTCTTAATTTTACTCTCAAACTGCACCAGACTGATGCACTTAACTTTAAAATGTACAAAAGTTTCTTATGTCCACCTGCTACAGTCTCACAAAATCCTGTGGCAAACACTGGAATATATTATATATTACACTATCTTATTATAATCATTAAACCATGATACAAATTTTAAGTTCAATTTAATTAAACTTCAGTTTTCTGCTGATCAAAGTCTGCAACAGATGAAAACTGTAATGAGGAAATGTTGCACTGTAGCTCTCTGGGTGGCCATTAACTTTTTTTTTTTTCCTACTGAACTTTGGACTGTGTCAGTTTTAGCAAGTAAACAATAAGATGTTACATACGGGATGCTGAAAACTGATCAGGCAAATTATAAACTATAAAATGTTTAATAATGATGATTATAAATAACATTTAATCATTCTGTTGTAATGCTATGAATGCTATTAAATTATCATTAATTATAATTAAATGTATATCCTACAGAAGCCGAGTCACTATTTATAGTAGGTTGCTCTTAGTTTATGTCAACAAAAGACAAGAGCAGCATAGGGCCAAAGCAGCATAATCTCGTTGCAGTGTGTGTATTTTGTTCAGTAGTTATTTCTGTAATGCATTGAAAATTAGGACCAGAACTACTTCTGTATGTATTAACTTCCAGTGACGTATGGTTATGGTGAAGCAATATCGCACGAGCAAGAGTTTAGTTATACTGAATATTGGCATGGCTGTGATTCAGCCGTAGGCTGCTGATGATGTCGCTAACTCTACTGTAGTAACCGTTTCAGTGTAACTACTGCGACAATTGGAAATCTATGTGGCGAACACAGACAAAAGATGATCAAAAATTTAAGTAAAATGTCCCGGTTCGGTTATAATAAATATTAGCACTCTTGGAACACTGCTCGTGAACCTCAACTAACTGCTGTATGATAATGATTATACCACAGCGCTGTTAAATTCTCAAATCTGATTGGTCAGGAGGTAATTCATTTTCTATAACAGCAGCTCTGTTAGTAGTGTGGGCTGTAATTCAAATCAAACGTATACATTAACATCATTCTAACACGTTACCAATTTCGGGACTTCTTAGGTGGACATGCGTCGTAATCTAATAGAAACAAATTTTTAAAAATGTGTTGTTATTTAACAAAAATCATATAATCGTAGATATTTTGGAGATTTTCTGTAAAGAGACCTGTATTCAACATTTATAGAAAAGTCATGGGTATATGTGCTTTGTAACAGTAAGATGTCTTTCATGGGAGAGTCTTCAGGACAGAGGTAACATTATAAGCTGTGTTTTTTGTGTTTTTTTTTTCTTGTTTGTTTTATTAACTTCAAGGGAGATAGAAAAACGGAGGCTGTTGAGACTATGGTTAATGTAAGCAGTAACAAGAACTAACTTGTCTCATGGATATTTCACTTTAAACATAACTATGAACAGTTTAAAAAAAAGCATTGTGTTGTTTGTTAATGAATTACAAATGATCAATTGAAGCTTTTTGGGATGTGTTTATAGGAAAATAATCCACGTCAGGCTGTATCACACCATCCTGTCATGGGTTATTTTCCAGGAACAACACGCTCTGTCTTTTTTTCTTTGGGTTTTTTCTTTACACTGTCTTATGTTGATGATTATGATGATGATGATGATATTGGTATGAATGCTCTTTTTACAGTAGGGGTGTTATGAAGAAGGGATGATTTGTGAATGCTGTTTGAGGAGTAGAAAAGCAGTGCTGATAAAAGTAATGCAGTTTCTGCTAATGATTAGATTTCCAAAAACGAAGCATTCCTCAAAAGCTTTGAGAATCAGCAGTCATGTAAATCTTGTGTTATTTATCAGATTTTGAAGGCGTAGGCAGTGGATAAGGTTCTGAACTTCTCACCAGAAGGTTGTAAACTCAAATACCAGAACTTGCAGAGAACCATTGTTGGGACTTTCATGCTTGGATAAAGCTTCTGTCCATTACATGGATGTAAACGGAGGCTAAGTGCATTTTGATTGTTGTGTTCATGGAAATTTGTATTTCATGGATAGCTGCAAGTGTAACTGCTTTCAGCTCATATGTGCTGAAATAATCCCAAATCAAACCCAAGTTGTGTTGTGTTGTGCTAAGTTAATTAGCCTGTGGTTCTTGTGAAGGCAGCAAACACCAGTCTGTCTCAATCTCATACAAAACTCGAATCCAGAAACTCAGAAGAAATAACAGCAACCCAGATAACAACACAGCCCAGATGCTAGCAGTTTAGCCTGTAGCTACACACATCCGTCAACAGACAAATAGCTCAGTTTCATTTGTAGGACTCAGAATCCTTACCTGCTCACTGAATTTATTCAAAGTCTGAAAATCGCTGCTGACATTATCGGGCAGAGCGTCTTTAGTAAAATGCAACTGCAACATTATATCAATCGAGTTCCTTGTCCAGTAGCTACTGTAACTAAGCTTCACATCTGCTTCCGCATTTCCGCTCAGAATGAGAAGCTTGACATTCATTTCAGCACTTTCGACATTGTCGCACAATGTGTTCTGCGGGTTTGTTTGGTGGTAAACTTTATTCAAAAGTGTACATTATGATATGCATTCCGTGAATTCCAAGTAATGCAACGATAAAATAGTTGAAGAATATATTTCTGTGATAAGGACTTGATATGTTGCCGCTTATACGTTTTATTTGATTTAGAATGTATAGTATACAGGCTTTGCCACAAAAAACAAAAAACAAAAAAGTTCTGAATAAATAGTATATAGCCATAATTCTGCCATGAAGCACAACCTGGAGATGTGTTATCAGTGTTATTATACTTTATACTTATAAAGAACTGGAATCTAAAGACAACTCAGAAGTAATAAAAAGAAGAAATAAAAAAAACTGTCGAATAAATAGCTTATAATGGTTAAATGTGTACTGCAGAAAGTTTGATAAATCATGGTGTACAGTATTGACAGGTGCGTCTCACAACAAAGGCTAGCTAGCTTGGAAAGGGCTTCAAGCTGATAAGGTAAATGTAACTTTCGTTTTGTGGTATTGTGATTCGAGACCCGGGAAAAAGTCACGCCTGAGCGCTGCGGCAGCCACCGAGCAAGAACGAGACCAGATTTACATATTCGCCCCAAGGGTTTAAATGCGTGGGTGAGATCGAGGTGAAGTGTGACTCACCGCGACGGCTTGGCAACCTCAGGAGGAGTAGCGCAAAGGATTGATCAGTGTCGTGCTGTCCCGCGCCGTGAACACCAACATTCCTGCAACAGGTAAGTTTCATTCCTCTTCTGCATGGAGCTGCTAGGAGCGCGCGCTCGGTAAGAGTTCAGCAGCACTCAGACCGCACACATCTGAAAGTACAGCTCTTACCTGCCTTTTCTACGCTTTTGCTCTTATTTAATAATGAAAATTAGACAACAACAACAAAACCTTTCTTCTAGGAAAATCATATATGAATCATCCACTAGAAGTTTCCTAAGAACGGTTATGTAAGTGGCATGCATGGAAACAGGAATTATTAGTAAGACTTTTTTCCATATTTAGACGGTATTTATTTTTCTTTGCAAAGTCTGTATAGGACGTTTTGTAAACTTTTCTTTCGATTAAAAACTAAACCTTTTTCATTCCTAGGTTTATTTGAAGGGTTGATTAGTTTCGCCAAGTTGCACTGTGCGGCTGCTGCATGTGGATGACACACGGCCCAGCATGCTGGGCTATGATAACGCCTGCACTGGTTATGTCAAAGTCAAAGTTCGGTGATTGCTGTGATTTTGGAGATGGCTTCACGTGGTGTCATCGCGCTAGGTGTATATTCAGTGCAACCAAATGCCTATTAAACTGTTTCAGAGCACACAGGAAGCGCGTGCTGTAGTTTGCAGAAAGAATCGCCTTTCTGGTGCAATCCAGATCGAGCTGCGTGGTGATTCGGCTTTAGGTTTATTCACATTGAATATTCCAGTGGCTTGGAGTTCAGATCAGGAAAATAAACGCTGCTACTCTCAGTTGTTTGATAAGCAGCGTACCAGCAAAGCACCTGAAAATAAATAAATAAATAAATAAATAAATAAATAAATAAGTACAGTGAGGGGAAAGGCAGTGAAAATGGGGCGCACGGCAGATGAAACCCCCTGGCAGATGAATTTTCTGCTCGAGTGTACATTTCTGCTCTGTCGCGTTTTACACACTGTGGCGCGCGCTAATTGGCGACTTGGCGACGGCGCGCGCGAAATTCCCACAGGCCCTCGCGCAGGAATGACTTTACTGACTTACTTACTGGCTTAGGTATATATATATATATATATATATTAACGAGTTTCTGGAAACCTCTACTTTCAATTAGTCCTTGAAACTAGCTTTTATTCCAAATATTACTTTATAATAGACTTTTATAATAATTTTCAACCTGGTTTACTACTATCATGTGTTATGTTGTTAAGCCTGCCCACGTGCCGGTTAGATTAGTGCTGCACACAGCAGTGTTCCCGGGTCTTTTCAGGGGAAAGTATAGCTGTAACATGCTCAGAAAGTCCACTGGAAGCCGCCAGATGACGCCACGACCTAATTTGCATATTCATTGATTTATCCTCTCATTTGCATATCAAAATGTGTTGTTTGAAGTAGGAAGATTTTTTTTTTCGAATAGATAAGTGATTGGTCATTGGGAACAATGGTGATAAGTGATTAGTCACTGGGAACAAAGGTGATAAGTGATTAGTCATTGGGAAGAATGGCAATCAGTGCTTGTTGGGAACATGGCGTTGTGAAAGCCCAACTTAGTCAGGCTTTACACACTGGTGGTGAGTCAACCAAACCTGCTATATCAACTCGTTTAACCAGCAGTTGTGAGCTGGAGAACCATATTGAGCGCAGGAGAGTTACTAACGTCTGCACATTTGTCACTGAATTTGTTGATAGTCTCTTTTTTTAATAAATGAAGTTGCTAAATGGGTCTAAAATGTCACCAAATCTAGCAACAAAGTCAACGCCGGTGGCACTGGATGGCATGCTGTTTTGACTATCATTTATTACTCTTTCAGTAACACAATATGGCAAATCATTAAAATTCTAATGTTCAGTATGTCTTAAATCCTTAGGTAAATAGGCTAACATTTTTATGTTGATGTAGTTTTATGCCTATAGACAAATCCAGTTGAGCATCAACTTGGTAGCCAGACAATTAATTCATTTGTGGCCTTTCTAAAGCTTGACCATCAAGAGTTGCCACTGCAGATCAGCTATTAACATACAACCTACTGGTATGCTTTTGAGAAATGAGAGGGCCTGATTTAGTAGTACAGTAGGACCCCCCGTATCTGTGGGGGGAAAGGTTCCAAGCCACCCAGCAGATGGCTGAAACCGCAGATAGTAGCAAATATATATTTTATTATTATTATATATATAATAAAATGGCTGGGTAGCATATACAGCATGCATACGCTGGACAAAGGGATGATCAGTATTCTGGGCGAGCCCACAGGAGATTTCATCATGTTACTCAGAACTGCTTGCAATTTCAAGTCAAATCAAGTCAAGTGAGTTTTACAGTCATTCCTCTATATAGCTTGTATACACTGGAGCGGAATGTCGTTTCTTCAGGACCATGGTGTAACAGAACAGCACACAAGACTACATAAAGTGCAAATACACAATAGTGCCAGACAAGGGCAAGACAATAAATACACAGAACAATACAGTAAATACACAGGACAATAAATACACAGTATATGGACTGTAAACTGTAAACTATTGTGTGACGTAGCAACACAAGTGTAGCCACAATATTGGCAGCAAAAATGAGTTCCATAATACAAAATTTACATTATGAATGTTTACTGTATTTCTGAAATTTTCTATTTAATATTTTTCGGTCCACAGTCAACTGTGGTTAAGTGAATCAGCGGTAACTGAAACAGCGGATACAAGGGTTTTACTGTATTATTATTCAGGCCATCGAAGAAGATTTTCAGTATCACACTGAGGTTCTGGAAGACTCCAGGCCTACAGAGATTTCCTATTGTAACATGAAATACAGCCTCAGTAATTACCTGAGAAGTTGAATATATTGTGGTAAATGAGGTAGAATACTACACCCTAGAGGGCTGTAGCCCTTCCGCTACTGGAGTCTGACACCACTAGTGTAAGAAAAGGTTCCTTTGATCGTTCCTACCTATTCTCATTCTAGAGGTCATTTAAAAAAACTCATTTAAGAGTTCATTTAAGAAAATAGTATGCTCTGGGAACACTCAAATGCACACAGAAATGGCTTTCTGTAGTGTTCCCGGGGCAGGTAGGGACTGGATTAAGTATCATGTAATGGAGAAGAAATTATGGAATGTAGTTTTTAAGCACATTTGGTATCTTCCTGTTTTTAAAAGTTTGACATTCAGATCTAATGAGGTGTAGGAATTTGGATTCAGTGGGTTACACCTGATCTGATATTTTTGAAGAGTTAACAGTCTAGGTCTACGGAGATGATTTCCGGAAATGTCCAGAAGCTTTACAAGAGAGAATGTTCTTGTTCAAGGCCAATTAACGTAAACGTAGATTGGAGTACTTAAAGTGAACCTTTTAGGAATGGGATCATACAGATCACACAGAACAGTCATACAGAACACATTGGTTCTTTCCCTCGAATTCTCTATTTCTCATATATTTCTCTCACTTTCTCGCTCCCCTTCTCTCTCTATCTCTCTTTCTTTCTCTCTTTCTCTCACGTGCGTGCACACACACACACACACGCACGCACTGCATTTACAGAAAACCCCCTCCCATTAGGTTTAGTCCCTAATCTCCTCGCTCAGGTTTTCACCTTTGATGTAGCCTTTCTTTGTATTCTCACATTCAAACTCATTCATTCACTTATTCACCTTCACAGACACTCCCTTGGTGTAGCCTGCAGTGTGTGTGTGTGTGTGTATGTGTGTGTGTGTGTGTGTCTGTGTGTGTATACGCGCCCATGCCCTGTAGCGCATGTGTGTGTTTATGGAACCACATAAAGAAGTCTTAAACATCATAACTCAGGATACAGAGGGATGTAATGAGGTACATCTGCTCAAGCTGTGTGTGTGCTCAAGTGAACACAAATGATTAGTGTGTCAGTGTACATTGCTTTTATATGCAGGATGCACCTGGATACCTTGTGTTGCCTGTTTCAACTGTGTATAGGGGTTTGTTCACCTCTTAAACATCAGTATTGATAATTCAGTAACTAGAGTGAATAATTCAGTCACTAAAACAAGTATGTAGGTACGAGAATGTAAGTCTGGAGCCGCCAACAGGAGTTAAGTTAGTGTGTTTGTGTTTGTACAGCTTTGCTCCTGTTTAAAAGAAAAGGCAGCCTAAGAGAATGTGTCATAGACAGAGGAGAAAGAAGAGTATATGTTTCACACAGTCACTAATCACACGCTGTTTTTTTTTTTTTTTACACAAGTCTACTAGCTTTTCATCATCCTCACCTTTGCAGGACTTTCAACACTTCAGCTGCTACAATGCTGTCAGGATAAGTGATGTTTTCAACCACAAGCCAATCATTTTGACCTAACGTAGTGACCTGAGACGACTTGGATGTCAAGGCAGTGTGCGTGTATGGTCCCACCACCCTGGTAGTTAGGTAAACAAATATTCCTCAACATTCGTTTGTTGTATTTACAAGGCAGCATGATTGTTATTCGGTTTAGTAGCAAAGCAACACCACCCAAACTCATTTGAGAGGCAGAAGCACTCGTATAGACAACTGTTTATACTGTCCATTGTTATTCATGTCCTCAGTTGGTAGATAAATCTGTCTGCCAGCTAACTGACATGAATAATGCATGTTTTAAAAAGGGATCATTATGTAGTGTTTATTCAAATAAGACAGGCTGATCCAAGGATAGTCTCACCTAGGCAAATCAGTGCCATTAACATTCCTAGAGGGGACATGCGTCATCAAGGTCAATGGGCTCAGTGACCTCTACATACCTGTGGAAAATCCAGAGCTCACTCGGTTATGGTTTAGGTGCTTCCCCATCATTAGTCTTTTTTTTATAGACGGTTGCAGAAGTAAATGTTTGTTTTTTTTTGGTTGACTTGCATTTCTACTTGTCACTTGTCAATGACCTTGAGGGGTCTGTCACTTTCACAGTTGTGCATTTAGCTCACTTAGCATTAGGATAGATCACTTAAAATTCTTCTCTCTTTTTTGAGTAACTGTGTTACTTAGTGACTTTGTGTCCTGAAGTCACAGATTTACATCTGCACTAAAAGTTTTGTGCTACAAATCACTGTTATCGTTATCCTTAAATTCTTGTTTGGAGAAAAATATATGGGCTGTATTAATGGGATTAATGGGATTAATGTGTAATTGTTTTTATTACAGCTTAGCAGACAAGAAAACGGAGAAGGAGATACGACCCAAGCAGTGATGCCATCCAACAAGTATTCCTCCGCTATCATGGCGGAAAGTGACAAGATGACAGCCACGGTAAGAATTTGTGTCTCTCAGCTCTATTGTAAACTATATCTCAAACACAGGCAAACATACACACACTACTGTGGTTACAGTGGATTCCAGTTCCTGTTGCATGTCTGTGCAGCATTGACAGTGTGAGGTAGAGTTATACCTATGTGTTTGTGGTATTATACTGTAGGAGAAGTGAATGTGTGGTATCAGCACAAAAAGTACCCTGTAGGTATTTGGTATTCTAAAGCACTCAATCACACACACACTTTTAATTTCTGACATCCTGAACCATCCTTGCTGTGTTGACAAGCTGACAGGGAGGGAAGAGGGACCGAGAGTTTTTTTGGTGTGTGTATGTGTGTGGTGTGTGTGTGTGTGGTGTGTGGTGTGTGTGTGGTTTGTGTGGTTCTGGCAAAACAGAAAAGCGTTCACCCGAGCGTTTGTCGGGAACCTGCAAGTTCAGATGACAAGTGCTACAGGTACTGCTGGTTTCCACCAACTGACTTGAAACAAGTGTGCAGGAATAACAGAGTGAGCCAAGCCAAGCATGAGGGATGATGGTGCTGCAAGCACATCAGTACTACGTTGGTCAGTTTGATACTCATTCCAATGTGTACCTCATCCCCAACTGATCACCTTATTATGTAAACAGGCCAAAAGGTTTGCATACACATAGGCTAAAGACATTTAAATTCACAACTTCACACATTTCATGTCACCATACATTTTCCATGTTAAGTCAATTAGGGTATGTACCTTCAAAATAATAGCTTTTATTTACTGTATAAGATGTTCAGTGGGTCAAAAGTTTATGTTCACTTTGTTATATTTAGTGGATTTTCCATTTCATTACTGAACTTGAATCAAAAATTTGGGGTAACCCTGCCACAACATGATGCTGCCACCCCCATGCTTCCCAGTTGGGATAGTGTTCTTTGGTTTAAACCCTCAGCCTTTTTCCTCCATACACAGCACTTATCATTAAAGGCATTATATGATTATGACCATATAATAAGCATTATAATCATTATAACAGTTCAGTTTTTGTCTGACAAAAGGCTCGGTCTATATCCTGGTGCAAACTTCAGTCTGACTTTTTTTATGCCAGTCTTGGAGTAGGGACTTCTCTGTTGCATGACAGACTTTCTTAAAGATGGATGTACATATTTGGTACCTGATGCCTCCAACTCCTTCAGTTCCTTTGTTGTTGTTTTAGGGTTCAGATGATACTTTCAGACCAAAGTATCCATGTGAGTTCATTTATGCCTCCTTCCTGAATGATGCAGTGGCTGTGTGGTCCCAAGATTTTTATATTTGCATACAAATATTTGTACAGATGGTACCTTTATTTGGAAATTGCTCCTAGATTAGTATAGGTCCACAATTTTTTTTCTCAGGGTCTTTGCTCTAAAGTTAGGCCTTTTTACAGCTACAGGTGCACTCCCAATTTACTTCTAATTGTAAAGGTTATTGCAGAAATTTCTGGAATCTTCCAGACTGTTTAAAGTGACAGTCAATGTGGTTTATGTAAACTTTTGACTCACTGGAATTCTGATATAGTGACTTAAGGCTAAAATAAATCTGTCTTTAATTTATTATTTTAAAATGATCCCTGACATGAACAATGTTAACATGAAATGTGGCTGTGATGTGAAAAACTGAGACTAAATATATGTTTCGCCTAGGTGTACATAAACTTTTGGCCTCAACTGTACATTCACTAGTTGCTGAACTGAAAAAAAGTGAGGCATTAAAGAAAGCATCTAATGTACTTAAAGTATTTCAGAACAGATTAAGTCAATTCTACAGTTATCTGCACAAGACTACGCTGGGAAATGTCTTTAAGTATGTTTTGAACCTTTAACACTTTGATATCAGTGTGCATGAAGTGGAGAGCACACGTGTTCTAATAAAAAAATTAGGGTAATGGTTTCCTTAAGGAGGTCGTCAATAAAAACAGCAATAAATTTCGAAAATCAAATTTCATGGTAATCCTTGCACTGTGGCTTACTGAATTCCACTCTGACCAGCCTAGTGTTAAAGACTGCATTCGGAGCCACGGGCTGCGCTATCCAATCCCACTCAGCTAGTTTAGTGTCAGATTATCAGCACATGCCAGCTCAAAGAAGCTGAACCAGACTTGTTTTCAGGCACTACTGCGGCTGGAGTTGAACAAGGTGGAAAAACGTCCCAGACGCAGTTGTAGATATCACATCCTCATCTATCATTAAGAATATATATAATGAGCTTGCAGGCTGTGCTGCACGCTCTTAATTTCAGAATCAAAATTTTCATCTGAGCTGCCTTCTCGACCTCACAAGTGTGTTTTAAGTATTGGTACACCCTTACATAGTGTAATATAATACGCAGATATATTGTTTTGCCCATTTATAGCACAATTGTATTCACCTTCATTCTTAACAGCGTAGCCTAAAAAACTGAAGCTAGAAATTTAATATACAGCCTGTGTGTGTTATTGAAGCATGATGTGAAGCATTCTTTGCTGCCCCATTAAACCAGCCGAAAAAAAGCGAAGTCCTGAGATGAATTTACCATATTACTGTAGACAAGACATGCTAACAGGATTTTGGGATAGACACACTAGAAAGAGTTGAAGCAAACGCTAACAGGTCCGGTCTGTGTGGCCTTCAGGGTTGTTCGTTTATTCTTACCGTTAGGAGTGTAGACTCCTGCATCTTCCTTCTGTGCATTGAAGGGAAGCTTGGCTCTTTGTGCTGTGACGGCAATATTAATGAATGCTCATTACATTCAGGTCAGTGAGTGGTCCAACCATGCATGCCCATTTGAGTGTAGCTATGGGTAACAGCCACACTTACAATGAATGATTGGGACAGCTGTGATTCTATGATACACTAGGGTCCAAAATCTTTGAGCCCACTACCAAGAACGGTTTTAATTTTATAAACTGCAAAAAAAAAAAAAAAGCCCCCAAGTGTTACAAAAGAAAAGCGTTCTCCTTTGCGTCAGGAGAGTTTGAATACCAACGATAGCCATCTGTGGCCGGGAGCCAAGCGAGCAAAATTGGCCATGCTGTCTGGGTGGGAGGGATGGCAGACTCCTGTCAGTAACACTAATACTAGCCAGTCATGGACGCCTGTGAGCTCATGTATGTGGAAGACGGCACATATTCCTTTCTTCCAAGTGTGTTTCGCTGCCCGGAGAAAGAGCATAATCATAATCATAATATTCGAAAAGATGTGTTTTGCTGGATTCACATGTGTGGAGCATGCACATGTTAGCCTTCACCCTCCCCAGTTGGTAGCTGTTGTATCGTAGGATAAAGCTGGCTGTTAGATGGGAACTAGGGAGAAAAGGGAGGAGGGGAATTAATTAAATAAATACCAAAAAAATTACAAACAATGTCTAATTAATTTTAAATAGAATGTATACCTGTACACAAGTTAAAAAACAAAAATTACATTTCAGACAAGATTGTATCACTCTGTATTAATACAGTAAATGCCAAAATTATTGGCACCCTTCATGAACATAATAAAAAAGAATATATACAATTTATAATTTTGTAAAATAGAATAAGTGATACGTGATGGAGATGCTAAACTGCACAGTATTTTTAACACAAGTGCTTTTTGAAAAGTTTTCTTTATCCCAGTCAGCAGGTCCAGATTTACTATACAATACTTTCCTATTAGTTCCACTGTAGTTACTGAACAGTTCATAGGAGTTCTATACAAATGATCCCTATCTAATGTATCACTCTGTAATGGCGAGATAAATGGCTGTGTGTGTATGTATAGTGGGGGTGTATAGTAGAAAGAAATGGCTGCACACAATCAAGGAATGCTGGGAGTTTTAAGGGAGTGTCACTTGGTTTCTAGTAGCTCTCTCTCTCTCTCTCTTTCTCGCTTAGACAAAAATGGAGTTCCCCGGGTCAGGTCAGGATCTCCTTCGTTCACATACTTCGCTTCTGGAGAAATTCGGGCAATGGATTTTCCCCCCTCCCTAAAATTCCAGTCACACAGTTTTTGGAAAGAATCCCTAACTGCTGGCCATCCAACACCTGCTCATGCAAATTCAGTCTTCCATTTGGTCTTGGTCATCTGCTAGTTTACTTGCAGACTTCATGTACAGAACTTTTCAGATTTGATCTCTTCACTCACAGTGTGCATGATGGGGCTTATTTGTGGAACTTGCTACTAATTTTCCCAGAACAGTAATCCTTAATCCGTAGTCCTTGGGGCTGTAGTTACAGAAGCTTTATATACATGTGAAGCAAACTAACCACATTGTTTTGTACTGCTGCTCATGCTGCCTCACAGGGCAGTGTAACACACTCGGAGGAAAGTGCTATATGCCCTCTTCTGCATACCTGAGCACACTGACATCCACAATTGGCTAGCGTCGCCGAAAGGGGAGGGAGAGTATGCCATCCCTCCCACCTGGAAAGCACAGCCTAGCCACAGAGGCTGTAACCATACACATGCGATAGTATCACCGGGATTTGAACTTGCAGTATCTCGACAATAGGGTGTACGCTTTCCTGTTGCGCCCTGATACATTATTTTTCTTTATCGTGTAATTTCACAGTCATATGAAAGTGCTGCTCAGAAACATTATAATTTAGTTGGTTATTTTTGTCAGTGTGTGCAGACAACATTAGTGAATAATATTCTATCTTTATTTTGTTTTTATTTTTTGTATTTCATGGTCTGTACTTGTGGAGACAAACTCTAGCGCTACCACTCTGTCTCACAGTCTTTGTCTTAGTTTTTTAATAAACTTTGCAACCAAAACATTTTTATGAAACACTTTATGAAACAAGTTATAAAATGAGTAGGCTATACATGAAAAGATAATAAATATTTCTGATGTTGCTTCAGAAATCTTTAGAGTCAGCTTTTGAAAGCTTTGAAGTCTTCTCCACTTGCGCAATATGAGAGGCATGTTCTAAAGTGTTTATATTTTTATAGTATTTTTAATGTGCTCTCTTGATTGCTGCCTTTGAGTTTTAGTTTTACAAACCCAATCTGTCCACATGGCACAGGGAGTCATCCCTGACTGAATTGTGTGTGTGATTCAGAAGACGAGATCCAGTGGCATGTGGATTTAGGGAGTGTACTAGGTTACTGTGTGTGTGTGTGCGTGTGTGTGTGTGTGTGTGTGTGTGTGTGTGTGTGTGTGTGTGTGTGTGTGTGTTTGTGTGTGGTTACAGGGTTAACGGGTGCATACTGGGGAGAGAGGGGGCATTTACCCACACAGCAGTCCTTTCATGTAGAGTGAGGGAGAGCAGTGGGAGTAAAAAGGGAGGGGCTTTCTTTTTTTTTAAGTCTCTTTTTTCATTAATTGCTCTAATGGGAAATATCCAACTGTACCCTCTCTCTGCCTTCCTCTCTGACTAACACACCCAGACACACTCACTGTCCATCTGTTGCTTGTTCCCTGTCTGCCTCTCTGTCTGGTGTGTGTTTATGTGGCATGGAATATAAGTCAGTACATCATGGATTTGGGTCTTTTGTTTAAACTGTATTTGTTTTACTCCTTGTCTGAACTCAGGTTCAACTGTAACCATTTAGACAATCAATAATTCAATCAATAATTCAATAAATAAATAAAGCTTTACAGAGATATAAAGGTGAATTTTCCAATATTTCTTTTAAATTTCCAAATATAAAATTCATTCAAATTAAAACTGTAATTTTGTTCTTTTATCGTTCCATGCCATAGTAACCTGAGACAAAACATCCGTTTTAAATTGTGCGACTAAATAATTGCAAACTAATATAAAAAATAAGTGGAAACTCACCCAGCACACAGCTTTTTGCCTCTTTATGTTTCCAAATATTAATAGGCTAATCCTTTAAAGTTTAAGTAGCAGAATATGGAGCAAGGGGGTGACAAAATACTCATTTGATGACATACTGTGATAAGGAAATCTGTTGTTAAAGCATAAGAGTAATCCTAAATTTTCCTAACAGGTCTGTTATTTTTGAAAGTACTCAGCCAAATAATAACATGATTGAATTTTTAATATGATTCCACTCTCAGCCTGGGATCTATAGTCATGCATAGTTATTTACAGTGGATATAAAAAGTCTATACACCCCTGTTAAAATGGCAGGTTTTGTGATACAATGTATAACAATTAAGTGGAAAAACAGTCAGAAACGTTTTAGGGAAAAATAGGAAAAATAAAAAAGTTACAATAAAGTGGTTGCATAAGTGTGCANAAATTATTCTGATTAACCCCAAATAAAGACCAGCTGTTTCTGTAGGATTTTCTTCACATCTTCTTGGTTTCATCTGATGTCTGAAGAAATTGTCTGCAAAGAGCTTACAAAGCCTGTACAGGGTCCCACTGTCAAAAGGTATCAATCAGGAGAGGGGTACAAAACATTTCCAACATATTAGATGCACCATGGAACACCATAAAGGCCATCATCAACAAGTAGAGAAAATGGAGCCACAGTGACACACCAAGAGTGACATCACCAAGAACATCACAGTGACATCATCAAGAACAGGATGTCCCACCAAAATTTATAAAAGGATGAGACAAAAACTTACCAGGGAGGCTGCCAAGAGCCCTATGGCAACTGACAAGTCCTGATTACTATCTGCACGTGACAACAATCTCTTGTATTCTTCACATGTCTGGGCTATGGGGTAGGGTGGCTAGACAGAAGTCCTTTCTCACAAAAAAAAAAAAAATCCAAGCTCATCTAAATCACCCCAAACCATGTGGCAAAATGTGTTATGTGTTAAGGTATGTTTGGTGCAAAAAAAAAAGCACATCACCAAAAGAACACCATACCTACGGTGAAACATGGTGGTGGTGATGATGATGCTTTAGGACCGCTTTTCTTCAGCCATAACTAGGACTTTTATCATGGTGGAGGGAATCATGAGTAGCTACAAATACCTACTGATTTTAGTGCAAAACCTTCAGGTGTTTGCTAGTAAGCTGACGATGAAAAGAAATTTCCACTTTTAGAACAACAATGACCCAAAGCATACATCCAACTCAACAAAGGCTTGAATGGCTTAATCAATGTTTTTGAATGACCTAGCCAGGGCTCAGACCTGAATCCAACTAAAATTCTGTGGGGTGACCTGAAGTGGGCTGAGCACAAGAGATGCCCTTACAATTTGATGGATCAATGTTTTTGCAAGAAAGAGTGGGAAAATATTGCCAATTCAAGATGTGCCACGCTGATAGAGTCTTAGCCAAAAAGGCTGAGTGGTGTAATATAGTCAAAAGGTGCTTCAACAATGTAGCAGACATAGAAAGCACTGAAATAGAGAACAAATGTTAGAAGCTAGTAGTTTGCTAAAGTTCAAACAGACAGGTACATACACTGTATGGCCAAAAGTTTGTAGACAAATGACCATCACACCCATATGTGGGTCTTCCCCAAACTGTTGCCACAAAGTTGGAAGCACACAATTTTATAGAATATCTTTGTATGCTGTAGCATTACTTCACTGGAACTAAGGGACCCAAACCTGCTTGTAGAACCCTGGTGTGGGTGTGTGCCGAGGAAGACTCGGGAGGCACGCAGAACGTTGGCAGTGCTCAGTGCTCGGGCGTGTGTTTATTGTCACTGTGGTTTCTAAAACTCCAAAAGAGGGACAAACCAATGAAAAAGGGGCCGTCACTAGCTTGCAAATTTTACCCTGTTCAAGTTCAAGGTTCACTTGCATGCTGTGTGTGTGAGTGTGTGTGTCTTGCAAGCTCCGCCAGCTATATTACTCACTCTCTCTTTCTCGCACGAGTTATGGGAGTCCCTGAAAGCACAAAGAGACACAAATAAGTAGACTGGTAATAGCTGACACTCAACCATGCCCCTACTGCCACACTGTTCCAGCATGACAATGCCCCTGTGCACAAAGTGAGGTCCATGAATACATGGTTTGCATGGGTGGTGTGGAAGAACTCGAGTGACCTGCACAGAGCCCTGACCTCAACCCCACTGAACACCTTTGGGATGAATTGGATCACTGACTGCACCCCAGGCCTCCTCGCCCGATATCAGTGCCTGACCTTACTAATGCTTGTGGCTGAATGGCCAAATCTACACAGCCATCCTTCAGAAGAGTGGAGGTTATTATAACAGCAAAGGGGAACTAAAGGGGAACTAAATCTGGAATGGGATGTTCAAAAATCACATATGGCTGTGATGGTCAGGTGTCCACAAACTTTTGGGCACATACACATACTATAGGTTTACGTACATATATATATATATATATATATATATAAACCTTAAGAGACATATGTGCATTATTTTCCATTGGACAGAATACCATAGTATTTTATATTTGCTTGTACAGTCCAGACTGTCTGTTTTCAGTTATGTTCCAAGAGAATTGTTAGGCTATCGTGTTCATTCTGTTATTATTCGAGTGATATTATATATACAGTGCCTGTGAGTTTTGGTTTAAAAACTTTTCTGTCACTGCAGGCGTTGACTGAATACTGATAGTCGATCTTAGCTCAGTTAAATGTCAAAACGCTCACTTTCAGAGCGTGTGTGTTCGTGTACGAAAGTTGGCAGGATGTGTGAACCTATGTGGAACAGCTGTGGTGTGAACAATGTCTGTCATCCAAGTACAAGATTACAGAAATGGAACAGCAGCCCATAATCCTTGTGAGGTCCGTTTTAGCACGCACACTCAAGTGACAGCAATAAATTCTTCAGTGTGTCATTGATGCGCCGATAGAAATCTTTCTAACCAGCGCAGCCCATACACACACATTCACTGGGTGTATATGCACAAGTACACCACCCTCTGAAAGTACTGGAATGAGAGGATATGAAAGTTGAAATTCTGACCTATCCTGTCATATTCATCTTTTGATCTCAAACCTAAATTTCTTCAGTGTATAGCAAAAAAACAAAAGAAATGGCCTTGCTATTCCAATACTTTCGGAGGGGACGATATGTATCCATGCATTCAGTGACCCCTAAGGTCACCTTGTCAAAGCTGTAGAAAGAGCATGCACTTAAGGCATGTCTGAACAAAAGGCCACTAATGCACAAGATAGACAACTTTTAATCTCTTTACACATTTCCAACCAGTTGTCAGAGAGCAGTATAGAGCCTGATTCACACTCATTCAAATTACTTACTGCCTCTTCTTCAAGTCTCAACACAGCCAGTGCTGGCAGCTTCACTTACCTTAAAGTGTTTCTTTGAGCATCTTTACATTTTGACATGGAGGCCTAAAACAGGTCCAACTAGATAGTTATACTCTGTCACTTATCACCTGCTCCTGTATTGAGGTATGTTATCTACCCCCCCCCCCCCATCTCTCTCAGCTCTTTCAAACTAAACACTTAAATATCTTTTATTATTTCCTATTTATTTTGATTATTGACTGCAGTTGCACTTTGACAAATTCATATATACTTAATATTTTTTTTAACTTCTTTATCAAGACATTTATTTAGCTTCTGTTCCTATGAATTTCTGTGTTATTTTACAGTAGGCCTGTCCCTGTTGACTGAATTACTGTGGGAACAGCATCCAGTGACAGTAAAAATTAGTTAGTTCGATTAAAGTCTTGTTAATTCATTGATTTATTTCATGTAAATCATACCAAGACACTAGTATTTCCCCACATGAACATAATTGATTTTTTAACATGTTGGGTGACATGCTACCCCATCCAGGGTGTCCCCCGCCTTGTGCCCTGAGTTCCCTGGGATAGGCTCCAGGCTAGGCTGTGTAGGATAAGCGGTACAGAAAATGAATAGATGGATGGATGGATGGATGGATGGATGGATGGATGGATGGATGGGTGACATGCTATGCTACAGTAATATTTAATACCCTTTTAGCCACACTTTCTTCCAAAAACATTCTAGAGCTGTCAAATTGTGAGGGCATCTCCTGTGTACAGCCATTTTTTTACACCAAACATATCTTTTGGAATTATGGAATTATTATACCTTTTGGAATAGACCAGACCGTAACACATTTTGCCACATGGTTTGGAGTGATTTAGTTGGGCTTGGATGCTTTTTTGTGAGAAAGGACTTCTGTTTAGCTACCCTACTCCATAGACCAGACGTGTGAAAAATATGAGAGATTGTTGTTACATGCAGATAGTAATCAGGACTTGTTATTCCTGCAGCTCCTTTAGTGTTGCTGTAGGGCTCTAGGCAGCCTCCCTGGTAAGTTTTTGTCTCATCCTTTGGTGGGACATCCTGTTCTTGGTGATGTCACTGTGGTTATCCATTTTCTCCATTTGTTGGTGATTGCCTTCATGGTGGTACATCTAATGTTTTGGAAATTCTTTTATATGCCTTTCCTGGGCCCGTATTCACAAAGCTTCTCTCAGAGAGCTCATATCTTAGCCTAAAAGGTCCTAGCTGGGAGTTGTAGACTAAAAGTGATTTAGGAAACTTTTCAGAGCAAGTCTGAGTAAGGAAAGTACAAACACCTTTATCTTAGTGAGGAGGTGTGGTTGACCCCGTTGCTAGGGATGATGCAGCAATTCAAGGACTGTGATTGGTTGATAAAAAAACTATCTTAAAATGGGCTTTTTGTGAAAATAGAAAATATGTTAATAGAATGGACAGTGAAATCATAAAATGTTTGTATTAAGAAATTTTATAATCATGAATACAGGCTACTTTATGCAAAGTTTCTGTTATAGGCTAAATATTTTAAAGTTCATTAAAACAGCCAAATGTTGAAAATGTGTCTACTTTTGAAGCAACCAGTTTCCACGCAGTAGTTGCTATATTTCAGTTCTTACATTTATTTACCATACTGATTTTATTACTTGTAATCCATTTCAGATTGATGGGAGCAAAANNAATGGCTCACCTTTTACCAATTTACATGATTGCAGGACAGTCTATTTAAGTTGCACTTTTGGATGGTATGTAGCCAATAATCCAAGAGAGATGGAAGGAAGTAAAAAAAGAAGAAAACCAAATTGGACAGAAGAGCAGTGTTTGGAGAATATTTCTTCTTCTCCACCATTTTGTCCTCTGCTATAGAAACTTTTAAGCCTCTTAAAAGTCCTACTCTTAACAATTTTTACCTAAGGAGCTGTTTTTAGGGCTAAGACGTTTCATGAAGAATTTTTATCTTTAAGATTTAGTCCTAAATTTAAGGGGAAATTCTAAGAAAATGTCATAGTTCTAAGAATTTCGTCACTAGGAGCAACATTTAGGCTTTGGACGCTTTGTGAATACGGGCCCTGATGATTAGATGATAAAATGGGACCTCACCCTTCTTGTTTTTAACACAAGAGTTTGATGACAGTTTCTAAAGAGTTGTTTGATTTTCTTTTGCTTTTCAAGGCTACTTTGCAAGCTTTGGATTAAGTTACTTTTGTTGTCTTATTCTATTGTAAGACTGGCACATTGCATATTTTTGGTATCTTTGTGATCATCAGCATACGGCAAGGATTCAAAACCAAGCTTTGGCCAGACTTTTTTTAAATTCTGGATTTATAATTTAGAACTTCTGTAACATTTGAACATTTTATGTTAGTAACATGTAAGTGACTAAAAACCAAATGAATATTCCTTGCACTGAATTACCAGTCTAGTGGGAAGTGTTGTGGTGTTATAGGAAAATAATCCATGGCAGGGTGGTACAGCCCAACATAAAGCAGAGGAACCTGGTTTATGCTTGATGCATAACTTTTATTGTCAAATAAAAAAAATCTCTGACTTGACTTTAAAAATTATTTACTAATCTTGAAAATACAAAAGACTGGTACATAAAACAGACCCTTTCAGTTAGAAATTAGAAGACATATTTGAAGACTATATGAGAGGTTTTTAAAATTTGAATAGTAAAAAACAGTTAATGTTAGTATTCAATAATGGTCTAGAAAAGTACATAAATATGTGATTTGAGACACAATGCTAGTTTTTCGTGGTGGTAGGAGGATGGAGAAATTTGTTTGTTTCTATTGGTAAATTCCTACTTTCAGCAGTGCAGCATGTCAGGAGAGTGAAAAAGACTAAAATACTAAAATATTTACACTCTTAAATTAAATGTGGCTTGTTTAAATTTGACTCCCAGGAATAGTTTAAAATATTAGCACACAAAATCTGCCTTGATATTTCTAATTTGTAAATGTACCCTATACATAGAGTAGTGTGCCCTACCAGGAAGTAGCTGGTACAGTGGTTACAGATATATAGCCTTATTTATATATATATATATATATATATATATATCAGCTACATGGTTGTTGGTAGGAGCCTCAGCTTAGGTGGCTGAGTGGTGTTTGACTTTATTTTTCCTCAAATAACCCTCAGTATCTATCTATCTATCTATCTATCTATCTATCTATCGGTTGTCAGTGCTAGACCATTTTCAAATGACTGTCAGTCACTTAAGAAGGCTAATCAGAAAGCTACAACTATATCTGAACACTATAATGATCCTGAATTGGTGGTCAGTTTCATTGGCAGTCAATTTGAAGGGCTGGGACATCTCCATTCATAGCCAGATAGATAGATATCTTTGGCCTTTCCTTCACTGTGGTAGAGGTTGATCTTGGTTCCAGAACAAATGCAGTCTTCACAGGTGAAACCTAGGGCTCAAACCAAGAGTAGACATTCAGAGCTATTAATAGTTGCAGTTAATTCTTGCAGCTCTAAAGGTAAAACCACTGATCCTGAGAATTTTTAAATGAACCCTGCAGCCATGACTATATGGATTTTTGCATATTCTGGTTGTTCTGGTTAATTTCAATGCTGCGATTTTTGCTGTATTTAACAAACTACCCAACTTGATCTCACATCATAATAAGAGCAACAATCTCTTAAAATTAGTGTGAATTAAGTGGTCATGGCTTTTCTTAAAGATTCAGTTTTTCCATTAATTGATTTCATTAGAGTCATGAGGACATGTCCTTTTAGGTGCTTGTTCCTTGCCAAGTTTGTTTGTATGGTTCCATTTCTGGGCCAGTAAACTCCAAATTGATCTGGTGCATGTCTCAATTTTCCCCTGGACATACATTCAGGTGGCTTATTAAAAAATTCCACTACCAACTGATAGCTGCATTTTGGAAAATCCTTTGTGGCCTCATTCACAATTAGTCATGTTATCTCCTTCCCATGTTATCTTAAAATTTTAGCCATAATCTGATTTCTCAATAGATGGCTCCTGATCAGTTACACCATTCACTCGTCTTGCAACCCCAGTCAGGTATTTTCTATTTCCTTATGATTGTATTACAAGCAATATGGCAATATTACAGCTTTTTTTTTTTTTTTATTGATTGAGACAGTGATCAACATTGTGAAAATCAGCAGAAGAACACTTCAGGTTCTACTCCTCACAGCCAAGAACGGGAATCTGAGGCTAAAGTGCACACAGGCTTACTGGACAGTTGAGGATTGGAATACAAACATTGTCTAGTCTTTTTCCAATCTTCAGCTGCCTGTTTCAATGAGTATGTGCCTACTGTAGCTTCATATCCATGTTTTTGGCTAATAGGAATGGGACCTGATGTGGTACTCTGCTGTTTTAGCTGATCCTCCTCAAGGTTCTACATGTTGTCCATTGTTTGCATTGTTTTTCACACCATTATATGTAAACTCTATAGACTTTCATGTATGAAAAATGTAATTTCTGAAATACTCAAACTAGTCTGGCATCAATTCCCATGCCATGGTCAAAGTCAATGAGATCATATTAGTTTCCCATTCTGATATTTGATGTGAATGTTAACTTTTGACCTGTATCTGATCTGATTTTATTGCATTGTGGTGTGACATCATTGTGTCAGTTTGTGTCAGTGTGAAGTACTGGCCATGTGATTTATAATTGGAATAGCTTCACTGGAGCGTCTCAATGCATTAGAGGCAGAAATGAGGTGTATTAAAACAGCATTAAGGCTCAGAGAAGGCACATAAGTTGTTTATCGCAGCCTACACACAGTTTCCCAGAGTACTCCATCAATCTTGGCTAATCATGTGAGACTCTACTTGTGGTAGTCTGCCTAATTTTATCAGGATTTGACCACCCATACTTCCAGCACACTCCAGATTTCTCTCTTTCAGGGAGCAAAAGACAATATGCTATAAAGAATGTTTAACTAATGTTAAAGGGTTTTTTTTTCTTGCTGTCCGTGCAGCCATGACAATATACTTCTAGATAGACTAGAAAGACATTAACTAATTAAGCACATTATACACTAGATGGAGTTAGATACACTAGATGCAAGGACTAACACTGGAGACTAGGCCGCAGGTCTAACGCCATGAATGTAGCCACCGACGGTGCAACCCAAACAGGTGTGAGTGTGGCAAACACAAATGCAGCCACTCACAACCAATCCACAACACAGCGAAGAAAACATGCATGAAGCAGCAAAGCAAGTGTAGCCAAAGCAAGTGAAATGCAAAGTAGTGAGGCTGCACCAGAGGAAAAGATCAGCAAAGCAGCCACGCAGTGAACAGCAGCAGACCATGAAAACAGCGGAGCATCAAAATAGCAGAAGGTTGCCTCTACAAAGAAGAAAATTATGAAGTAATTGGCAATTATAATTAAGAAACCATACCTGATCCAAAGCCTCACTGGTATTACCTGGTGCTGCTAGTCCCATCACCACCACTCATGGAATGCTCCTAGCAGATACATGGCAACCCGAATTGCTATGAACCAGCCTTTTAAATTGAAATGCTAACTGTATGTTCTAGCCAGTGTAAAATGTAAAGCACAGCTAGCATACCCAGGATCTTCAGCTCAACTAGAAAGCCAAGAACAGTTTCCCCTTGCTCAGTAGAGGAGCTGCTGAAGTATTATTAATTTGCTGCAAATCACACAATCAGTGGTACGATACAACCAGATCTGTAAATCAGTAGTAAAGGAACAAAAAAAACAATAAAGCCCCCTTGAAGACCTTTACTGGAACTTCAAAATAGAGCAAAGTTTCTCCTACCAACTAGGAAGAACAACGCATACCACGTTGCATGTCACTGCCAAACAGCATGCTGGTAATCTGCACACCTGTGCCTATAAGCCTCATGATCTGTAACTGTATGTAACTTGGTGACATGCTAATACACACAAGACAACACACACAAAACACTCCACCTATGCATAATATCATTCAGTGTAATTATTTCTGACTTGCCAAGCCTTTTTATACTGATTGATATTGTTTTTTTCTGACTTCGCTATTGTTCACAGGTTTTGAAATTCTTGTTATTCGCCTGAACTTTTGCACATTTTTTGACTCTGTCTTTTTGTTTTTATGTTTTTGGAATTGTGTGCCATCCTGCTTTTTTCATTAAAGCATTTTTTGCAACTGCATCCACTTCCCAGAGCAAATCAACAACATCTAATCCAGCTCGGTGCTAAAATTGCACACACAGTAAGCAACATGCTGCCTTCACTGGGCTGCATGATCAACATAACCAGGCAACATAAAATCACTCACTTTATCAACTTTCTCATGGAAAAAGCATTCACCTTGGCAAAGGCCACCTGGTCTCAAGGAGGGGCACATATATCACCTTATGACCATTTCATAGAGCACTTTCAACAAGTGTTTGATGACTCTCCAGAGGGAAAGGAGATTAAGGAGAAGCTCCTAGCTATCAATCAGGGCAATTGAAACATCACTGAGTATGCCCTAGAGTTCAGGACACTGGCTGCAAGCAGTGAGCTGGCATTAAAAATGGTTATTGACGAGGGCTGCGTCCAAACATCTTAACAGAGTTTGCCTGCCATGATGACCTGTCCACCTCGGATTTACTCATTGCCTTGTCCATCCACCTTGTCATAGAGCCCATGTAATTTCATTCAAACTAAGCTCAGTGCTATGTAATGCCAAAGGCACCATATGTTCTCCATCGCAAGCCACACAACTACCTTGTGAGTGAACCAGTTCCTCCTGTTGCCCAGCTACAGTGAGTCCAGTATGATTAATTTCTATTCAGTTTTCACCCTAAAAGTACAGATAAGACACTCTGAAGGTTTCTGTCATTTCAACACTGACTGACTCTGGAGCAGAGGGTAACTTCATAGACCAGGCCCTAGTGGAAGAACTCTGGGTTGATACCAAACCTCTCCAGTCTCCACTACAAAAACAAGCCCTTGATGGAGAACCCATTGAATGTAGTTCCATCACTCACCCTAGCAAACCCATTCATATGCTTGTATATGAGTTCAGCAACCTACAGCAAGAGCATACCTCCTTCTTCGTCACCATGACCACAAAATTCTCCATCATCCTCAGTTTTCCATGGAAATGGAAAACTGTCCACAATCCACAGATCTCCTGGGCAGAAAAGGAAATCATCCACTGGTCCCTTCACTGTCATGTTGCATGCCTCAGAACCTTATGGCTCATGGCTTATGCAGCTTAAGGCTGCATCTGCTTCCATCATGAATCCCCAAGCATCCAGGATTCCCACCTGTTACCACTAATTCAAGGGAATTTTCATCAAGGTTCAAAGCAAGAGGCCTATCCCCTCATCGACCTTATGACTGCATCATTGAGTTCATGACAAGCACCACATCACCACGCAAATGCATTTATGTGTTAACAGCTACTATGAATCAGGCTATGGAAGAGTACATCAGGGAGGCAGTAAAGCAAGGCTACCTTCAACCCTCCATATCACCTGTATCTGCAGGATTCTTCTTTGTGGAGAAAAAAGGGGGGGCAGATTCAGATCATGCATTGACTATAGGGGACTAAATAACTCAGAGAAGTGCACATATTCACTAAACTGGACTTGTGGCGTGCATATAACCTCATTTGCATCAGTGAAGGTGATGAATGGAAGATGGCCTTTAACACCACCTATGGCACCTTCAAATATTGCATAATGCCATATGGCCTCTCTTGCACGCCTTCGGTGTTTCAATGTCTCATTAACGATGTCCTCTGAGATATGCTGGACAAGTTTGTGATTGCTTATAGAGATGACATATCAATCTATTCCCTGTCTTTAGAGACTCACATAAACTGGGTAAAGCAAGTACTAAGAATGCTGCTACAGAACTCCCTGTATATCAAAGGAGAGAAGTTTTCCACCAGTCCTAGATTTTGTTCTTGTGTTATCAGCACCAAGGGGGTCCTAACGGAAGACAACAAGGTAACCACTGTCAGAGAATAGCCCACACCAGTCACAGTAAAGGACCTTCAGAGATTTCTCAGCTTTGCAAATTTCTTTTTGCACAGTTCACATCACGAGTCTGGTCCAGTTTCAAGGAGAAATTGGGGGTCACAGTCAGTCTCATCTCTGGATATCACCCACAGTCCAATGGCCAAGTAGAATGGGAAACCAAGAAATTGGCATGTTTCTAAGGACCTTTTGTGCCTCCAACCAGGAGGACTGGTCTCGGGTTCTCCCTTGGGTTGAATATGCCCAAAGCTCTCTGTGACACATTGCTACCCATCTGACCAACCACCCTTTTTCCCTTGGAATTAGACCAGAAATGATTCACCAGCTGTGGATGAATGGTTTCAGAGTAAACATGTTTAGAGACATGTTTCATGTTTACACATGTTTACACACATCAGAGACTCTCATGAGTAGCACAAACATATAAGGTGTTTGCAGATTGATGCAGAGGGGAGACCCCAAGTTATGAACCCAACGATCATGAGTGGCTGTCCACCCATGATCTCTGTGTCAAGCAAAGTAGCAGAAAGTTCACACACCACTACATAGGCCTCCTACCATTTCCTACAATGCATTAACAAGGTAACCTAATTGAACCTAATTGGAATTGTCCTGTAATTGCTGTCTAGCTCCATGTGTCCCAATTAAAACCAGTTATTCCAGTCCCACTAACAGACAATGTTCCACTTACAGCACCCATTGACACAGAGGGAAAACCAGCCTACATTGTCAGGGAAATCTTCAACTCGCACTGGCAGAGAGGAGCAATGATGCGTACCAGACCAAGATGTCCTAGACCCCCTCCTTTGCAATGAATTCCATGTCTGTCACCCAGAAATGCCAGTTCATCAGGCTCAAGGTAGACCCAAAGACAAAGACTGCTTCCAGAGTGAGCTCTTCAGAGAGGAGTTATGTCTATGCTGGAATCAGCTATAAACTCCAACTCCCATAACTGATCCTCAGCCTACAAACATGGCCACCTCAAAATCCAGTTCCCAGTCCACCTCACAGCCTACAAGCATTGCTTATATATATCCACACACACACACACACACACACAAAACACTCCACCTATGTGAACTATCATTCATTGTATCAGTTCTTTATGTGCCAAGCCTTTTCATAGTGATTGACTTTTTTTTTAAATTGAGATTCTGGTTATCCTGGTTTGTTCTGTTTCCTGACCTTTATGCCTTTGTCTTTGTTTTTTTAATTGTCTGCTAACCTTTTTCATTAAAACTTTCCAAATGACTCACTGCTAAAAACTGCCCAAAGTGTTGCCCTTTCTATCAAATAAACTGGTCGCTGTATTCCTTTTCAATGAAATATTACTCTACCTTCAAATTAACAATATGTATAATAGTGTACAATGCAGTAGTGTTTATCAAATCTATATAAATAAATGCAAAATCAGCAAACTGTTATATAATGTATTTGCATTTACAAACACAATAATCATTCCCACATTATTGCACATGCTGTGTTTTGTGAAATTTGAAAGAGATCCATGTCTATTCATCCTGATACTCGCCTGCTCAATACAGTACTTTACAAACATTGTTGTAAGAAGCAGCAGTGAAGTCTCATGGTGTCTCAGTTACACGTCTTACTACTATAATAGAACTTGCTCTAAATCATTATCATGTGCCAAATAACTCAACTGTTGATAAGATTTACTGGTTCCATTTTGAGCATGGTTGCACTGTATGTTCATTCATTCATCTTCAGTAATTTCTTTATCTTGGTTAGGGTCATGGTGGACCCAGGGAATACTCCCTATACACCTTAAACTGGATGGCAGTCATTTAAGGGTACTATGCACACACACACATTCGCACACTATTTCATGCGTATGAAGGTAACCATGCATCCACAGACAGGGGCCGCACCTTTAATAAAGTACTTTTACAGCAACCGGAAGTACATTAGACGACTATATGTCACCACCCCGTGAACCATCAAAAGAACTTCACCACCCAGACTCTCTCTAGGCCCAACAGGTGACCAGGATGAACTGGAAAAAGAGAGATTCTCTTGCTTTCTCTTAGGCTGATTGTCATGCATGATCTGGCTGAAAAGAGGAGACCTACTTTTCTCTTATCTGAGATTGTAATGAGAGAAATGCTCACCTCACCGAAGATGTAAAATCAACCAATACTGCCCGATAGCACCATGCATGTTCTTGTCTTTCTTTTTGCCGCATGTTTACTTTCACTTTTAACTCTAACCGAAACAGTTGCTTCATTGGACAGACGGACCTCTGTGAGTTATGAAGCCAATTGAACTTCTTCAGGAAGTGAATACATGCACTGATCAACCTGCAAAATACATGTGAAGACAAACTAAAACATGTTACATTGCCATTTGTCCGCACCAAACATTGCACAAGAATAAATCCTTCAACCCCAAAGCAACTTTGACATCTTTGAAAAACATGCTAATCATATTTTTAAACCTTGAATCTTTCTGGCTTTTGCTGAATTTATTAGATAAATTCATAAACATGTATATCTTGTGTTACAGAGTTTGGACCCCAACTTCTTTTTTGTGAAAAAAAGATAAATGCAGATTATTTTTCTGTTCTGTTTTACCTTTCTCTGTCGACTCTCTCTCATGACATTGCCAATTTATTAAGTAAATATTATTTATACCTTATTGGCCAAACCTGAGCTTTTGTCCTTTTCAGTGTCTCATATATCTGAAAACTTTATTTTTTAGTAAGAAAGAAAACTAATACAATAATGTGCTTACAAACACAGTACACACATTTTTTACAAGCATGAATCAAAAAGCATAGCTTTCAGAGGTAATAAATATAAACCTAAAATAGTCCGCAAGAAAATATATAAGATGTGTTTCAGTGTTATATTCTTTCCCCATGCCTCCTGGCATGTACAATCATGTGGAAAAAAATAGGACACTCCATTAAATATTCAGTTCTTTATTAAGAAAGGCCAACATTTGTTTTAATTTGTACCTGTAGATGAAAGTGATGTAATTGCATGTAAACGACAAAAATCTCTTTGTTTTCACTTATTAAACAAAAGATATCAACAAAAATAGGTATTTCAACTGAGGAAAAAGTTAGGACACTCTATGCCCTAATAGCTAGTGTTTCCCCCTTTGGCTGAAATAACCTCAGTGAGACATTTCTTTTAGCCATCTACCAGTTTCTGACATCGACTCCTCAATGCAAAATTCTTTCAGCTGTGTGATGTTTGAGAGGTTTATTGCATGCACAGTCCGTTTCAAATCACCCCACAGGATCTCAATAGGATTTAGATCTGGGCTTTGACTTAGCCATTCCAGAAATGTCCATTTTTTACTTTTGCCAGTCCTTGGTGGATTTACTGGTATGTTTTGGGTCATTGTCATTTAAAAAAGACTTTTCTTTGGTTTTATTTGTTTAGTTATATTACTTGAATCTCTCAGTATTGTGAAAATGAAGATCAAATGTCCTTATGTTTAACTATGTTAAAAAAAACACTTTCATGTGGTGTCCTAATTTTTTCACATAACTGTATATATGCATACATACATATATGCATATATACAGTATATATGCATTGTTCCTGTAGTTGCTGTTTCTTTTTTGTTCTGACCTGAGGTGTTTTGGGGAATTAATATCTGAAAAACTGTTTTGACTAGTAAAACTGGCCCCAAATGTAATAAATGCTATTTTCCTAAATATCTGTTAAATTAATGTGCTTCAAGACTTAACAAATATTAATTAATGTAATACACTGAGAATACAAAAAGCTCAAATAAATGTTCGTTAATTTTGTACTCAATTGTGATTTTGCAGGTATGTGACTTTTCTATGCAGACGAAGCAATTAATTAAATAGGCAAATAAAATATATAAATAGTAAAAGCCATGTTTTGTTCTAATATTTTATTTAAAAATTAGTCAGAGGGGACAGTGTGAGTAAACAAGAAATAAAAACAAATAACATTCTGAATTTGAGTAGCCTAAATTCAAAATTTGCTGAATTTTTCACATAACAGGAGGGTCCCGCGAACATCTGGGTAGGAAAAGATCATGTACGCTATTATTTCTTTCAAACCGCTATTATTTCTTTTCCACCACGTGCAAGTCTTTTAAAGTCCCCGCCATATTTTCATTCCCTACTGTTCTCCATGTTTGTTTCACATACCAGGTTGTGCGGCCAGGTATCTCACATGGTTCGTGGTTATTCATTCTTATAAGCCCAGCGGGAACGCGCACACGGACACGCGAGCTCTAGAGCAGAGCGCGCGTCCCCACACACAGACGCTATCCTCTGCGCCACTGCACTGTGTACACTGCATGTAACTGTCATTAAACAAATGTAAATCGAGCATACTGACGAACTTTCAGTGAGCAAAGCAGAGGATCTGCTTGTCTTGTATAAATGATAAAATAAAATGTATAGTACCCAATCCAATTTGTTCATATTTAGTGCACTTGCGACCGTGTTCACAAAGCGACTGCTGATCACGTGTCACTGAAATAGACTGAAAGATATTAGCCCACATGGAGATTAAAATTAGGGGCGTGTCATTCTGTGTAATCACCTGACGTGACTGTTACTGACTGGCTGCATGAACCTACAGCGCTGGGCTCGTTGTAGTTAGCCTACAGCGTCACTTCATACCAGTCTGTGTTTTTCTCACAACCGCTGATGGTGCTGTTGCACTCAGTTTAAAAAAAAAAAAAAAAAAAAAAAAAAAAACATTTGTTATCCATAAATGAGATGATGTGGGCACCACAAATGAAACCTCACTGATTTTTTTTTTTGTTTGTTTAAATCTTTGAAAGACTGCCCCCTGGGATAGACCCGCTAGCCCACTGACAAGAGGTACTACAGGTTATTATTATTATTATTATTATTATTATTATTATTATTATTATTATTATTATTTGTTGGTATATTGTCTGCATTCTTTATAAGGATTGAATATAACTTTGACCTGCTCTTTCAGAACCTTCATCCAGTACTCTGGGGAAAAAAAAAAAAAAAAAGATTTCAGTCCTCTAGACTTGTATTTTTAAGTTCTGGTCTGTCTCTAGTTTAGTCTAATAACATGGGTGGCCTCATGCTCACAATCAAATTGACAGTCTGGCAAATGGTATCTTATTCAGTTTACTTTGGCTGCACACTGGAGCTGTGTGTGATAGTGAAATTGAGTTGAGTTCAGATGGAGATCCAGATGCAAAAAAAAAAATCATGACTGACTGAAACCACTGATGTAAAAGCAACTTTTTTTTTTTTTTTTTTTTTTTTTTAATTGCTGCTAGCTGGATCACCACTAAAATTTACCTTTGTCACATTTTAAACCAATTTCATGTCCTCAAAAATTGTAGCTTGTTGTCTGTGGTGTGGAGGTGAAATGTAATCTCAGAGAACAGTATTTCACATAAACATCTGAACAGTTACAGGACTGGCCTTAGATTTAAATGATGCCCAGGCACTGATGCCATAAGTCCCATTATGAGTTTAGTGAAACACTATATTTGCTTTCAAATTGCAGCCATTACACATACCTTATGTAAAATTAACAATTTGTAATAGAATGCGAGTTTCTCAAACTTTCCATTACTTTTGAAACCGTTTATCCTACACGGGGTCATGGGGTAGTCTGGAGCCTATCTCAGGGAACTGAGGGCAAAAGATGGGGAACACCCTGGATGGGGGCCAGCCCATCGCAGGGCACAATTACACACTACAGACTGCTTTGATCCTTCTTTGAATACTGTCATACCTACTCTGAATGATTTGTGATGGGATGTTGGACCATTCTTCAAGAAAAGATTTTGCACTTGTAAGTATGATTTAGTCACTTTAAAATCTTGTGCTTCTTTATGATGCTCCTATGTCAAGCAGAGTAACAAAATGTCCCAAAAGACATTTGTTCTTTTTCTTTCTTTTTTTTTTTTTTTGGAAAGATGAGTTATTGTTGTTACTCTCATTTACATGTTTAAATGTCATTGAATCTATATATGTGAGTTTTACACAAAAATGTTGTTTTAAAATATAAATATGATCAAAAGTATGTGAATTGTCAGATATTATTTTTGCAGTGTTTAATAAATATGTTTTTAGTAAAGACAAACTTAAATCTGCAAGATAAGGGTAAAAAAATTATAGTTACAGCAGTCTCAAAGGGGTTTACCTATCACGGCTTCCGTAGTAGATTCTTCTTTGCAGGCAATCACAAGCATTTATGTAAATTATTTAATTGAAGGTATCTCATGTAGAAAGGGAAGAGTTTTTGCTGACTTATAGATTTTATTTACTCTCTCAGGTCTGATTAGTGAAGTGATGACATGGCTTATTTGGAACTTTGTATGCAAAGAATTTACAAATTTTAGTTGAATAGCCTTGGACTAGATAATATAGCCAGTCAGATGCCTAGTGGAATGTTTGATCAAGAAACATGGCCAAGAACCATGCTTTCACAGAAAGTAAACACTGACTGGGATCTCTGTATCAACATCAAAATGCTACATCATCACATATTATGCAGTGGTGGCAGTATTCCTTCTACTAAGTCTTATCCCACTAGAACGAAGTGATTTTAGTCCATTTTATTCTAACAGCAGTGTTACACAATTGACTGCTTTGTTTCTGTGGTTATTGTGTCCCAGCATGTAGAAATTTGGCATAAATCATTAGGACAGTAGCTGAGATAAGAGACTCAGTCTGTAATGAGTGTCTTAAGAGCATGATAATATACTACACTGTGAAAAGAAGTTAAAGATACAGACAAAGAGCAGCAATAACTCAAATCTGTCTTCCCAGTCAACAATTTGATCTCTCAGTGATCTCATCATGAGCTCCCAGGATGTGGTCACAATGTGAGGTCACAGCGAGCTAAAAGTGTAACCGCACAGTGCACTCACTGTGTGTTCATACTATGGTCACAATGTGAGGTCACAACGCACTCACTGTGTGCTCAAAATATGGTCACAATGTGGTCACAGTGCACTCAATGTGTGCTCAAACTGTGAGCTCCCAGAATATTCATGATGTGGTCACAATGTAAGGTCACAGCGAGCTAAAAGTGTAACCGCACAGCGCACTCACTGTGTGCTCATACTATGGTCAGTGTGAGGTCACAGCGCACTCACTGTGTGCTCATACTGTGAGCTCACCATGTGAGACCACCGTCATATCACTGTGTTAAACTCATTCTCTTAGTTTAGTGTGAGTTCACTGTGACCTAAAAGTTCTCTAATATTTGTAAGTAATATCACAAACATCATGTAGAAGTTAATCTTTTATTTCATTCAAATTATTTATACAATTCAGTTTCCTTGTTTATTTTGATTTTTCAGTCTGGTGTTTGCATTTGACACAAAAATTTCAATTTGACGGACACATTCTGCTTCTACTGTTGTTTTGGTGACTCCTTTTCTATTCTTAACTTGTATTTCTTTTTCCCCTTGGAAATTCTTGACAGATCCTGAAACAGAGAGAACAATATGTCATTGCAATGAGTTGCTAACAACTACTGGTCTTGACATTACATTTAAACATTGTAAGACTGAAATGAACACACTTATGATTTTAGATGCTGACTGTAAACACCGACTGAATGCAGCTGGCTCTAATGCGTTTGGCTGTGATCAGTTGTAAGTATCAAATTACATTCATAATCAGCCTTACAGTCGTGTAGTGTGTTCCTGGCTTAACTAATTCTACATCTGAGCTGGCAAGATGGCTGGTTCACATGTACCTGGCTAACACATGTACCTGGCTAATTTGCTAACACGGGGCCAGGCCACAGTGCATATTGGCATTATAATATCATATCAGCATATGTGAATAGCAATTAAAGAAAGCATTCACCATTTCTCCAGAACAAAACAGTACAGTCAAAAGTCTCTGTCACAAATGTAAATCACAATAGTGACGTTCGATTCCTGAACGAATCGTTCTCTAAGTCTGTTCATAGGAAGTAACCAAACTTAATCGAACTTTAGTTCCAGGCTGATGATGCAAGATGCACAGCCAAAGTTTGCTGATGGTCGAACTGTCAGAGTTTGCAGAGGATTACCGTTGATCCACACAGCGCCTTGCGCTATGGGCATCTTGAGTTCGAATCCCGGCTCGAGGACCTTTCCCGTTTTATTATATGTATTATAGTTTATTGTGCATGCAGGTTATATTTTAAGTTATTACATGAAATCAAAGAGCTTATAAGGAGTCTATAAGGTTTATCTCTCTATATACTTTAGACATGTAGGACATATCTGTGTTTCTGCATCAATGTATATAATGTGTGTTGTAGGTGCGAAACTTTTAGGAATCTTATCCAAGATGTAGATGATCTTATCCCTGGTGAACAATATTTAAACTGCTTCCTCACAACCTGCTCAAAATTTTGAATTCATAATGAGCTCACGTATTACTCACACTGTGAGGACCACAGTATAAGGATCGTTTGAATTCATAATGAGCTCACGTATTACTCACACTGTGAGAATCACAGTATGAGGATTGTTTGAATTCATAATGAGCTCACGTATTACTCACACTGTGAGGATCACAGTATGAGGATCGTTCGACCTCACAATGACCTCACATATTCAAAGTCAAAGTGCAAAGTTCGCTTTATTGTCAATTCTGACACATGTTCAGCACATACAGAGAATTGGAATTACGTTGCTCTCAGACCCTAGGTGCATACAGATAACACACACACACACACACACACACAAAAGAGTCAGAGGGTCAGAGTTTGTCAGTGTATGAGGCAGAAGAGGGGAGTGGAGGCAGAGCCGGGAGAGAGTTGAGCTTCCTAACAGCCTGGTGGATGAAGCTGTCCTTCAGTCTGCTGGTCCTGGCCTGAAGACTACGCAGTCTCCTCCCTGATGGCAGCAGACTGAAGAAGCTGTGTGTCGGGTGGGTGGGATCACTCGCAATGCAGAGGGCTTTGCGGGTGAGATGGGTGCTGTAAATGTCTTGGAGGGAGGGAAGAGAGACACCAACAATCTTCTCAGCTGCTCTCACTATGCTTGAGAGGGTCTTTCGGCAGGACGCGTTGCAGGCGCCATACCACACAGTGATGAAGGTGCACATGATGGGGGCCGGGGCTCTGGCTCTCTTCAGTTTGCGCAGGAAGTAGAGACGCTGCTGTGATTTCTTGGCCAGTGATGCAGTGTTGTCAGTCCAGGAGAGGTTTTCTGTGATGTTCACACCCAGGAAGTTAGTGCTGCTCACTCTTTCCACAGTCACACCGTTGATAGTCAAAAGAGCATGCTGAGTGAGCACTCTCCTGAAGTCAATAACAATTTCCTTTGTCTTCTCCACATTCAGAGAGAGATTGTTGTCTTTGTACCACCCGGCCAGGCAGCTCACCTCGCTCCTGTAGTCTGTCTCATCTCTGTTGCTAATGAGACCCACTACAGTCATGTCGTCTGCAAACTTAATGAAGAGATTGGAGCTGTGTGACAGTGCGCAGTCATGGGTCAGCAGAGTGAAGAGAAGGGGGCTCAGCACATATCCTTGAGGAGCCCCTGTGTTCAATGTGATGGTGCTGGATGTGTTGCCTCTGAACCGTACTGCTTGTTTTTCTTATACTTCTATGTTCATATTTAAGTTTAACTTGTATGTAGCACCGTGGTCCTGTGAGACACGACATTTCGTTCAACTATATGTCCACACATGTAGCAGAATGACCATAAAGCTTGACTTCACTTGACTTGAGGTCTCCCAGTCAGGAAGTCCAACAGCCCGTTGCACAGCTAGGTGCTGAGTCCCAGCTGGACCAATTTGTGAATGAGTTGTTGAGGGATGATTGTTTTGAATGCTGAACTGAAACCTATGAACAGCATTCTAACATATGAGTCTTTTCTGTCCAAATGTGTGAGGGCTGAGTGGAGAGCAGTGGCGATGGCATCATCGGTTAAGAGGTTGGACCGATATACAAACTGAAAGGGGTCAAAGGAGGGGGGGGAGACTTGATGTGATGCATGACTAGTCGTACAAAGCACTTCATTAGGATAGGAATAAGTGCAACCGGACGGTAGTCATTGAAGCAGGAGGGGGATGACTTCTTTGGGACTGGAATGATGGTGGTAGCTTTGAAGCATGTGGGAACAACAGCCAGGCTAAGCGTGATGTTAAATATGTCTGTGAAGACTTCAGTGAGTTCCACTGCACAGTCTCTCAGTACATGAACAGGTATGTTGTCAGGACCCGGAGCTTTGCGTGCGTTGATCCTACTGAGGGATCTCCTCACTCTGTGCGTGGACAGTGTCATCACCTGATAGCCAAGAGGAGGTGGAGTCTTCTGTGCAGTGGTGCTGTTTTGTGCCTCGAAGCAAGCAGAGAAGGCATTCAGCTCGTTCAGCAGGGAGATGGTGCTGTCACAGGTCTGGGGTGGAGACTTGTATTCCGTAATGGTCTGTATCTCCCGCCACAGGCTCCGATTGTCTCTGCTGTCGCTAAAACGATGAACTATCTTCCTGGAATACTGTCTCTTAGCGTCTCTGATGCTGCGGGACCTTGTAAGCTCCTCTCTGGGTGGTGTAAACAAAGTCCAGTATGTTGTTTTCCCGAGTTGGACAGTCTATGTGTTTATATATATTAGGAAACAGACTCTTTAAGTCTGCATGGTTGAAATCTCCAGCCAAGGTGAGAAATGCATAAGGGTGGGCTGTCTGCTGCTCACTGATGTACTGGTATAGTTCATTCAGTGCCTCACTCCTTTTGTTTTTACTGTATCTGGGAGGAATGTATACAGCAACGAGTAGTATGGCTGTATATTCCCTCGGTAGATAGAACGGATGGCACTTAATAATCATGAACTCCACCAGTGTCTGGAGACCACAACAGAGTCGTGGCACCAAGCATCACTGATGTAAACACAAAGCCCGCCACCGTGGGACTTACCTCCCTTGACGAGAACTCTGTCTGCACGATAGCATGTTAGCTGGTCAAACTGAATGGCGGAGTCCGGGACGCTGTTGCTGAGCCATGTTTCCATGAATACAAAAACACAACAGTCTCTTACAATCCTCTGAGTGGAGCGCAGTAAATGGATGTAGTCCAGTTTATTGTCCAAAAAGTGTACATTGGTCTGTACGATGGTGGGGATTGCTGGCTTGTGTGGGTTAGCCGCTAGCCTAACCTCTGCGCTTACCCCTCTTCTGCTTCCTCTTACACCCCTTGTGGTGCATCCACTGTGGGCGAGATGCAGAAGTGGGGGTCGGTGATGGAATAGCCCACCGAGGTCCCGCAGCTCTGCGGCATGCACGGAGTTTAACTCTAAAAACGTGGTTCTACTGACGTTGAGCAGAAACTCACAACTGTATGTGAGCTTAAAGACAGATAGACGTGACAAATACTTACAATAACACTGCGACTTACAAGATAAAAAACACGAAAACACCGTTCTGTCGGGAGGGAGAGAAGCCGCAGCATGTGCAAGTGCTGCCATCTTGACCTATCCACTTGATCTATTACTCACACTGTGAGGATCACAGTATGAGGATCGTGTGATGTCACTGTGATCATCGCATGATCTCACGTGTCGACTGGGTTGTTAATTCACCCTATTTTCCCTCAATGTACACATTCATTCAAGCTTGCAGTGAGATCAGCATTGGCAGTTTACCTTAGCCAGGTGCTGTTACTGTTATTGTTCATATACCTAACCCTTCTGCCTTACAGGAATATGATAATGTGGTGATTCTCACAGAGGGGGTCTTGACACATTGACTTTGTCACAGTGAGGCATAAGATTGACCAAATGGGACTTTTGTGTCCCTGCTACCCTCATTTTGGAAGCATGACCTCATGGTATCAGATGGGCAAATCCAGTAACTGCATATTCATCCAGGACATTCATTATCATGCTCCCATGTGATTTGCCAAATATTGCAGCTTTCATTGAGGTGATGGCAGTGCATTTTCAGTATGACATCACTGTGAGTGGTAGCAATGCATGTTCAATTGTCCAAGTACAATGTTTAATACATGTTATATTATATAGTATATGTCATATGTATGTCATTATATGAGTGTGGCTTTTAAAGATAAAACTTTATCTGTTTTAGTATTGGTCAAATTTGGTATTTTGACTCAAAAAGAACATAAAGGCTAACAGGTTTTGAATAATAAAAGGACAATAGCTGTAAGCACATTGATATGATGGCATTTTTGGGCCACTTTAAAAACTAAAAACATAAGATTTTGACAAGAAAAGTCACACTATTTTGAGAATAAAGTTGTAATATTTTGATATACTTTAAGAGAAAAACTCATAATGGCTTATATTAGGAGAAAAAAGTGGTGATATGTTGAGATTAAAGTCGTAATACTCCAAGAAAAGAAGTCCTAATACTATGACAAAATACATGTAATGTTTGTGTGTTAAAATGAGGGATGTTAAGCATTTGAAGTTACTGTTTCTTTTGTTGAAACAAACAATCGCTTGTTGCATCTTTCTTCTAAATAATCATTTCAAGTCATTTTCAAGTTCTAATACTAATAATATCTGGTGCTGATGCGTCAGAAGACTTTTAAAGTATTTGTAAAGTATTTCTATATTTTATTGCTCTGACATACACCACTTTATCATATTATGAATGCTTACACTTTTTTCCTCGACTTTATTCTCAAAATATTGTTATTTTATTCTTGAAATTTTAAGACTTTATCTTGTATTTTTATAAGAAGATAGGAGTAGGTGGAGAGTGATGATTCGCTGTGGCGACCCCTGAAGGGAAAAAGCCGAAAGAAGAAGTTCTTGTATTTTTCTTTTTTAAAATGCAACACACATACCATAAGGCTTACCAGAAAAAAGAAACCCAGAAGACATGGGTTAAAATGTTTCATGCTTATGTAACAGTAGTATAGTTTGACTTTATAGCATCTAAATCTAAATGTATATGGATTTCTGTAAAGCTGCTTTGTGGCAATGTCCATGGTTGAAAGCCCTTTATAAATAAAATTTAATTGCTAGGCAGTGGGTCGAGCCAAATTCAGTTAAGTTAAATTCAGTTAAATTCCCGATCTCTACCCAGATCTAACTTTGTATTGGAATGGGATGTCTAACAAGTTCATATAGGTGTGATGGTCAGGTGTCCACATACTTTTGGCCATATAATCTATTTCAGGGTGCTTCTTTGCTTCTATAACAATTCTCATAAACAGTGTTCGATTTAGATAATGTTGTTGAGGCAGTGGAAGTAAAGTTACCCTGCAAAGTTTACTTCCAACAGCAAAAACTCAAAAGTGTGAAAGGGGCCCACTCTGGTAACACAGATTCCCAAGAGAGTTGATGATAAAAGCTAGAAAATTTCTGAAATTTCCAGCAGCAAATGTGTAGCTTTGACTTGCTTATTCTACTGCTGTGATTGAATGACAGGATTATATTTCCTCCCACAATTCTTACGCTATCTATGACTTTCATTCTTCCTCTCTGACAGGCCAACATTAAGAATGCACAAAACCTTGAGTCGTCGGTCTCAAATACTCTAAAATGCACTCTTGGAGAAATAGGTTCCATCAGAGGGAGGCCGTTTGAATAACAGCATTTTCTATTATGTTTTGCAGTAGGGAAGGGTGGAAGTGTCTTGATGATGTCGGAAACCTCATTTAGGCTGAACCACAACAATTTCTACAAACTACTTATTTTGAATTTGTAAATAGATGTCATGGAGATCAGTGCATATAAAATTTATACCAAAACATAGGCAAAAAAGTATATATATATATATATATATATATATATATATATATATATATATATATATATATATATATATATATATATATAT
>CM074960.1:11650109-11674111 GCA_037577455.1 Pangasius macronema
AGAAGGTGCTTGAGGAACATGTGAGACCATCTGTCAAAAAACTGATGCTGAAGCAGAACTTGCAACATGAGAATGACCCAAAACATACCAATAAATCCACCCAGGACTGGCTGAAAAGTAAAAATGGAGAGTTCTGGAATGGCCAAGTTAAAGCCCAGATCTAAATCCTATTGAGATCCTGTGGGGTGATTTGAAAAGGACTGTGCATGCAAGAAACCCTTCAAATATCACACAGCTGAAAGAATTCTGCATTGAGGAGTGGGGGGAACTTTCTTCCAGTCGATGTCAGAAACTGGTAGATGGCTACAAGAAACATCTCATTGAGGTTATTTCAGCCACAGGGGGAAACACTAGGTATTAGACCATAGGGTGTCCTAACTTTTTCCTCAGTTGAAATACTGATTTTTGTTGATTTCTTTTGTTTAATAAGTGAAAACAAAGTGATTTTTTGTTGTTTACATGCAATTATATCACTTTCATCTACAGGTACAAATTAAAACAAGATCAGAAATTGACATGTTGATATTTCTTAATAAATAACTGAATATTTAATGGGGTGTCCTAATTTTTTCAAATGACTGTATGTAGGTGTGTGTGTGTGTGTGTATATATATATATATATATATATATATATATATATATATATATATATATAATTGTATTCAGCTTTATTGAGTTGCCCAACCTCTTACTGAAAATCACAGAGGCATCAGGGATGAGATAAAGAAAGTACACATTGTCTATCAGAAGCAAAAATGAAATATGACTAAATCAGTCCATGCAAAATAACAGGATGGCCACTCTGTCGCAGTTTGCTTGTCAGCTTTTATTAAACATCTCTCGTCAGATCTGTTAGAGCCTTTGCCACTGTGTTTTGAGCCACTCCTTTCTCTGTTAGCTCTCGTATAATCTGTCTCAAGTGTTTCCATGTCAGCTTTCAAGCATCTTCTTTCTAGAAGACCTATGAGAAAGATTTAATACTACATCCTATACCCTCTTTTTACCTCATGTTCAAACAACTGTTTCCTAAAAGCAACAATAGCAGTTTAAAAAGCAAATATTACTACAGCCATGCGAGGCACTGCCTGAGGCACTATTATGACAAACCACACTCAACAGAGCACCGACCAGCTCAAATTCTTAGGAAAGGAAGATGAATAGGCATCTCCTTCAAAGCCCTTTCTCTGAGGCTTTGTGATACAGCTTGTGGTGCTGTTTATGCTGAAGCCCAGGCCGAACTATTTTGTGAATCAGACTTGATCACGCAAAGTGTGAGCAGTGTACATCTGGTCTGATTTGGAGCAATTTACTCGTATTTGTAGAGAAATATCTTCAAGTGGATAAATGAATACCAGATTTTCAACTGTATAACTTTCACATTATATTTTATTTTTTTTAGCATGCATTAGCATTGACTTCAAGACATATGCATTTATACCTCATAATCTTTCATGTTAAAGTAATTTTTCTTAATTTGTGACCTGTTTCCAAAAAACAAACAAAAAAAAAAACAAATGTCAATTCTGAACTGGATGCCCCTTCCTTTTTGTAGATATTCATACTGTAAGGTAACTGTGTTGCCCTTGTAAAGCAGTTCCTGGACAACTTGTACAAAAACAAAGTCTGGTTCAGGCAGGTTATCTAATCATACCCTTTAGTCCAGGTGCTTGTACATTGCAGTATATTATACTTAAAGTATCTCATGACAGTCAGTGCTACATTTTTAATCTGCATTTCCGTTTCACCAGTTCAGTCCCACATCTATTGGTTTTTATCTGTGGCCCATCCACTTTCATGTTTGTTTTTCCTGCTTTGAGTCCATTTGCCCACATAGGGGTTCTCCGGGCTCCTTTTCTTTCAGCTGCAGACATGTTAGCACTGACCCGTATCTGCTATGCGGATGATGGATATCTTAAAGGAACACTGCAATAATTTTCACCCGAATCCCTACCTAATAGTGTATGCACAATTTGCATAGGCAATAATTTCAACAAAATTGGAAAAAAACAAAAAAAAACAAAACCCAGAATCCATTTACAGGAAACTTACAAAATGGAGGGCAGATGTTGAATTTCATTGAAAAACACAATTTGAAAACTAAATATATTATACTCTCTAAGATTTATTTAACTTTCCAACACTGTAAAAAGCAATTATGGTTCATTACTGTTTCCATGACATTTCATATGGCACCAGGTAGAAAGTGAGGCACTTTTGTGTTTGCTTGTCTGTGTTGGTAATGCATAACCCTATCTGGAAAATTAAATTTCAATTTCAAGCTTTATTTACAAGCATCTTTGACTAATGAATGAAAGAAAATGTCCGTGAACTTGTATTAACCATCCCAAATTCCCTTTATAAGTAAGGATCACATTTTGTATTCTATTCCCAGTTCAGGGAATGTGTTGAAATTCTTTTCTGTGGCCATCACAAATACACTGCAGATAGGATTTGTTTTTCAAACTAACTAACTCTCTTGTGTCTGTAGATTCCTAGTCTTCCTGAAGACCCCCAGCTGGAGCTGATGGAGCAGGACTCTAAAGACTCAGCTCAAAGCAGCTCTACATCCACCTCCACTACCGACACAGCCAGCCAACCTGAATACAATGTACACACTTACACACCCACATGCCAGCACAGTGCAGCCATGTACATGTCCTCTTGTCTTGTCTTGTCCCTCTTTTTTCTTTTACACAAGACCTCAGTTATGTTTGTCCACCTGTCCTTTAAAAGTAACAAGAGACTCGCTTATAGAATAGCCCTCTTTTTAAGTGCAGACAGACGTCTTTGTATCATGGTCTAGCCTGAGGGTTAATCTTTACAAAGCCCATCAGCTATATCTTTATAGAGCTCATTGACAACACACTCAAAGAGACAGTTAGTTCTTGAATTATGCCATTGTGAGCCAGAGATTTTAACAGAGTCTCTCTATTGACTGTAACTGGATGTGCAAAAAAGCACTATGACACACATACACAAGTAACAAGAAATAAGAGGGCACAGTAACTAAATTGATAATGTGTGTCATGCTCAGACAAGTCCTGTAGATGCAGTCTTCATATCTGTCATGCTAACCAGGCTGACCATCCTCCATACTACTTCTAACAGTTTCGCTTGTTCTACTCATGCTTGTGTAAGAGGATGCAAAATATAACATTTTCAATATAGAATGTGTAAATGGTTTTATGCTAAATCTGTGTTATTATGTAAAATACATATGTTAAATTGACAGTTCATCAGGAGAGCTGTGCACAATTTGCCATTCACTATAGGTTCAATTCAATTCAATGCAGTTTTATTTGTATAGCCCTTTTAACAATGGACAAGCTTTACAGAAATATATAAATTCAGGATATAAATTTTAAATGTATGAATTTATCCCGAATGAGCAAGCCTGTCTCCATCTGGGTGACACCGGATAGTGCGATTATAAATAATTCCCTTCTAAACTATATACTATATAGTCAAAAAGTACAATTGTGTAACCAGGAAAGTTCATTATAGTTTACACATGAAGTCTCTTTTGTTGAAGTTATTCATTGTTCACTGATAGACGCTTGAGTGAGAAAGTGTTCATGGGAATTGCAGTCCTAAAGCTTGTCAAAGCAATTGTAGTCCTAAGCCATCGTAGCAAAACTGTTCATATCAACTGAAGTCCAAAGCCATCTTCATGGTTTCTAAGTGGCACTATCCACTATCCTCATGTAACTTTGGGCTGTCTGTGTGGGGCCATCCAAGTGAGATATCTAACTAGAAGTATTGCATCAGGATGGATCAGACAGGTCCGGAGAGCAGAATGGATCAGGATCACAGGACAGGACAGGACAGGACAGGACAGGATAGGACAGGAGTATTATAAACATGCCTAAGCTTTTGGTCCACATTGTAGGTGTACATTTAAAGGCTTTTTTCATGAAAAATATTCATCCTCATCTGTGCTCAGTTTCTGACCACAGGACTGCTACTAGCTAGATAATTTTGCTTATTGTACTATTCTCAACATAGCAGTGACGGTTTAAAAAAAACCCCCAAATAACACTGCTCAACCTGATAAACTCATAGCAGTATCACACACCCTACCGTGTCAGTGTCACTGATATTGTAGCTAAACCTGCTAAAATGGCTAATGACTGTCAATTAAGTAATTAAATAATTTTAAAAGGTAACTTAAGGCACTTTGTCAGTCTTGGAACTTTGTGCAGGTTCTTATGTAATCATCTGTCGCCTGTAGGACAATAAAGGCTTTGGAATCGGGGAGCTGGTGTGGGGCAAAATTAAGGGTTTCTCCTGGTGGCCTGGCATGGTGGTGACCTGGAGAGCCACGGGGAAGAGACAGGCATCGCATGGCATGCGCTGGCTCCAGTGGTTTGGTGATGGCAAGTTCTCTGAGGTGAGTCTGACTCTGAAAAAGATATTGTGGAGACATTACAACAAAGGTCAACAACTCCACTTATACAGTTATCAAATGATTTATTTATGGGGTGAATAATGTGTGGGGAATGTGTGTTTTGCTCGTAGGTGTCTGCAGACAAACTGGATTCCATCACAGCCTTTTCCAAGTTCTTTAATCAGTCCTCTTACACCAAGTTGGCTTCCTATCGCAGAGCCATATTCCAGGCCCTGGAGGTAAGAGGAGATTCACTGCATAAATGCTTATGTTGATCATTTGAATAAAAACATGGCACATAGAGGTTTCTGTAATGTTTCTAATGTAGCCTCAATAGAAATTTAATGAATCAGCAGATATGACATCTGCATTCTGTTTGTCCAGCTGAGTATATATGTGTGCCTGTGTACATTTAAAAGACTGAAAGATAAGAGTCTAGGCAAACATTTATCTGAAAGCTTTGTGGAATTCCCCGACAGCTCCCTTAATTACCTTCCTCTAGTGAATAAGATGTTCTACCAAACAACACAAAGGTCAGCATGTCCAGGCACGCTCGAGAACCAGAGCCCTGCATGTCTGCGTTCCCTGCCTTGTTATTTCTCCAGATTACCACCTTTCCTGTGATGTACTATGGATAATTTGTCTCCGTTTTGTCAACCATGAAGTTTTAATAATGTTATGCTTTTCAAAAAAAATCTCAGGTGTTTAATCGCAGCCTGTGTGCTTTCATATAGTGTCTTTGGGTGAGCCTGCCTATCCACTTTGTTAATTTAAACAGAAAATTAGTTAGTGCAAATTCCTCTTCTATGCTAATCTTATCAATTACTAAATTACTGCAGTAGTTGAGATTGAGTAAAGCCATAAGTCAGGTTGACATTGCTGTGTAAACTAGGAGAAGCTGTTTTTGGAGAAAGTGGAGGTAATGCAACTCAAAAAAGTAATCCATCAGTAGCAACATTGCCCAGCGTTGTCAAATCAGCCTTTCATCTCCAGTAGATCTCAGAAGACTTCATGAAGTTTTTTTTTCTTTTTGTATTCAAATAAAAATTGTGAAAATAGTACAAGTTAATGCTAATTTAGACTAAAGTATGCTGACTATACTACTAAGTGGCCATGCTCTGTTTCTCATTTTGATGATTTTTGAGAAGTTTCCCAAAATCCACAAAAAAAAAACACACAAAGTAAAAATGCATTCATGTTTGAAGTCATACAGCTCTCTGAATTGCCAGGCGCCATGATTCACAGGGAAGTAAAGATTCTTAAAGGTTGTCTACCTTAATTTCCTCTGAGCTTGCCATAATGAGAAGAGAACTACTCAAAATATTATTTAAAATATTATAAAAGTGAAAAACACATTGGCTATTTGATTATGTATTCATAATAACTAGATAAGGAGATCATACAAGGTAATGGATAAATCAAAGGTAGCTATGGATGATAAATAACAGGAAAAAATGCGGCTTGGTTATGCTCGGGGGGCCATTTTGTTGGCATGGTTTGTCTTGTCCCTTTAGAGGGAAGTACTTCTAGGGAAGTTATGACTGACTGCTCACATTTGTCTTATGATGAAACAAGGATCGAGGGTTCTCTGAATGGTTGGATGAGTTTCAGTGTATGCTGTGCATGTGATATGAGTAGTATATGCCTTCACAGTCGGCAGATCTCAACCCATTTGAACACCTATGTGAAATTTTGGACCAACGTGTTACACAGCAGCATCATAAATAGAAACAACATGCTAGTATGTTCCTAGCAAGATAGTTACTTCCCTATGATGTGTGGCAACAAGCCAAAAAAAATAAGCCAATGTCATTGCATATTTTGTTTTGAAATGCTGGCTACATAGGAATGATACTCCTTCATGAAGCTGGATCAGGCTGTTTCAGCAGCCATTTTGCCATCACTATATCTGTGTTTTATCTTGCTTCACTGTAATACATTCCATATTTGACTTGCTTGTTTTTACTCGAAGAAGGAAATATCAATAAAAATATTTCTTCATCAAAACTCTCATTCTTTCTCCTCTATACCATTGGTTTTCTATAGATGGCTAGTATACGTGCTGAGAAGACGTTTCCCCTGTGTGAATCGGATAATCCAGAGGACCAGGTGAAGCCCATGCTGGACTGGGCTCACAGCGGCTTCCTACCCAAGGGCAAGGAGGGCCTCAAACCCAAAGAGAACTCCTGTGAGTATGAGTGCCCTGGAACATCAACAGTTCCGATTAATTAATCCTTACGTCATTAACATAGAGCTGATAAAGTCATCTAGCTAATCTGTACATCTTTCTTATGAGGTCATAGAGTTCACAGACTTCCAACACATGCTCACACACACACGCACACACACGCACACACATATATATACACAGAGGAGTTTCTCCTTTGCTCCAGCAGCTGTGCAAATCATGATTAGTGTGAAGAAGGAAACTCAAACAAGAGCAAAATCATGTGTTTATTTAGTGCTCTTAACACACATGACTCATAGCTGAAATATGAGATTCCACACATTCAAAAACTACAGGCTTTCTCTGTGTTATGGTTTACCTTATATGCTCTTGTGTTTGTTTAGTGTACTTACTACATATGATTCAGGGCAGAAACATGAGATGAGGATCACTTGAATACTTGTCAAGGCATCTCTTGTATTCTCATTGTGTTAAAGCTTGCATTCTGACTGGGGAGAGAATTAGCATTTTCGTCATTACCTGCGTGCACATTTTCAAATCAAATATTTACTGTTACATTACTAGTGGAGACAAAATCAGTTATTCTGATGTATTTAAACATACACCTTAGAGGAAGAGTTTGTAATGGAACTCTATAATGTCTATAATGGAGGTTATGTTTAATTTGCTTAATCTCACACCGAAAATATGAGAGAATCTAACCTTTAATTGAAGTAAAATTATTCTAATAAAATAAAAAAGTTATCAAAAAATATCAAAAAAGTTATCAAAAAATATATTTTAACAGAACCACGTGCCAATTAATGACAAGTTTATAAGTTTACAAGTGACAAGCATGTTCCATTTTTGATTTTTTTTTTTTTAAGTTTACCTAAGAGTCACACAGAGAACATGGTGGTGCAGAGATTAACATTGCCAGCTCACATCTCCAGGGTCCCCTGTTTGACCCTGAGCTCAGGTTACTCTATCTGTTCTCCTTTGTCTGCCTGGGTTCTTCCTCCTAAGTGTGAATGTGTGTGTGCGTGTTGCTCTGTGATGGAGTGGCATCTCATTCATCTCATATCCCCCTCCTGCTTGATGTTCATGGTATAGGCTCTAAATCTGCGACCCTGACCAGGATAAAGAGGTTACTGAAGACGAATGAGTGATTCATCAAAATGGGGAAGATTAGTGAATATACAAATGAAATTAAACAGAAGTTTGATGACCTTCATACATTAGGCAATGGCTATAATTATAGCTACCCACCTGGAATGTCCATATCTGATATTTAATATAACCCAAAATCTAGTTAGATGCTATAAGATGCTATGTTCTGTCATCAAAGCACAAACATAAGCACCTGGAGTTCACTAGATGATGCTAGAACTTTGACTTGAGCCAGGTTCTATGGTCATGAGGGGAAAACAGAGCTTTAAAAGAACAACATCTCCATTGTTAAGTAGGGTGGAAGATCTGTGATGCTGTGGGGCTGTTTTTCCTCCAAAGGCCCTGGAAACATTCTTAGGATATGACATTTTGGACTGTATGTATGCTACACTTGTTGTTGGCTCTTTCAGCAGGACAATGATCCAAAAATAGGCCAGTCCACTGACCTAAAACCCATTGAAAACTACCTCAACTGCCTTTTGGCAATTCAGGGGAACAGTGGGCCTTCACCCTATCATGCAGAGTAACCCAGGCATCCTCTTTTCTGCTGCATATACCTTATTCTTTCGGTTACAACCCCAGCTATTGAACATAGGTGAGAATAGGTAATTAAAGACCCTGTAAACAGAGAGCTTTGTTCAAAGACTGAGCTCCTGCTTGACCACCGCAGACCAGTATAGCAACTGTAATGCTCCTGCTGCTGACCCAATCTTTTTGTCAATCTTTTTTCCATCACCTGTGAATACAACCCCAAGGTACTTAAACTCCTCCACTAGGGGCAGCGTGTCTCTGCTCATCTGAAGAAAGCATCCTGCTCTTTTCTGGGAGAGAAACATGGCCCCTGACTCGGAGGTGCTGATTTTCATCCCAGCCACTTCAAACTTAGCCGCGAAATACTTGAGTGTTTTCAAAACATCTCCTTTGTATGGTGACAAGAGAACAACATAATCTTCAAATAAGTGTGTCTTCAAATAGAATTTCACTTAACAAATAAGATGTTACCTCTAGCCTCCCATTCTTGACATCTTCCCATCCATGTCGTGATATCCTGTCCATGAAAACCACATGGAGAGAAGAGATATTCTTGAGAGTCCTATACCCACCTTAAATGCTTTTTACTTAATGCCAAGAGCACACACCTCTCACTGTGCTCATAAAGAGACTGGATTGCACAAAGTAGCAGCCCTCATATCCTGTACTCCTGCAGTATCTCAAAACGAATGTCAAGGCACACAATCATAGGCATTCTCCAAATCCCCAAAACCCATGTACAGTGGATTAGCATGCTCTCATGACCCCTCACAGCTCTGCAAATGAAAAGACCTGGTCCACTTTTCTATGAACTGTCGGAATTCGCAGGATTTCTCCTGAAGTCTGTTAGTGCAACTGATAGGTGCAACCATTTGACAGCGTCTGCTCTCTAGAACCTAAGCATAGACTTTTCCTGGGAAATTCCCTTGTAATTCCCTTGTAATTAGAACATGCTATCTGGTACACCTTTCAAAAAAACAGGGACCACCATCCCAGTTTCCCAGTCTGCTGCACATCTCCATACAACACTGATTGTCACCTGTTCCACTTTGTCCAAGAAAGCTGAATACTCTGAACTGCTGTTTATTGTGTATGCACAAATAACAGTCAGAATTTTCCTCCTAGAAAGCTGAAATCTCATTGAGACAACCCTGTTGTTCAGTGGGATAAACTCTAAGTGCAACTAGAATTTGCAATATTTCTATGCAATAGAAATGACTGTTTTCTTCATTTATGTCTGCATTTTACTTTTTTTTTTTCCCTCCCCGGAAATTAGCTCTTTTTAGAACAAATTGCTTAACTCTAGCAACTCACAAGGCAGGTGTAGATATGATATGATATGATATGATATGATATGATATAATATAATATAATATAATATAATATAATATAATCGGTTGAAATGTGATTTTCAATGATTTCACCATAATTGCAGCTTGCCTCTGTAAGGCTGTAAGATTTAAAAACTGCTCCTTTAAGATAAAGTGTGATTGCTATACGAGATCTCTCTCTCACACACACATACCTTGCCTGTGAGGTTTCACAAGGTTTTGTGTGTGTGTGTTGAGTAACATGGTGGTTTGTCTTTCACAGCTGAGTGCTGTTTGTTCCCAGCAGCTCCAGAGAGCACAACGCTGCAGGCTAAGCTTCTGGAGTCCAATCCACCGGAGTTTGCACCATCCGCCAAAAGGGCCCGACTCAGCATGTGCAAGGCCAAATCGGCCAGTGAGGACATCTACAGCAGAGGTCAGAGGTCATACACGGCATTGGAATTCGGTAGCCCTGCATATACACCGTTTTGTCGGATTCACATATTCTGTATGGATAAAAACTGTGCTGTATATCTCTAAAGAACACAAAAATTCATTTTTACCAGTTGTCTTTTTTTTTCTGGTGATTTTGACTTAACAGTAAAAAGGTGAAGTAAAACTGGACTTTATCAATATGAAACTAACAGCATCCTTCTGAGGCATTCATCCTTCTTCAGTCACTTTTTCCAGTGTATTTGATCGAGTGCATCTTCTCCATTTCAGAACAAATGGTTCATGAAGTCTTAAAGAATAACAGAAGTATAGAAGGTATGATTTTGCCAAACTATACATTTCTTTCTTTTCTTCCCCACATGATGATCCTGATTTTGTCTGTCTCTCTCTCTCTCTCATACACCCACAGAGTTCTGCCTGTCTTGTGGCAAGACAAGAGCAGCAACCTTCCACCCCCTGTTTGAAGGAGGCCTTTGTCAAGCATGCAAGGTGAAAACTCCATCAGACTGATTTACTTATCCTCTGAGTGACTACACTACATGTATACATGAACAAACAAGAGGGATTGCATATACTGTCACTCAATACAATGAACACCTGAAAACCTTTATGTCTAATTAAGAGGCAGATTGGAGCATTAGGTTATACAACACAGTTATTTACGCTCATTATGTGTTAATAAATTGGATTAGAAATAGTCTTGGGCTTCTTCCATATCTCATCTATGATGCCATGCAAATCTTACTTACTGGTTGTCATCATTTTATGACTTGTTTGGGTTGTGTATGTGTGTGTGTGTGTGTGTGTGTGTGTTAGGATGTATATTTAGAGATCTCCTACATGTATGATGACGATGGCTATCAGTCGTACTGCACGGTGTGCTGTGGAGGCCGAGAAGTGCTACTTTGTGGCAACGCCAACTGCTGCAGGTTCATCATCTCACACACACACACACACACACACACACACACATTTAAATTCCATATGCAAGTTCAGAACAGTGGTAGATGAGAGTCTAAATGTGAGCTTAATATCTAGTTCTGAGTAATTACATGCAGACTTGATGCTTCTGTCATGCATCCATTCAGTTCTACAGGAGCTTACTTAATAAAGCTGTTTCCTACAGTTTAGCATTGAAAAATCATTGACTATTTGATTCATTTGATCTTTTATGACTATTTCACATAGTGTTACAGAGAATTTTTTACGTTATTAACTCCTTTCAATCCTAATCATAAATTAGCCGTGACTCATTGCTGCAGATGTCATCATCTTTTCATTTTGGGGCTTCTTGCGTAGCTTCTTGGTTCCAAAAATATAACTGTTCATTTTTTATCACAAGCACTGACATGACTTTGCTTTCATCTAACATGAGGATATGCAGAGTAGTGAGAAGATTTCTCAGAACTATAATTTACAACAGTCAAATAATTTACAACAACCGTAAGCACTAGGCCTTGAAAACATATTTGGACAGAAATCACGCTTGCAAGTTTTTTTTTTTTTTTGTTGTTGCACGGATTCCACAGTGGTTATTGATGTATAGCCCTGTTATAATCATACTCTATGCACCCTTCATTTGTTTCACACATTTTCTCATTTTTCTCATTAATAACTTGATTAGATTTCTATTTTCACTTTCCTCACTTATTTATGTGCATTCACTTGATAACATGTATCCCATTTCCTTCTCTCATGCTCATACAGCCTCAGACATTGAGCTTCTTACGTGTCCTGTTCTGATGTCCTATTGTTTTAATTCTCACCTTTCCTTCCCTCCCTCCTTCTCTTTCCTCAGGTGTTTCTGTGTGGACTGTTTGGACCTGCTGGTGGGTGCAGGAGCATCGAACAGTGCACGGGATTTGGACCCGTGGCTGTGTTATATGTGTCAGCCATTGCAGCAGTATGGCGTGCTGAAGAGACGTCACGACTGGAGCCTTAAACTGCAGGAGTTCTTTGTCAATGACAATGGACAGGAGTTTGTGAGTCCTGTGTCACTGCATAATAATAACCTTTATAATTCTTTTTATAGAAATGCACTGTTATTCTTGTTTAATGTTATCTTTCTTAACTTTATAGTCTGTCAGGCCTTTTTACATGTTTGTTTCATTTTGTCCCCCAAGGAAAGTCCAAAGATTTTCCCAGCAGTCCCAGCAGAGGAAAGGCGTCCAATTAGAGTTCTGTCACTGTTTGATGGCATCGCCACAGGCAAGTGTTTCTGCATATGTATCTGTTTGTATACCTGCATTAAATTTTTAAGCTGCAGTAAAGGAATCCTTCAGTTTTGTCTGGTTATGTGTTAACAAGAGAAAACAAAAAGGTAGTCTGTGAAATGATGAGGTATACTTCTTTAGACCTTAAACATTGACTTTCATCAAAGTTTTCTACAAAAATATGTGTTTCACATAAATGTATAATTGTATAAACGTATAACTCATCCATTCAGGGACAAGACTACTTTTTAAGAGGAAAAAACATTTGGTTACGTGCTAGCAAAGTAGAAAAAGGATAAGCAACCCGAGATGGTTTTTACCGCGCCATTGTAATTGCAGCTTTGGCAAGACATTCTTTCATTTCGGTCTCCTCCTAAAACCTTTAGCATTAGAGCGTACTGGTTGTTGCTTTAACAACTGCCTTTACACTTCTATTATACATTTTCTGAGTGTTGGCTTTTTTTCGTGTAGATATAGTATATTACGTTAAAAAAGCTGGAGTATTCCTTAAAACATACTTCAGTCAGATTACAGGTCACTTTCAGGAAATGTTGTAAAGAGTTATTAATCCTTTAATGGCTTTTAGGTTATCTGGTGCTGAAGGATTTGGGTTTTAAGATTGATGCGTACATTGCCTCAGAGGTGTGCGAGGACTCCATATCCGTGGGAGTCGTCCGACATGAAGGAAAAATCCAATATGTGAACGATGTTCGAAATATCACCCGGAAAAATGTAAGTAGAGAAGTCAAGATCCCTTTGGCAATGTTCTCAGTCAGCTGAGTTCAGTCTCTGTCATTCTAAACCGTGTCCCACAGACACCTCTAGTTTAGAACGTTAACTGCAATCATTCTCTCTCTCTCTCTCTCTCTCTCTCTCTGTCACACACACACACACACACACACACACACACACACACACACACCTGGTCTAAACCTGTTATTTGCTTTGTTGTGAGTTGCATGTCCCAACAGCTCTTGATAAGAGCAATCAGTCCACCCGAGAGGAGTCTGGCTTTTGTAGTCCCTCCTCCCCATCACTTCCTCCCTGTTTGGCTTTCAGTTTCTGCCTCCCCCTTTCTCTTGTCCACCATCATACACACACACACACACACACACACACACACACACATACTCTGCTCCCTGGAGCACAAAGCATTCCCAAATCCCTCCTTTACACATTCACTCATTCACTCCACCAGCCACCCTTTCATCCATTCATTGATCTCCTCGCTCAGTCACCAGTTCACCCCATTGTCATTCTGCAGAGCCTGGATTGAGGTGGGAGGGGAAAAGGGAGGAATGAAAGGGCACCAAAGAGAAGGGGAGGGCAGGAGCCTGGAGCTGGATGGGGGAAGCATGAAAAGAGGCTGAATAGAATCCAGCTGCATACACTCTCTTTCACACACACACACACACACACACACACACATGCACGCACGGATGTGCCTGTGATATCAGAGTTCTCGCAGACAGTGTGGGTTGTGTCTCTCTATGTGTTTCCTAATCTCTGTGTTTGTGCACACACTCGAGATGTATCTGTGTTCTTCATGCCCCAGTGACCTCTAATTACACAAAGTGTGATCACAATTTGTGTGCATGTGTTCACTGACATGAAGAGATTTCCTGTTACTCATTTGCTTTATGCTGCTTGTCAGTGCAAGACTCTATGTTTGAAATTCTAAGACCTGTGAATGATATAACTTTTAGTACACAATGAGTTTGAATGGCATTTGTGGTTAGGCTTTGCTTTTTTAATTAACAATTGTGAACTTAAAAACAGGTAGAATTGCAGCAGCATTTCCTCAGCCACAGAAGAAACTGAGAGTTGGGATATGAGTGTTGGGTGGAGAGAGGTGGAGGTGTAATGGGCTGATTAACACTATGTGGTGCTGTTTTGGCTTCCACAGATTGCAGAGTGGGGACCGTTTGACTTGGTGATTGGTGGAAGCCCATGTAATGATCTGTCAATTGTCAATCCAGCCAGGAAGGGCCTTTATGGTGAGGCATCTATCTATCTATCTATCTATCTATCTATCTATCTATCTATCTATCTATCTATCTATCTATCTATCTATCTAGGAAGTAACTGCAGTATACTTTCATCCACAGATAGTGGATGTAGTAAAAAAATTACACTGAACATGGCATGCTAAAACAAAAATACACAAACCATCAATAAAGTTCTATCAGGTGGCTGCACCTTACCAGCTTACCTTGGCAATTAATTTTAAATGGCTTCAGGCTTTTGTTTTCTAATAAATCACAACATAAATCACAGCATAAAACACACTGTGTGTGTCCTGTTTGCAGAAGGGACTGGCCGCCTGTTCTTTGAGTTCTATCGCCTGCTGAGCGAAGCAAAGCCAAAAGAGGGAGAAGACCGGCCCTTCTTCTGGATGTTTGAGAACGTGGTTGCAATGGGCGTCAATGATAAACGGGACATTTCCCGTTTCCTTGAGGTTTTTGTTTCTCCCAAATGTTTCTCCCTTGTTTCTCCCATTGAGAATCATCTTCTCAAAGCCAAACAGATCTGCTGAGATTAAATATTTGATTGATTAATAATTGATGCTGGAGTGCAGTAATTGCTATTCATTTTTATTGCTGTGGTCATTTTTAATAATCTTCTTCTAAGATTGTGACATTTCAGTATGGTAAACTACTCCTTCAGAAGGGAGTAGTAGCTGTTGTTTTACCTATGCATTTGTGTATTTAACAAGTTAATGTGATTGTGCTTGCTTATGTGTTTGTAATCCAGTGTAATCCAGTGATGATTGATGCTATTGAAGTGTCAGCCGCTCACAGAGCACGATATTTCTGGGGCAACCTGCCTGGAATGAATAGGTAATATATATTTTTCTTTTGTTTCTCTGGTTTACCTGAAGCAAGTAAAGTACAATGGCTGCTGAAGGCTTCTTAACAAGTAGACGTAATGTCTGGGACTACTGGGAAAAGATACAGTTTTCTGATTTCCACGTCTTTAGATATCTTAGTTATACACTTGTAAAAAAAATTACTTTAATTTATCTAGACCTTCTTCTAGGTTTGTGAGTTCATCCTAAAATGATATTCAGCATCCTACAATCCCCTTATTCACTGCATCTGGACATGTGCTTTGAACATGTTTCCAGTTGATGATTCCAATTTAGCCAATTATGTGCCAATGCATCCTGGCCTAAAGCGTCGGATGAGATGTCTGTCTGTTGTCTGTTGGACCACGTTGGATGAGATGTCTGTCTGTTTTCAAACAGATCAGCTTCCTCTCTGCTGTAGGTGTCCAAATGGATTTGTCATTTCCCACATAAGCTTGACAGACAACAGACAAATTGGCTAAATTGGCTAGGGTTAAATACCTTTAACCTAGGCTTAAAGACCAACCACTGTCACCATTATGAGCAAACAGACTATGCAACCATGTTGATGTTACTGAAGGGCACTCAAATCAGACCTACTCTCCCAGATGAACAGGTCACTCAAGTGTAGCATTTGCATTTGGTATCTGTTGCTGTTAACTCTCAATATTAAGAGCAAAGAGCTGTCACTGCCATTGATGCAAGCATCATTAGGTTGAAAAAGCAAAACAAACCAATCAGAGAACAAGCAAAAACATTAGGTGTGCATCCTGCCACTTCCAGAGCTGGTTCACCCACCTCAACATCACTTGCAATCTTTGGCCACATAGCACCAGAATAAGGTGGTGAATAAACAGCAGTATTTCCATAAGCCGTGAGGTGTGCTTTGTGCATTGCTTACTGCATTCTGCAGCAGTTAGGACATGGCTCTCAAAGAACCAGCCCTGAAATATTCAAGAGGTTGGAAAAGTTGACATGCTTAAAAGTTTATGATTTTAAAACTAGTTACTCTGCCTCGGAGTGCCCACACTGCTACAGGCTAACTTAAACAATAGTCCCAGATCTTGTTCAGCAATACAATCAGTCATGGAAAGATTAGTAAAGTCAAATATGAGTATTGCCATCACCTACAGTGCACCTCAATGCTCTCTCTCTCTGACAGTGCAGATTTTAACAGTAACAAAATGAGCAAAAATCGAAAGATGAAAGTGCTATACTCAGTGTCTTTTCCTGAAGCCATTTCCTCTACTTGATGAGACCAGAATGGGAAAGGGAATTAGTTTGATGTAGCAGTGACCTTTTTAGTATACCCATATGGAGTCACCGTCATGAGCTGATGACTCGCCATCAACTCCAAAATTGGTATTCGGCAAGGAAGTGAGCAAATGTTCAGAAAGATAACACCCTGCAATTTAGAACAAAACGAAGTAGAATAATATTTACTGAAACAGGCACACAGCCTTTTCTCACTCTTGGAGATCCTGCTAAAGGCAATCAAGAGTCTGGACAAATATGACAAGGACAGAAATAACCTTTTAGTTTTCTTTTTTCTTCTTCTTCTTCTTTTTTTTAACGAAGACATTTTCAATACTGAGTCATTTTGTCCCAAGCATATGCTGTACATGGCATAGTATTATAAAGCTTACTGTAAGAAACTCCTCTGTTGTAGGCCTCTCTGTGCCTCTGGCATGGATAAGCTAGAACTACAGGACTGCCTGGAGCATGGCCGCGTTGCAAAGGTAATCTTCCCCTTTCAGTATCTTTCAAAATTTTTACTGAACATACTGAAGATATGGTCAAACAGCCATCACCTTCAGAGACCCACACTGGATTCTATTATTACTCACTGCATTATTCACCAGCCTAGTACCTTAAAGTGTGCTTTTATGAACTTTGGCTTTTTGTAAACTCTTTGTGAAGTAACACTTTATCACTGTGTGTTTCAAGTTTGGAAAGGTGCGTACCATCACAACCCGCTCCAACTCCATCAAGCAGGGTAAAGACCAGCATTTCCCTGTCATCATGAATGGCAAAGAGGACATTCTGTGGTGCACAGAGCTTGAGAGGTGAGCACCATTTTAGATCAAAGTAGCATTATTTTACATACCCAGGTAGGACATGTCACAATGACCCATAATTATATTTCTATATTGAATATAGATTTTAGTATATAGAATTGCTTGAAAAGAAATTTCACTCAGAAAATTACACACTCTAATAAGTTGTCCTAAAGGAATCTAATTCTAAAAACATGTAAGGTACAGGGTGACTGTAAGAGATAAATGACTCAATAAAGTGACTCATTTTGTGTATATGTACATACAGTATATGAAAATTGTGAGGAATTTTTCACCTACTTGAAAAAAAATATTGGCGCTCATCAATCATTCTGTATCAAAAATGCAGTTGCTTCAGCTACTTAAATAATAAATCCAGTATCAGGAACATTATGTTTTCAGAGATTTAAAAAGTTACAGAAAAGTTTATTGCTATATCATAAGGATAATTTGCTGCAATATACAGTATGTTATTTTAACCATGTTGTGGCAGTAAGAGCAATTTTAGTGAACATGTAATAGTTAATCTTTATCATTTATGTGCTAATCACACACTTAAATATAAAAAAAATCACACAAAGATACAAACTCCAGGCCTTACTAAAGAATTAAAAGTGTTTGAGAAGCTATGATGTACAGTGCCTTTAATAATTTAAGCTGATAAAATATATTGTCATTTAAATGATCTTCTCTTCTCTTTTAGGATTTTCGGGTTCCCTGTCCACTACACAGACGTTTCCAACATGGGACGTGGTGCCAGACAGAAACTGTTGGGTCGTTCATGGAGCGTACCAGTCATCCGACATCTCTTTGCCCCTCTGAAGGACTACTTTGCCTGTGAATAACAGCCAAAAAAGGTGTCCAGTCCACTCAGGCCAAAGTCACACTGGCTTAATACCTACAGCAACAGAGCACCAAATGGCTTCACAAGACACAGGGGAACTTGTGAGCTTTAGTTATTTTTGTCTCGTTAGAGACACAAGCAAGATTTTGTCCAGCAGGTGATGCTGTTGCTTTGAGCCAACAAGTCTCATGTATGGTTTTTAAGGGCCTACTTAAGGTAGGACAAGAGGCTGTTTTACTAACAGATGACCATACACCTTCAAACTCACAACATTTTACATAAAAGTACTTGATTTTCAGGGATCTTGTTTCACTTAATGATGCCTTTTCTACCTTGACAGACAGAAATGCTGGTGGACAGGTTTAAAGATCTCATCTTGATAGACAAAGCTGACATTCTGGCAAAGATTAACATTGTATCTGATTTAATGGCTAGGTGTAAGTTTACTGAAATCCCATGTTTTTTCTGTGAGCTATATACCATCAAAATCTGCATTATGATAGTTTACTTAAAAAAAACAACAAAAAAAACTATTCTTCAATGACTTTTTGTAGTTCAATATTTTAGTTTCTAGTAGAAAGATGTAGGAAGATTTAATGTCCCTTCACTTTTTGTTGCTTCTCAAAGAATTGAAACATTGATTATTTGCCAAAATGTCAGAGTTGTTTACAAGTAGAATGAGTTATTTAAAAGCTTGAGGTATTTAAGCATGGAAAAAAATAATTCAGTTAGTCACGCCAAAGATCAAAACACCCAGACTGAATCTTAATTTCAAGTCACGACATGATTCCTTAGAGTTTGGACTTTTCCCAAAAAGGGAAAGGTTGACAATTTTTTTATAATATTTTGTTGTTATTGTTGTTGTTGTCGTTTGTGTAGTGACTGTGGATTGTGTGACCTTTGACAAGCATTTGTAATGCATTCCTTGTACTATAGGTCTTTTTACTCAAAGAAATACTTGAAATGAGTGCATCAGTGCAAAAGCTAAGCTGTGAGCCCACAATATATATCTTTGAAAACATGTTTTCCTACAAAGGACTGTCCATACATTCAAGGAAAAAAAATCTTTAAAAGATAAAGCGTTGTAAAACAAAGCCAAATTGTTTTACAAAAGCCAAAAGCCAAACAAAGGACAATTGCTATATAAGCAGTTTATCTGATATTTTATGTTTTTAAATTTATTACCAGTGATATCATGAGTATAAAAAGAACATGTCACATCCAGGTCTTCGTAACAAAAAATCAAAATGCAGTAATTACAAATAACACACAGGGTACTGTTTTTATATGTTTACATTCCTAACTAGTTTTTAAGGTCTTCACATAGACCTTTACTGGAACTGTATTATGAAAGCGTCTTCCTGAAAGATGAGGACTGATTTTGAACTAAAAAGTATCCAAGTTTTTTTACTGCTGTTTCTTTGTTGTATTGGGTGCTCTGTCATAACAGGTTGCATTTTTGCGCTCCTTCCTTTTACATTCTTTTTTAGTATCATTTTCAAATGTTTTTTTTTAAAACTTATGGTGCCTTTTGAAGTACAATACACCTTGGAGCCTGTTTAATTGCTTTAAAATAGAAAGTAATACTTAAGCTCTACATATACGTGCTTCAGAACGACTACTGTCCAGAATTAAAGCTTGAATATGATGTTAACTGTTTAAAGACAGTATGCTGAAATATCTTTGTTTTAGTATATCATGTAAGATAGAAGTTTTCTATCACTTACATTTGCATTATAAAATGACAACTACAGACTTCTAATAGCCCAAATGTAGGTCTATGTAAAAATAGCACAAAGTACTGCCTACTTTTCACATTTTGTAGACTTTATATTGTAGTGTTTTAATATTTTTCTAAGTTCTAACATTTTATGTAGTTGTTCTTTTAATATGATGCATAAATATTTGTCATCTGCTTGCTATTTGGTAAAATAAAAACACATTAGCACTGAAAACTTACATATTAACAGTACATTTTATACAAAGTCCATGTTGGAGCATTTTTGATAAGTATTCCATGACTTTATTTTTATACTTTTGTACTCATTTGTATGCTTTTGTATACCTTTTTTATTTTTTATTCATAACTATATGTAACAAAGTGTTGTTAGTGGCATTGACACCAATAAAGAAGACACAACCTTTACTGTACTATACAAAAATGTGCTGTGTGTTTACACTGACAATTATTTATTTGGCAAAGGTGATGGGGAATCCCATCCATGCATAAGGCTGTTAAAGGTGCTGACAGTGATACAAGTGCTGAAGGGCTACATTTCCACCCAATCAGACAAAATGCAAAACAGTTGCAGGAAAAACAGCATGACAACTAATACCATATGCTTTTAGACTCACAAATTCACATGAACACACACTCACACAGCGACACAGGGAGAAAAACATGAATTACACAAAATTTGTCTACATACAGGACAAGGAACATGGAACATCAATCACCTGAACAGATGTTCAGCAAAGAGAATATTCTTAGACAGGCATACACAACATGCTCAGATGGAGAAAGGTGCAGTGAAAATTACACTGGGTACATAATTCCATTATCAGAGTCCAGATTAAGAACATACTTCCATGTGGTGGAGGTATCACAGGGCACAGATCCTTCACAGAGGATATGATTGCTCTAACTGTGGCATAGTGCTGGTGAGGCTGGTTTGAGTATTTCAGAAAGAGCGGATTTTCACACACAACAGTCTATAGTGTTTTCACATAATGGTATGAAAAACAAAAAAATCAAGTGAGCAGCAGCTCTGCCTCGTTGACATGCCTCGTTGATAAGAGAGGTCAGAGGAGAGGAGCAAAAAAGCATCTCAGCATGCACAAAACATCTAACCTTGTGGTGGATGGGCTACAACAGCAGAAAACCACATCAGGTTCCACTCCTCAGATTCAACAAAATTAGACAGTTGAAGATTAGGGGGAAAAAAATCACATGATCTTTTTCCAGTCTTCAACTGTCCAGTTTCACTGAGTCTGTGCCCCAGATTCTTGCTCTTGGCTGACAGAAGTGGAACCTAATGTGCTCTTCTGCTGTTGAAACCCATCCATCTCAAGGTTTGATGTGTTTTGCTTTCTGAGATGCTTTTCTGCTCACCTTGGTTGTAAAGAGTGCTTATTCGAGTTACTATAGACTTCCTGTCAGATCAGACCAGTCTGGTGATTCTCCTCTGATCTCTCTCATCAACAAGATGTTTCAGCCTGCAGACCCTCGACTCACAGGATGTTTTTAGTTTTTCGCACCATTTTGTGTAAACTGTAGAGACTGTTGTGTGTCAAAATCCCAGAAGATAAGCAGTTTCTGAAATACTCAATCCAGCCCATCTGGTACCAATATCCATGCCATGGTTAAAGTCACAGAGATCACATTTTTCTTCAATTTGATGTTTGATGTGAACTTTAACTGAAGCTCTTCATCTGTTTCTGCATGCTTTTATGCATTGTGCCGCTGCCACATGAATGGCTGACTAGATAACTGCATGAATGTGTAGGTGTTTCTAATAAAGTGGACAGTGATTGTACATATACCAGCGTTTTATACGTACTCACAGGATTTATAGTCAAAGGCTTTAAATGTGTATGCACTTCATACAGAAGACTGTTTCAGGTTTATATCTTTGAGCATATTTAGTGGCATAGTTTCATAGTTAATATGTATTCATCTGAAAAAAATGCTCTATAAAATCGCGCCATGGCTAGTCATGGGCTAGCATATCATTGATATATTAGTAGCTACACACAGTGAGTGTTCTTGTTAGCGGTTTTAAAAGGTATAAATATGTTTGAGACTTCTTCAACTCGTTTACTTGTGTTCGTCAAAAGTTGTCGAAACTGTCATTACTTAACGTTGGCTAGTTAAAGTTGTTCATTGTTAGAGTAGTTCGTTAAACTCGATATTAGATGATTAACCAGTCAGTGTGTTTCACAAATACTGTAGCCTTAGGTTTCTCTAAGCTGGTTAAAATGTATTTATGTGGATTTATGAGTTATAAACGTTTAAGGTGAAAGCGTAAAATAGGTAAAAAATTCAATACAAAATAGAAAAGCACACACTTCGCTGCTTTGTTTACTCGTGGCGTGGGCTAAAACACCAACACACACACCGTGCTTGTACACGTTACCAGTGACATCTGCGTGCGAAAATATAATGCAACAATTATGACACACTGCGAATTCATATAATCAGGTTTTATTATTTTTGTTTTGTAGCACTTTGCTACCTCTTTATTGTTTGTTTCGACCTGGCCTTTAGGTGTCACGATGAACGAGCGGAAAGGCAAGGAGCACTTATAACTGGTTACTATCGCACTCGCGCGCGCGCGGGAGCGCACATGGGGGCGGAGTCACGAAGAATCGTAACAATTAACGAGGTGCTCGTACGGGCGCGTGCTGGTAAGTTGAGGGGGAAAAAAAGAAAGAAAACCTTTGCTAAATGAACTTATTTAAAATAATATGAATAAATTCCAGGTACATTCTGGTTATTTAGATACAGTCGGAAAACAGATACTTATTACAGTGAACCAGTGTAAATAACTTTGCGGGGTAGTGTAGGTGTTTTTCGTAGACATGTCGGTTAAGTTACGCGAGTAGCGGCTCATACAGTTCGGGGTCTTAGCTAGCTAAACTGGGAAGACATTTTGGAAGCCAGCCTAAATGGGGCCATTTGTGACACACCGGTCCTTTTCGGTGTTTAATTCTCAGTTATAATGAGATTTTCTCATTTGTACTAGGAAGAATCACAATCATAGGGTTTATTTTTTTAGTTTCTTTGCCTGCTATTATTGTTTGTAAACATACAGCTGGCCAACTTGTCCTAAAACAAATGGTCACACCAGGAGAAGAATTCGCAATTTGAATTATTCGTTCAATTTTACCTACAAATTCGTGGTTTTACAAACTAGACAAGGGGCCAAAAGAAATCTTGGCTATAATTTTGCTGCTTGGCAGCTGTTTCTCAGCCTTCCCAGTTGCTTAGACTTGCAGTGGTTGGATTATTTTTTCATCCTAGTCGTTAATAGACCACTAGTCCTTCAAGTGCTGCAGGTTTTAACAGCATCAAGACTGCAGGAAACATTAATGTGATATTTACTCACCATAAAAGCGTTTATACTGTATAATCAGGAAAAAAGGCCACATGCTGTCACATTTAAAGCAAAGAATTAATGGAACGGAGGAGAGAAGGGAGAAAGAGAAAATACTTGGGAAGACGGTGAAAGAAGCATGTTAAATTAGCCGTGCTCTATTAGGAGAGAAATGTTTTAAGTCCTGTGGTAAAAATAGGCTTGTATCACGATATTCGAAGCTGTTTTTGCAATACACAATATGTATCACAATATTTAATATTCTAACAAAGTGATAGCAACACAAAAGTGGCACATTTAAAAGACCTCTGAAAAAACATGCATACATTTTCAGTAAACTGGATTCCTGTTCAGGGTCTCGGTGAAGCTGGAGCCTGTCCTGGGAACGCCGGGATGGGACAGCAGTCTATCCCAGGGCACCATGCATCAACACACGAACATTTTAACACTCTCAGTCACATGTAGGAGCAATGTAGAGTTGCTAATCCAGTCTTTTTGGGAGATGTGAGGAAACCAGAGAACCTGGAGCAAATCTGTGTATGCACAGGAAGAACATACACAACTCTGCACAGAGAGTAACCTGAGCTCCGGATGGAACCAGGAGACGCCCGGCTGAGAGTCGGCAATGCTATGCAGTGCTCTACTAAACTACTTCCATTTCCTGTCTGCAAAGATAAATTAAACCTTCAATGCCTATTACTGTAAATACAGTTGTGTACAGTGTGAAAGTAATTATCATCAGCGATATTGCCGAAAAGCAATTTATAATCTCATTTATCACAATATTATCAATATTGTCTTGTTCTGTGTGATAGAAAAGTATCAGTGAGAATGAAGGGGAAGGTGTATGAGACAGTGGTGAGACCGGCCATGCTGTATGGTTTAGAGACAGTGTCACTGAGGAAGAGGCAGGAGTCAGAGCTAGA
>CM074960.1:11674211-11684264 GCA_037577455.1 Pangasius macronema
AAGAAGAAGATTATCAATATTGTCTTATCGCCCAAATTTAAGTCAGAGTTCATAGAAAGAAAATTGTCACCATTTCAATTTAGAAGTAAACCAGTAACTGGTGAAAAAGCAACTATAAGACATTTCAGATTGCATTGATTAAAAAAAAAAAGGGGCTTACAGTAGGTTAAAATGTCAGCGTCCTTGTTTTCTTTTTGTTTATTTTTATATGTTTAAAATGTTTGAGTGAATTAATTTCTTCTTTAGTAACTGCTTTATCCTGGCTAGGGTTTGCAGTGAAAATTTGTAATTATTAATAGAATGTTTGACTGAGTGTAATTTACGTGCACGGTATGTTAATAATATTAATACGTAGTTTATTTATTTAAAGCCACTTGTCATGTTAACACTACAATGCGTTATGTCTGTTACAAAAACATAACTGCATGCATGTGGCTTGGATTTTCCCTCAGGTGATGGAAAGATGGTGGCGAGTGTGACACTCAAATCAGATGCCGAATACAGTGACTCTGAGGTGCTGGCCTGGCTCAATCACACTTTGCAGTCTGGATTCAACACTGTGGAGCAAACATGCTCAGGTATTTACAACTCAGGGTTTACGCAACCATTTAATTTAGCTAAAATCATCAGAATCAGAAAGCTTTATTTCCAAGTGTGCTTACACACACAAGGAATTTGACTTGGTAAGTGAAGCTTCCAGTACGTACACAAATGGGCTTTGCCTATTATATACAAATTAGGAAACAATGATATTGCAAAAACATCTTCAGTGATATTTACTTTTGCTCAGGTTGAAGCTGAAACACAGAAGACACTATGTGTAACAAATATGTGTAAAATTATAACTCGTATGTTTTTTTTTACATTCCAATTGTAATAAAATTATTTGAAATGTTTTGATCCCTTGTTACTCTGAGTAAAATTGTTCTAGAAATTCTGATGATGCTTAAAAAAAAGGAATGTGACAATTATTTATAATAATCTTTTTATATTATCATATTGCTTCTTACAATGAACTTATTATGCAAATACACTATATAGCCAAAATATTGTGGATACCTGAGCATCGTGCCCATATGTGCTTACTGCACATTTCATTTCAGATTTAATCTCTCTTTGGTTCTATGATAACCTCCACTCTTCTGTGTGCGTGCGCGTGCCTGTGTGTGTGCGTGCGCGTGCGTGTGTGTACATTTTCCAGGTGCTGCCTACTGCCAGTTAATGGACCTGCTTAACCCTGGCTGTATTGACTTGCGAAATGTAAAGTTCAAAGTAGAGGATGAAACAGATATGACGAACAACTACAAGCTACTTGAAGGTGCCTTCATCAAGACTTCTATCAATAAAGTAAGTTTCAGTAACGTGTGAAATCGTATGACCCATCATACAGCACCTGTCCCACATGAAAATGCAGGCAGAGTTTACAGAGGTGGTTTAGCTGCACCATATATATTTGTTTGTCCCTTGGTATGGTTATATTGGAGACTATTAAAATTTGCCTGGCATAAAAGCAGAAGAGGAAAGGATGCAGGGCATGAAAGAAGTGTTTCAGGTAGCAGTTACTTTTCCTTTGTGCTGACTTTATCTAGGTGAGTTTTAACTGGTGAACCTAGGTCTCGCAAGCCAAATTTTAAATGGGTTACCTGTAGGCAAAAACGTGCCAGGTGCTTTATATATTTTATTATAAAAAGAACATTTTGTATTTCTATATCAAAAGATTGGTGATTCAATAATAAATGTATAGAGTGGGATGTGAAGTGTGTCATCATTCAATATTTTCTTTCATTTCACAGGCTATCATAATTTTCTTTCTTTTTATATATGTTGAGGGTTGTGTGATCTTCAAACGTCTACAAATGTCTGTTGATATCTTTCAGTAGGGGAGAGCTGGTACAACTGTAATGTTTTTTTTTTTTTTTAATTGCTCAGCGATGATTTAAAAGACAGACTTCATACTTCCCATCGAACATCATGCAGCAACAGCATACATCATGTTTGCTTCTTTTATCAGGTGCAATTTTACCCAATTTCATCAGCATGTACTCAGCAATCAGTGAAACTAAAAGGAGCCTCATCTTACAATGGTACCTGCAAAGTTGCACAATTGTAACATCATGTGGGTCAGTTGTAACACCGCTCAAAAACTTACAACAAGAAAAAAAAAATCTAATTAAAACCATCATGCATTCATTATTCCTTGTGATTATACCTTTTAATGGTAAAATATTGCAAAATTACAGTAGATCAGAACAATTACCTAAGCATGTATTGTAACTGACTGATCCTACAAATCTCATAAAGATGTAATCTTTTTTATGTTTTATTTTTTCCCTTTTTTTAAAAAAAAATTCTGTGCTTCCATCACTGGGTTGTAGAGACATTTTGTTCTTGGGTCGTCCGTCCAAGATTCCCGTCTCGATTAAATAAGTTAAAAGTTAGGATTTTTTTTTGTCATAATTTTTTTTCTCCTGTTTTCTCCACGTTTATGTGTTTATTACATATAAGAGAGTTGATATTCATATATTCATAGGAAGGGGGATGTTTGGAGTACATATATGGCATTTGTGCACTGTTCTGAAATGTTCCATTCTGAACTATTTTTAATTATTAACAAATTCTTTTCTCCTACAGACACTGGAGATTGAAAAGTTGGTCAGTGGCAATATCACAGAGACGTTAAATCTGCTGAGGTGGTTCAAAGTGTTTTTTGAGCACAATTTTGCGGGACATAGTTACGACGCTTTAGCGGCTCGAGGTGGACAGATTCTGGAACCCTATGTCCCTAAGAAACCAGGGGCTCTCGTGCAGCTGGACGTTTGTGAGACTTTGCATTTCCTTTCTATTTTCTTTTGATACTATACAAAATCTTAGATTACATAAAACACCTGGTCATTTCTTATGCATTTTATTTCTTTGCAACAGCGGTTCCAGACGGGCTTAGTGAAAATGCTGACACAAAAGTGGAGAGAAATGCTCCGGAGTCTTTTTACTCCAGTCAGGCTGTACTGTGTTTTATCAGGAAATACTGTCCTTCTGTCTTAGCCAGCACAGACTCATCAATTACATGTAGCAAAGCCATGCAAGTGCTGGGCCAGAAATACCCAAAAGACATTGTCGCTGTCTGTAACCAGGCCCCTTACTGCTTGTATATGTACCATGAAGGGGAGAAAGCTTATGTGGTCTTGATTGGGTATTTCGACCAGACTGCTGGAGAGACCAGAGTGAGACTGCTTGACGTTATTGAAGAGACACGTACTACCTTATTGAACTGTGTTGTGGAGACTCTTAAAAAATTTGATATCCCTCTGGCTAAGCTTGCAGCATTTTATTCCAATGCACCCAATCTTAAAGAGCTGATTTCAGGCTTGAAAGCCTTGAATCCTGGCACTGTTTTTCTGTGTAGCCTTACTGGTGTTGCAGAACAAGCATGTCACAGTGGCATTACGGCAATGGAGCTGTCAGTACAGATCCAGGAACTGATCAAGGAAGTCCACCAGCACTTCTCCTCTCTACCAGACTTTCTGAAGGAACAGCTTAATAATATGGAGGAGTTCAATCTCACCCCTTCTTTGATATCTGATTGTCTTAGCCTCAGAACAACAATTTCCAAAATGGCCACAGCATGGGCAGGCTTAGTGCAATACTTTAATTTTCAAAGTGGCAGCAGTAATTCAGACAGACAAATTTGTTGCCTCCTCAATAATAAGGCATTAAGACTGAGTTTCCTGTTTCTGAGCCATGCCCTGCAGCCTCTCTGCAAATTTCAGGAGAGTTTGGACTGTGGTAAAGATGTGAGAACATTGCTCCAAAATGCCTGTAGTTTAGTTCATGTTTACATATCTAGCTTCCTCACTCCCAAAGCTGTGGATCGCTTCTTCAGGAGAGGTAACCTGGGCTCACCAATGAAGGACATGATGGAACATCTTCCAAGAGACAAATTGAAGGTTGGTGAAGAGGCGGCGGAATATCTTCGTCAAAATGATGCAGAGCTAAGTGGCTCTTTAGACCTCTTTTACAAGAGTGCTGTTTCATTCTACACAGCAGTCAGTTCTAGTATTGTCAAGAGTTTACCAATGTCTCATTCTGCTCTGAGAAACATGGATGTCCTCTTAAGCCCAGAAGGCAAGCTGGAAGTCACCGGGAAGGCCGTATCTGATTTAGGTGTCCAGTTCGGTCTTTGTACGTGTGGAGAATCCTCCAGCTTATTAACTGATGAGTTTCTCGAGTATCAGTTTGCTGAGCAGGAAGATATACCCGCTGGCCCGGCTGTACAGTCACTGGAGCAGTACTGGAAGGCAGAGCTGAGGATTATGGGAAAAACTTCTCTCTTTCGAAAGCTGATCCTAAGCCTGTTGGCCTTGCCCAAGACACTGAGAATGGAAAGGGTTTTTGAACAAGTGAGTGACCAATGGAAGACTGTGTGTTTATGAACTGCATCTTAGTTCATCCTGTTAAAGTAAGGCATGATATTGTAGAACAAAATTCAAAATAGAAATATAATATTCTGTGATTGTTTCTTCATTTGTTTGTTGGAGATGGCTACCAAAGCCTAGATGTAGTCCATTAATGTATTTTAATCTCTTAAATGCATTATGTAGTTATATATATTAAATATTATTCAGGAACTACTGTGAAATATATAGTAACTACAGTGAATTAGTTACCAAACAGAAATTTTGTGCTTATGAGAGTGAAGAATGCCAGTCTAGACTCAGGAATGTAGGTACTGAAAGGTTAAATCAGGTTCCATATGATTCACCTTTCTCTTATTAGTCAGTTATAATATCCGTTTGTAATTGTAATTAATTCGCTTATTATTTACACCCTGGCCAGGAATATCTGGTCTTGAAAACTAAAGGGTATTGCCTGTATCTGTATGTTTTTGGTGATCTCAGGTGTTTGAGAGTGTTGATCACTGCATGGACAACAATGTGGAAGAGAGAAATATTGATATCTCTGACGGTAAAGACATGGTGCACGATGATGATGATGATGATGATGCCACAGACACCTACTCCTACAAAAGTGCCCCATCACACCCCCTCAGCCCTGAGTCCCAGGAGAATTCAACATCAGGTAATTATTACTTCCTCATATTCACAACTGGATGAGAGTGTGACTATGGCCCTGACCAGGATAAAGCAGTTATTGAAAATGAATAATATACACACTTGCATCATTTCAACATTACAACACTCTTGTGCCACTTTCGTGAAAAGACTAAATTAATGAACAGAACATAAGCTTCATTTCTTAATCACCTCAAATCACATGCTTTAAACTGAGACCTGTTATGATTCTCAGATGTTATTGATCTGACTGAAGTTGAGGACGTTATTTTTATGGAGACGAATGCCAGTGCCTCTGGTTCAGACACAGAGATGGCAAAGGAAAACCCAGGTTAATAACATGACTATTTTACCACATAATTTCTCACTGATGTGGTTTCACATGCATTGGCAGAAGATAAAGTATTAAAGGTTTATCTTTGCTTTTTTTGTGGTTTAATTTGTCCACAACGAAAGACTTTTCAGATTCAATAGTTATAGATGATGATGATGATGATGATGATGATGTTATATGGACTGATACTTTATATACAGAGGTACTGTTTTTTTTTTTTTTTTTTTTTTTTTTTTTAAATACATACCTTTCCCTACACAGTGCTAAATGTGTTTATTGGTTTAAAGTTACAATTTCAAATGAATTCATATTTCATGATTTCTTTTTCAGAAAAGAAAACACAATATTTCCTTTACGCCTAATAATGAAATGGAGTATCCATACCAGGTAAGCTAATAAAATCAAATTATTGTGAATTTTCATAGCCATTGCTTCAGGCTGTGTAGTCTGAAATGTTGAAATTACTTTTTAATTGTAATATATTAATTTCAAGTTACTCTATGTAATACAATTTAATGTAATTTTACAAACCGCAAGCAGATGAAGCACAAAAAGCCTGATATATATTTAATGGAGGTTTACTGAAAAGAGAACATTATCAAAATAATATTTTTCAAATACATTTGCTATTTTAGCAGCCTATACTATCAGTATCAGGAAGAAACACACTTAGTAAAACCTCTCTATAGTCAGGCATATACAATATAGGATGCAGTGCATCCTATTACATGGTTACCCATGAAAGTATTATTATTTCTGCATGTATTGCTTGGGTAGCTATGGGAAATTGGGGAGAACTTTAGTCTAAATGATGAATGGTGTCCTAAATGCTTTGTATGTAATGTTCATTATTTAAATTACAAGACTATATAGCAGCTTCTGAAAGAATCAAGGCACTTTGAAATCAGTAATAATTTTACAGACTTGTTACGTATTACTGTGTTACTTATGAAAACAATATCATTACCCCTGTTGCTGTCAGTCTGTGAAATGAAACTTATGATTGTGCTGAACCCTGCATTTCTTATATTTTTCTCTCTGGGGAACCCCTTAAATTTTTATTTATTTATTTATTTAATACAGTGGATATAAAAAGTCTACACACCTCTCTTAAAATTGCAGGTTTTTGTGATGTGCCAAATGATACCAGGATAAATCATGTCAGATCTTTTTCCACCTTCAATGTGATAAAAAATTGAAGAAACAAATAGAAAAAGAAAAGTAGTAACTAAGGCTACGTTTACACGACAACAATGTAGTCAAACACGGAAACGTTTTTCTCTTGCGTTTTCAAAAAGTTTCACGTATACGTGACGTTTTCAAAACGATTCGCGTTTACACAATAACAACGGATACGTATGCCAGGCCAGTAGTTGGCGCTGTCACCTTGTTAGTAAACAGTACCTGTAGGGAAGTGACGATTAGCTCTTTGTGGGCAGGAGTTCCGTCACTAAAATCACCACACTGACTGGTGCTTTACTCCTCATTCATAGAGATAGCAGCTTGCACACAGACGCAAACTAACAAGTAATATAGCGAAAGCAGCGCGTAATTTTGTCTGGACGCTTGCCTTTACAATAGACACGTACTGCGCATGTCTGCATACCTAACGTACTACGCACGCACATGACGTCACCGTTTTCAAAGATTCCTGTATTGGGTGTTTACATGGAGAAAATAATGGCGGCGTTTTCAAAAACTTGCACTCTGATCCCCATTTTCAGTCCCCAAAACACCGTTGTCATGTAAACGAACAGGCAAAACACATAAAAAGTTTCCCGTTGTCTCGTTGAAAACGTTGTCGTGTAAACGGCCCTTAATACTTTGTTTACGCGTGTAGAAGCTGAGTACACTACCAAACAAACCCTTGAGGAACCCTTTTTTAAGAACTGTACTTCACATTATGTATATTGTATTATATACTCTCAAAAATGGTGCCAAACTGTACCTTTCCCTGTCACTGGGGTGGTACCCTTGTCTTTTGTACCTTTTGGATAATACATGTGTGCCATTTAAAAAGATTTAAAGGACATAATTACACTAAATGCACCTTTCAAGGTACAAGGTAGGAAGGTGCATCCTAAATGACCAAAAAGTACATGCTTAAGTGTGCTACATTTTGGTACCATTTTTGATAATGCATACAACACAATGCACTTTCAAAATGGGTTCCTCAAGACTTCACTGGGTACTTGAGTTCTCAGAATTTTACATAGAATCCCAACTTTAAAAGGGAAATCCTTTGTTGTAGGGTTGTATGTATAATATTTAAGGGGCTCCTCAGACAAAGAAACCCAAGAATACTTCAGGGTGGTATATGGAACATTTTTCACTAAAAACTTTGTGCTGTTTTTCCTTTGGCTTTGTCCACACCTCTAGGATGGGAAGCCTTTTGCAGCAGGGGAGATGGTATGGGGACAGGTGGAAGGCTTTGCTCTGTCTCCTGGGCTGGTACACAGATGGACTGAGGGGAAACCCAGAAAGCATATTCGTAAGGTGGTGTGGTTTGGGGATGGTGTGGTCTCTAAGGTAAGAGTACAAATAGTTTGTTTGTCCTGCATTAAATCTCCAAGCCGCTCAGGGTTGACATGCCCTTTCCGTTCCTATGATTGCAGGTTCATTCAGATGGTCTCCGGCCTTACGCTGCATTTGCACAGTGCTTCTGCCCTAATTCCTTTGCTCTGGTGACGACGTACAAAGATGCCATCTTTCATTCTTTGCAGGTCAGATTCAGCATTGACCTATATGATGCATTCACACCAGCAGCCATTTTTCTCCACATATTGCTCATATTGATGTACCCTGGTTGCGAGTGGGCCTTCAGTGGGCCCATAGCATCACACGGACAGGCTCAGGAGCTACAATTAAAGACTAGTATGTGAAACCAAATAGCACAGTAAGGGAAAACAGAAGTGATACACTATCCCTTGGTAGTCACCATATTGCAATATTGAAGTTAAGCAACCTCCCTTGGCAATTATGTGCCATTTTCTCAACCCAATTTCCATGCTCCTTTCTCTTGTTTGCTGTACCATGCCAGCTCACACTGAAAATGAGCAACTACCATAAATGCTGAAAGCAAATGATTAGAGGTTCACTCTACTAGAACTTGTTGTCAGTGTTTGCTTTCTCTTGCCTGTTGTGTAGTGTTGTAGAGTGCATAGTTTGCATAGGTGCTAAGTAGAGGTTTCAAAACTTCTTCACTAATATGAGAATTATGGGCTGTTGGTAATATTTGATAATTAAATTCTTATATATCCTGGAACTTAAAAGGTATTAAATGTATATTCAATTATTTTGATGGAAGTCCCTCTCTTCGGTGTTGTCCCCCCATCCCACCATTTTAATTTAAATTGTATTCAATGCCTCTAGATTGTTTTAAAGCTTGAATACCACAGTTTGTTTCTGTCTGCTTGTCGAGGGAAAGAATGTGTGTCATCTCGTCCTGTGTCATTCAGCTTGTTCCTGTGTGCCTTCAGGTGGCTGCTGAGCGTGCAGGAAAAGTCTTTTGTCTCAACTCAGACTCTAAGGAAGACCTGCTTAGACTAATGTTGGACTGGGCCTTTGGAGGCTTTAAACCATCTGGACCAAATGGACTCAGACCACGATCAAGAGAAGATGGTATACAAGTTCATTAAAAAAAAAGTACTTCAGCTTCCCGAAGTTGTGTCATGGAAGAGTATAAAGCTTATTAAACATAAACTGATCTGTTGTGTCCATTGTGCTCATTTACAGAATACCTTAAAATGTTCAGTTGGAGCGTCCAAAAATGGAATAAAATCATTGTCAGTGACACTCAGAAAGATCAAGAGAAATTAGAAAAGTTATGCAACTTAAAAGAAGTGTCTGTGTGCTTGAAGAGACTGTCTCTGGACCTTCAGAATGGCCGGTTGGACCTAAAGGATGAAAATGTGAAGGAAAGGCTTTTGTATGAAAAACCAAAACAGTCTTCCTTACAGAATGAAAAGAAATTCTCTCTATCTGCCAGTCGGCCAGCTCCCAGAAAACAGAAATGCGTTTCCAAGAATAAGGATCAAGACAAAGACCAAAGCTCAGTTGTTCAGGGAAAGCAAGACTACAACAGGTGTATGTATATCTTTCCTGTTAAGTATAACTTTTCACAAAGTGGTTTAGTCATTTGAGTTTGTAAAGTTTTTTTTTTTTTTTTTTTTTTTTACTTTATAGGTCAAATGGCACATGAGGTTTTGCTCAAAGGGAAGGATATTGAAGGTGGGAAAATTGGTTGTTGAGTGCACCATGATTGTTGTAACTCTGTTTTAGTTTTGTAACTTCATTCTTATTTTAAATTCTTAAGATTTCTGCTTATCATGTGGAACCGCACATATTGAGATCTTCCACCCACTGTTTGAGGGGAGTCTGTGTTTGAAATGCAAGGTACTGTTTGGAACAGCTGTAAATGAGTAGTCTAACTGTAAATGATATTTTTTATGATTTTGTTGGCTGTGAAGAATTCACATACAGTCATGGGAAAAAGAAAGTACACCTACCTTCATGTTTTTAGTTATCAGGGGCTAACATTAACATTTAATGTGCTCCAGAGGCCTGTAAGTCACATTATGTGGGTTTTTCTTTATATCTTTGAGCATTAAACGGTCTGAACTTGGACTGAATTTGCTGGGATGCCTGCTC
>CM074960.1:11691434-11707312 GCA_037577455.1 Pangasius macronema
TTTGTGGCAACAGTTTAGAGAAATTTGGCCATATAGTGTAAATCTAGCCTGCTGTGCTTGATCAAATAGTAGTTAAAAGTATAAATGTATTATTATGAATAACTATGTGGTAGCATGGTCATGCTGTAGTCGTAATGTTGCTGTTTAAAGCTCCAGGTTCCTCGGTTCACTCATGATCTTGGTTATTGTCTGTCTGAAATTTAGCATGTTCTCCCTGTGTCTGTGTGGGTTTCAACCAGTTTCTCAGGTAGAACCCTGCTTCTCTACTGTGACCCTGACCAAGACAAAGCATTTAGTCAAGGTGAATGACTGGATGAATAGCTATAAAATAAAGAACATCATGACTATGAAGAAGTACACAAAATGGCCCAGAGCTGTACACACTTTAATTCTGAACTCAATGCACCATTATGTCATAGCAATAATTTGAAAAGTGGCATGTTCTGCAATCACTAAACTGGTTCTGTGTAAATATGATGAGTCCAGACTCCGTGGAAAAATGCTGCTCAAGTCATGGTCTTTAATTTTTAGTTTTTACTGCCGAATGCGACGATTTTACGCTTATGGTGTAGAACAGACTTTTATTGTGTAAAAAGGAAGCAGGGTGTTTGGGCGGTCACCGTAAAAATTTCCTGGACGCTAGTTGCTCCTTTTCCTCTCTGTTTACAGCCCGCTGTCGTTCCTCAGCTTACGGTTACAAATAAACAACTCCGGTAAGAGATAAAAATCAGTTACTACTTAACGAATGTCAAACGATACTGCAACTAATTACTGACTTCTTCAGAATTTGAGACTTGTCAGTGTTTAGCTAAGAAGATACTGGCGTCAAGCTAGCCTCCAAAACTAGCCTACAAGCTAGCTCCTGGATCTTTTATGGATAATCATCGATTTCGTCAATGAAATTGTATGATCATCACAACCATTCACACTTTATAACAATAAACTATAACTGTCACAATGGAGTGTCCATGTTAAGCTAGGTAGCTTACTAGCTAACCTCTTTTTTTTTTTTTGGCTAACGGCTTGTTAACGCATTTAGCCGGTTTAGCAATTTTGGCCTGTGTCCTGTCTTATCAAAATGTCCTCCCGTAGCGCGCATTTATATAAAATACCTAAGTGTTTTTGTGTTATTTTGTTAGTATGACCTTATAAGAAAATTCAGTAAACTATAAGTAGCCTATTTTGATAGTGTAAACCACCCTGTAAGAAATTTCTACCAGCATAACAATATATGCGTGAATTAAAAAAAAAAAGTGAAGTGCGCATGCGCAGAAATCCCTGGTAGGAAGTCTCAACACTTGGTTTAACCAGAGTTTGAAATAAAACAGCATTTTTGTACAATGCTGAACACACTGAGAATAAGAGTTTCGCCTCGGTACTCAGCTAGTAATCTAGTTTACTAATGCTCACCTGGTAAACTCTACTTAAGTAATTGCAGCCCTTACTTCCACCAACATGCCAGGTTTTATCATAAACATACATAAACATCCAGTGGCATGTATAACCTGACAGGCCAAGCGGAGGCACACAGGCAGGAAGAGGGAGGCCTTGCGGATGCATTCAGAGTGCAATAGTTGATTTTTATATTCATCACTTGTACAAATAAGATATGTAGAACATTATAAAAACACACACACACAATGGATTAAGCCGTGGCCTTAACATTTCACACGAATGACTTTTGACTGGAGACCAGGTCTTACGACCAAACACAAACCTACGTGGAGGACAGTCAGTAAGAGTAGACTTTCTACAGACCAATGCAGGTCCTGGGGGCGGAGCTTCATGAACATGGGCGAGAATGACTGTTTATAGCTGCTATAACTTGAAATAGAATTAGAAAATAAAATGTACTATTACAAATATTAAAGCATTATTTTGTGGCAAAACAGTATCATCTCTTATTAAAATGTGTTTATGTTTATAACCATTCTAAAGAGATTTTTTCTCGTCTTTCTGTTTAGGCTTCGTTCTCAGAGCCTCCTGCAGATTTGCAAACCTGGCTTACGTAAACTTAAACTCTTCCTGTTTAATTGCCTTTTTAAGTGAATGTGTGAAGGGCTTTGTGTTAAAAGAGGAACCAGCGGGTTTTCCACCACATCTCAAGATATACCATAACAATTAAAGACCTCTTTGTTCATTACTAACATTAGCTATGTTGGTTAGCTGGCTTAACACAGGGGTTAATGTTGGAGTTTTAGAGTTTAGAGGCATTCATTGGAGTCATGTTCCATCCTGATGCGCTGCTTCTGGTTGGATTTCTCATCACTTGGAAACCAGTCGCTACTGCTGAGGATGGCCCGACACGGACAGCTTAAAGTTACATGAGATTACTGTGGATAGTACCACTTAGAAACCATCAAGATGAATTTGGACTGCAGTTGATATGAACAGTTATGCTGTGATGGCTTAGGAGCACAATTGCTTTGATAGCTTTTGGACTGCAATTGCTACAAAGAGTTTTACACTCAAGTCTCCATCAGTGAACAGTTGATAACTTAAAATAGACTTTATGTCTAAATTATAATGAACTTTAGTGGTTACGCAATTGCACTTTTTGACTATACAGTATACAGTTATAAAAGAGAATTATTTATAATCGAACCATTTGGTGTCACTCAGATGAGGGTGGGTTCCCTTTCAAGTCTGGTTCCTCTCATGGTTTCCTCCTCATATCGTCTCAGATTTTCCTTTCCACCGTCGCCTCTGGCTTGCTCATTAGAGATAAATTCATAAATTTGTAAAAAGACATTTCGACGAAACACTGTTACGGGTAACAATTTTCGTGTTTTGTTTATTTTAACTTGACTTAACTTAACTTAGTTCAGACTGTTTACAGGAAGGATCCATTCTTGCAGTATGAACAGAGTCCTTCTAGCAAATTCTGTCCATTCAGCAGCTATGATCTGAAGTGCTAAATTTATTTGCAGCTATTTCTATTAGAGATGCATCAGTACCAAATCTGATATTGGTTATCTGTCCCATACCGCACCCATTCGCTTTTAGTTGTCTGATTTGATACCATGTAATGCAGTGTGACTAAAGATCAGACTGCAAACTGTGCTCTGAGAAAATATCAGGCGGAAGAACTGCAGCATCTTACTGCAATACAAATAACCTGATAAAACATTAACGTTTAAAGACTATCTTTAATAGATAGGATTGGTATTGACAAATACAAAAAACATGTACTCAGACTGGGAATAATGGTATCTGTACATCCCTTGTTCCTATGGTAACAGTGATTGTCGGGTCAAAATGGCTTGCTAATCCCTATATAGACAAATCAAGTGGGTTTTTATTGTCATTCCTCGATATAGCTTGCGTACATTAGAATAAAATGTCCTTTCTCCAGGACCATGGTGCAACACTTACCAATACCGTAGTACAGTATACACGACTGTATAAAGTGCAAATACACAACAGTGTGAGACGAGTGCAGGACAATAAATACGCAGAACAGTAATTACACAGAACAATAAATACACAGGATAAGAGAACAGTGTGGTGCAGTGTTGTATTGTGTAGTGTAGTGTAGCAGCAATTAATTTAGCAGTAATATTGGCAGAAAAAAGAGTCTCATACTTCCAAAAAAAGTGTCTGATGCGTCTTTGTAAAGTGTGGTGTGCAGTGGTATTGAGTCGTACTGGGTCAGGTGTTTGACTAGCCCAGGTGAGCGTTGAGAGGCAGCAGGGTGTTGAGTAATCTGACTGCCTCAGGACAGAAACTGTAGCAGAGTCTGCTGGTGGTGGTGGCACAAATGCTCCGGGATCGTCTGACTGATGTCAGGAGGGTGAGGGGTCCATGAGATGAGTGAGTGATTAGCGTACGAGGCGATGATGGCGGGTAAAGACACGCTAACGATCTTTTCAGCTGTTCTCACAATACACTGTAGGGTCTCGCGGTCAGACACTGTGCAGTTCCCGTAACACCCGGTGAGACAGCTGGGCAGGATGCTGTCTATTGTCCCTCTGTTGAATGTGATGAGGATGGGAGGGGGGAGGTTGGCTCTCTTTAGTCAAAAACAGTCAGGAATGTGGCAGAGAAGGTGGCCTAGCATTTTCTCATGTACTAAACAGGCGAGTCGCAATTTTTATCAAAGGATGGGACTTGCGTCATACAGCCACCATATCGAATGTTTTGTACTGCCTCATTTTAAGCAGTTTTCTGTCTCTGCTACATACCATCTCTGGCATTAACAAATTTGGAAGTTGAAATTTTCTAAAAGCTCAGTTTGCAGGTGGGATTCAGTGTTGATGTTTCTCAGTGTGACAGAACCCACGAAAAGTTTGTTTTTTAATAGATGCTAAGGATAATTACACTATATGTCTCATGTGGAGTCTTCTCAGTTTTTGCCCAATTTGTTGATTTTTTTTTTTTTTTTTTTTTTTTTAAATAAAAACACTGTCTTAATGCCTTTTTTCAGTGTGAAAGACTGTATGCTTGGTTAGTGGTTGGTGCCCATAGCAGAAGCCGGTAATGTGAATTGAATTGAATAGTGCCCGGAGTGTACCGTTACACCCCTAATTTTTTATCCATGACCTGTGCTCTTATAGAAAATTAATCATCAACATCTGACCAATCAGATTTGAAAATTCAACATCCCTGTGATTTATAAATGAATTTGTTATTCATGCCTAATTCTAAATAAACCTATTTTTTCCCCCATCACTTTATTTTTATAGATAGCTGAGTGCAACAATGCAGACAATTAAATGTGTAGTAGTTGGTGATGGTGCTGTGGGTAAAACCTGCCTCTTGATTTCATACACCACAAACAAGTTCCCTTCGGAGTATGTACCAACAGTAAGTATATTAGCTCTTTAATCCTTTTCTTAATCCTCTCTGAATAGTGTTACAAGTATCGTGAGTGCCCATGCCAGTGGAGAGTAATCTCAAGATACTAATAATAAACTAGTACAGCTTTAACATATCTAAGTGAAACCAAAAGGGATCCGCTGTTTGCTATGTAATGGTTTTGTTTTCATTTACAGGTGTTTGATAACTATGCTGTAACTGTAATGATCGGTGGTGAACCTTACACTCTTGGATTATTTGACACTGCAGGTATGGTGTTGTCTTTGTGTATCCCAATTTTTCCCTGCTCACCATTTACTACTTCTTTTTTTTTTAAATTGAGATAAATGATTTAATTGCCCAGAACTGATAGAAAGACAGGAAAATTGACATTTTTACCATTTCATGTTTATGGAGAGTAGGAGAGAGCATAACAATATTATTAGCTGTGTAGTCAGGAACTGCTGGATGGCAGCAGCAATCACGAAATGGTGGAAAGTGATTCTGCAGTAATACACAGTAAAATATATTTTTTAAAAAAAACATAGGATTACATTTTTAATATAATCAAAATGTCCACATGTTCTAATGTTGCCAAATGTCCACATGGCTGACATTTTTCTTTGTTGATGATGCGACTAAAAGAACATATCTGAGCGTTAACCAGCGCAGGAGGGAGAAAAACAGTGGTTTTGATCGTTTCTCATTACCGTCACCATGAACTTCAGTTGTAAAGGCATTTCGTTGTAGGCCTATTTAATCTTTTTATGTACTTTTTGCCTTTGGCTTTGTGCCATTTTTAACCATTTTTGGGTGAAAAATCTTAAATAAATATAGTTAATGGTGCGGTAGTTGATTCCCCGCAGTTGTCCGTGCGTTTTTTTTTTTAAGTGGAAAATTCGAAACTAGAGATTGGCTCATCTCCCATTTGGTTGGGGGAGAAAAAAAGACTGCTCTTTGGGAATATTGAATAATAAATAGCATGTTAAATTGAGGAAAATGTTTAAAGGTTGGGACTTCTGGTAATCTAATATAATCAGAGTAAGTGCCAGTGGATGTCACGGCAGTGTACTGTAGTGTTGAGATGATTAAACTGTACAAGCCATACGCAGTACATTGTTGTAGAAAATCATGTTTCACATGTAGTGTGAAATGCATGATACGTTAGTTATATTGCCATGAACTGGCAGCTTCCTGTATAGTGCCAATGAGATATATATTTATGTTTTTCATAAGTACTGGCACCCCTTCCAGGGTGTCCCCCGCCTTGTGCCTCGAATCCCCTGGGACAGGCTCCAGGCTCCCCGCAAACCCTGTGTAGGATAAGCAGTACAGAAAGTTCATGGATGGATTAAATGTCTAAGTAATTGTGAAAGTAAATCCTAAAAACAGTCCTAAAGATGTTCTACTCCATCAAAGCAAAACAAATGGTGAGTTGGGAAGCTTGCAGCTCTAAATCGAGATGTTTTCTCTTTCCAGGTCAGGAAGATTACGACCGGTTGCGACCCCTGAGCTATCCCCAAACCGATGTCTTCTTAGTTTGTTTCTCTGTAGTTTCACCATCATCCTTTGAAAATGTCAAGGAAAAAGTATGTTTCTTTCCAGCATGTTTTCAGCATATTTAGCCTTGGTTTAATAAAGTCGAAATTTTATTGATAAGCGTTTCTTTCCCTCCTCTTGCATGCAGTGGGTTCCTGAGATTACCCACCACTGTCCAAAGACCCCATTCCTGTTGGTTGGAACTCAGATTGACTTACGAGACGATCCTTCAACCACTGAGAAGCTTGCCAAGAACAAGCAGAAGCCTATTACTCCAGAGACAGCCGAGAAACTCGCCAGGGATTTAAAAGCAGTGAAATACGTGGAATGTTCAGCTTTAACACAAGTGAGTGCGACATTAAGCTTGATTTTTTTTAAATGGGTGCAGCATCGATTATAGCTTTTTTTATATAGCTGCATGAATGTACAGGTGTTCCTAATAAAGTGGATAAAGCTGAGTGTAGGTCTGCTAAAAAACTGCCAGCAAAACAGCAGTGTTGTATTAAAATCTATTAATACTTTTAATTATACTTAAAATTCTACAAAATATTTATAAAAAAAAAAAAAGTTTTAACACATGAAAAATCTCTGCAAATGTTAACAGTTTAAAGAGTAAGTACAAAAGTTTAACATTGCATCAGCTGCTTCCAGTCAGTTAGTAATTATAAAAAAAAATAAAAAATCATGTGGATATCACAATTTGCTATCTCAGAAAAGCATATTGTGGCATAATTTGACAATGATAATGAAATGATCTCGTCATCTCGCCCAGCTCTAATGCACACTTGATTCAGATCTTTCTCTGTTGTTGATTAGACAGTGAACTTGCTAACACATCGTTTCTTCTTTCTTTGTAGAAAGGGCTAAAAAACGTGTTTGATGAGGCCATACTCGCTGCGCTGGAGCCTCCAGAGCCCAAGAAGAAGCCTAAATGTGTTCTTTTATGAGTTCAACCTTGCCACAGGTCCTTTCAGGCAGAATCCATCTATGACTATTCTCCATCTACATCTGAATCAGTTCTGGTTCATGTTCAGGAAAGGACTAACCATAGCAACTATTATGCTTTTTTCCCCCTCCTTGTTTTGCCTTGAATTATGCCATCTGAATTAAGCAAAATGAATAGAATAAGCGTAAGGTAAGAGTAAGAAAATGTGTCACAAAGGTTATCTTAATTTGTATTATATTTCATTAGTATATTCTTCTCCAGTAGGATTAACAAAGACACCCTTAAGGCTAAAGAAGACTTTTAAATTCAGTTATTTATTCATGCTCAATATTGTGACAATATTAACCTGTTTAGTTCACTGAAATAGATAAACATAAAATCATAGGAGAAACTAATGAATTTCAACTGTTGAAGTGTGTTATTTTGTAAAAATTAACAAGTCGTTTATCTGTAAAATATTAGGCTTTCTTAGGATTCCAGAAAACCTGGACAGTGTTATTGTGTATGATTACATTTAGAGGCGTAGCTGATCTGTCAGAGCATCGTGAGCTGTTGGCTGTGCCGCAGCTCGAACCGCCCGACCCTGAAGGTGGCTCACCAAGTTAAAAATACAAGCGACTGGTGAACCAAAGCTCGTTTTGTTTCTAAAATCCATTCGCTTTCGATGTCAACAGCAAACACAAGATAAATTAATTAAGCCACTAGTATAATCTTGTTGAAATTCATTCATAAAATGTAAATGACGTGACAGTCACGTGTGATGCACAAAGCAAAAACTTCATTCCAGTTTTCTTTTCCAAAAACATACATATCGAGAGGAGTGAGATGTTGGCAGATTATACTTGGATCCATTGCTGAACAGGTTGTACTTTTCGCCTTGTATATTTATTTTAAGCAATCCTCAATTTAATAAGCACCAGTCATTGTCCCAAATAACCGAATTTTAAGTGTTTTCCAATCACTTGATTAAAAAAAATATAAAGAGAGTTTATAATAATAAATTGTGTGTGAAGTTGGTCTTTTTCCATTCAGATACACTCTAGGTTGTTTTTTTTTTATATTTTTATATGGAATGTTTCGTTACAGAAAATTATCACATGTGAATATTACCTCAAAATAAACATTTCCACTGTTTAACACAAATGGTTGTATGAAGTAGACCTTACTATACTGAATATCAGCCTCAAACCAGATTTATTATTAACATTCTCATTTCTGTTATGGAACCACACTGTAAATATTACATTTTACAAGATTTTATTAACATTTTGAACTTAAACATATGCACACAAATAGTAATCTTAAGACAACTTGTACACAACTACATGCACACTCTTTTTGCAGGCTCCACATTCTCTTGTGCTGAAAGTGCTTCTCTCTTTGGTGCTGTTTTATTGGTTTTATCTTCAAGAATCTTCTGTTCTGCTTCCACAGGACCCTAGAGACAGTACAGGAGAGTAAATTATTCAGCAAAATGATCACCTAGAGCAGACCGACTGTTCAGCAAACAATGTTCTGGGGGCAAATAATCTAGGCTTTTAAAAGGATAATGTCTATTTATTAGATGTATAAATTTAACATGATTCTTTACTGTGAATCAGACCACTTCATCAACAGATGCTTTTTTTATGTGGATTATAAGGACTTTGGAACAGGAAAGCTGCTTTTGTAAGAATACTGCCTAAAGCTACGCTCATACATGCAGTGATTTTATTGCTGCAAATCGCTAGTTGCTGTACTATGAAGTCGCTACAAGGTGTTCCTACTACCGGTTGCCATAGTCAGTGTGGCACAACTAGCATTCCATGATTTCCTCTGGAGGGACAGCGTTTCTATATAAAATTCACCAATGTATATGTGCATCATATACAAGATGAAGGAGAAGCAGTATGGACATGTGAATTTAAAGTACATATGCTTGTCCACTCTGTTTGATGTAACCCTTCCTCAATCACTGTGTCAGTAGCTCTTTGGAAATTTCTGGCAGTGCTTTGATGGACAGCCAGCAGTCAATAAATGGAAAGATTAAGTGATGTATAAAATCTCATAAGATTTCCAGGTGGATTAACATATTTTTGCCCAAAACTTGAATGTAGTAAATTGATACTGTAGCCAAATAGTTTGATTTCAATTATGTGTACAGGTTTTGGCTCACTGAATCTCTATAAGAAACGTAATCACTCTGGTATGAGCATTAATGTGTTAAAGAATGAACCATGTGTATCAGACACGCATCAAAATGAAGGTTAATTGTGCATCGTTTTTGCTCAGAGCCATCAAAAGAACAGGTCTTTTTTGCATTGCCCATCCTAACATCAATACGTAAACCTAAAAGTGTGTTAAAAACAAGAAATAAATACTAACCTTGTTCTTTTGCGTTGCATATTTTGCCGTCCATCTTTGTGCCTTCTCCAGATATACTGCTCTGTTGTATTTAAATTCTGAGGACTGAAGGAAAAACATTTGGAAAAAGCGTACAAGGAGGGAAAACAGTGGGTTAGAAGCGGCAAGTCAGAATGACTCACAATGTCTGCCATTAATGGGTCATCTGGGTTCGGTTCTGCCATGAGAAGCTGTATTGAGCTCAGCACTGTGGAGATGTTCAGTGAGGGCCTCCATGCTCCCTATGAAAATTAGATTTGTGCATCATTTCACAATCATGCATCTGCAGGTCACAAACGCAGGTACCAATATCATATTTTCTTGCTATTCTTTACACACACACACACACACACACACACACATCTATTTCTCTTTTCCCGGCATTTCTCTTGTTGGACAGAACCCTTTCTCCGATTAAATAAATGAAACACGGGTAGTGTCAATATTTGAAGTGTTTCTAATACTACTGTGCACATAAATTTTCAAAGTAAATTACATAACTGATTATCGACACATGCATCTTCCCCACACCACTTTTAAACAATTAATTTACAGTAAAATACTTTAGAAAGTGCATCATAAAATCTCAAATGTAGCTTGTAAGAATCTCTCTGGAAAGAGTGACTAACATGAGATAATTTGTAACAAAATTGTCATGATTCATCCTAGGATTTTCAAAAGGAGACTTTTTTATTACTTACCTTGGGTGGCAATTTCAGCACATCAAGGCAAATACGGCCTGCGTTGTCAATATTGGGGTGGTAGATGGGTGTCAGGAAGCGCATTTTGGGAGGTTCAAATGGATACCTTCAAACAATAAAGTAAATAACACTGAGCAGTCAGTACACTGAAATATGACTTTCATTTTATGACTACAAACTGAAGATCACAAACACACTTGTGAGGCCTTTTAAATACCTGTCAGGGATCTTTATTTCCAGTGTAAAGTCAGGTGGTAGTATACCTCACAACCGTGGAGGTTGTTAAAGACGTGTTGTCTCCTAAATCACTTTAGTCGTTATCGTTGACCGCTCAGTTGTTACAGCAATCATAAAAATGAAAGTGAACTTGATTGCACTTCAGGTCATCCACATTGCACTTATTGGCAATTAATATTTCTACAATATTGCAATCTTCTTGCTAAAGTTTCTTGGATTTCCTGTGTGTCTATACTGTCCTGTTTGTGGTATTCTTCTGCTCTGGATGCATGCTGAATGTTGATCTTCACTTAACCTAAAAGTTATTTTCATCACTGCATATACACCCATACAATTGAGAAAGCAACTGCAGTGTACTCCAGTAACCAGTCAAAGTTGCAGTGTAGTATCCTCTTAGACCCATTAAACCTACCCCCACCTATGGAAAAGATTCTGTGCCTGATAGAAAAGCAATCACACCAGGGGAAAAACATCAATAAAGAGACGGTACTGCTTTTCATTTGTAATATGAGGATGAGCTACACTGAAGTGTGAGAACATAACTCCTAAGTCCTGCTGTGACCTATAAGTATTTTAGTCAAATTCAAAAATAACACGTTAACCATTAATGGTTCAGGGTTGTACAAATTAAGAAATAATGAAACATTAAAAACCTATACAGGGTGTTACTTTATATGGATGGACAGCAATGCATCCTGGAAAGTGGCACTTTTAGGAGCTTCTCTAATTATAAACACACCCACCAGTGCTGGCTTTGCGCTGTGATTGGACAGTGACTGTATTTCAGTGTGGCACGACTTCAACTTAATAGACAGTGAAATGCAAGGCAGTGGGCAACTGCACTCACTTCTGATGCAAAGTCAGCATTTAATTCTAAAACAGCAATATTCTGCTTATTGTTTTTAAAACAACATTACAGCAAGACAATGATGGTTTTGCTTAAGTCACACCGTACAACAGGAGTACAATCTTTATTTTTCGTTATGACAGACATATAACCTAAATTTTCAAAAAGGGGCAGTGTGATTGCTTTTCTGTCTAGCATATAATCATCTCCATACCAACCATAACACTAGTTATGACACTAATACTGACACTAGTCATTTTATCAGACAAACCTACCAAATGTCTGTATACAATTGCTGACTCTACCCACCAACTAGATATCATCTCAAACCACTGTCACTGGCTTAGTAGCAGCAGCACTGCAGTTTTTTTTTTTTTAACACCTCATTTCCTTTGCTGGGTTGAGAAACAGAACACCAACCGAAAAACCAGAGGAAACAGCGGTGCATTTTCAGACACTGACTGCAGATGAAGGGTAGAGAGCATAATTGTTTGTAATATGTTTCTTCTACTACCTAATATCAGAAATGGAAATGTGGATGTTAGTTTGGGTCTAATATTAAAGGCTATTAGGGTAGGTTTCAGTTGCATAAATGACAAGTAAGAACAGACGAACTACAGACAAGCTGCGCTTCACAGCAACAGATGGACTACAGACAAGCTGCACAGCAACCGATGGGCTTCAGACAAGCTGCACAGCAACAGATGAGCTACAGACAAGCTGCACAGTAACAGATGGACTACAGACAAGCTGCACAGCAACAGATGGACTACAGACAAGCTGCACAGCAACAGATGGGCTACAGACAAGCTGCACAGCAACAGATGAGCTACAGACAAGCTGCACAGCAAAAGCTGAACTACAGACAAGCTGCGCTTCACAGCAACAGCTGAACTACAGACAAGCTGCGCATCACAGCAACAGCTGAACTACAGACAAGCTGCGCTTAATAGCAACAGATGGACTACAGACAAGCTGCGCTTCACGGCAACAGATGGACTACAGACAAGCTGCGCTTCACGGCAACAGATTGTCTACAGACAAGCTGCGCTTCACGGCAACAGATTGTCTACAGACAAGCTGCGCTTCACGGCAACAGCTGGGCTACAGACAAGCTGCGCTTCACGGCAACAGCTGGGCTACAGACAAGCTGCGCTTCACGGCAACAGCTGAACTACAGACAAGCTGCGCATCACGGCAACAGCTGAACTACAGACAAGCTGCGCATCACGGCAACAGCTGAACTACAGACAAACTGCGCTTCACGGCAACAGCTGGACTACAGACAAGCTGCGCTTCACGGCAACAGCTGGACTACAGACAAACTGCGCTTCACAGGAACAGCTGGACTACAGACAAGCTGCGCTTCACAGCAACAGCTGGACTACAGACAAGCTGCGCTTCACAGCAACAGCTGGACTACAGACAATCTGCGCTTCACAGCAACAGATGGACTACAGACAAGCTGCACAGCAACAGATGTTCTACAGACAAGTTGCACAACAGATGAACTACAGACAAGCTGCGCTTCACAACAACAGATGGACTACAGACAAGCTGCGCTTCACAAGAACAGATGGACTACAGACAAGCTGCACAGCAACAGATGTTCTACAGACAAGTTGCACAACAGATGAACTACAGACAAGCTGCGCTTCACAGCAACAGATGGACTACAGACAAGCTGTGCTTCACAGCAACAGATGGACTACAGACAAGCTGCACAGCAACAGATGTTCTACAGACAAGTTGCTTAACAGATGAACTACAGACAAGCTGCGCTTCACAACAACAGATGGACTAGAGACAAGCTGCGCTTCACAAGAACAGATGGACTACAGACAAGCTGCGCAGCAACAGATGTTCTACAGACAAGTTGCACAACAGATGAACTACAGACAAGCTGCGCTTCACAGCAACAGATGGACTACAGACAAGCTGCACAGCAACAGATGGACTACAGACAAGCCGCACAGCAACAAATGGACTACAGACAAGCAGCGCTTCACAGCAACAGTTGGACTACAGACAAGCAGCGCTTCACAGCAACAGTTGGACTACAGACAAGTTGCGTTTCACAGCAACAGATGGACTACAGACAAGCTGCGCTTCACAGCAACAGATGGACTACAGACGGACTACAGACAAGCTGCACTTCACAGCAACAAATGAACTACAGACAAGCTGCACAGCAACAGATGGACTACAGACACTAGAAGTAAATGGGAGATGTGCTGAGTACTGACGGGCTTGCAGCTCCTCCACGCTCTCGTGCAGCTGCCAGCAGGAAACTCCAGGCGGAGGCTCGGTACTGAGCATCTGCAGCTCGCGTTTCAGACGACTATTCCTCTGCATGCTGTCTTCCACCGCCTCTGTCTGTGAGTTACAATCCCAGCAGATGCGAGATAATACAAAATAATACATTTCTAACAACAGAAGACTGTATTTATCGTGATAGTTAGCTAGTAAGTTCTCTACGATACTGAAGTATTATTACATTATCGACACTAAACTTAGCAAGCTAGTAACATCCGTGACAGCTACTGTGCTCAATAACTAGCTCAAATGGCTTCTACTTCTTTCTTCTAAATACATAAATCATTTAGAGCATACTGTTTTAATCAGTTACTGCACAAACTACGAATAAATCCATTATAACGTACCAGACTTCCGGACGCTGTTTTGCTGTACGCTGCTTTGATTCTCCCGGCTGAAATTTAATACGTCATGCGCACGCGCGTTCCCGCGTCCAGTGCAAGGCCTCATGGGTATTGAAGTTCATTATCGCCGCGCATTCTGAATTCGGGCAGGGGTGGAAAAAGTACTGAGAAATATGTCAATTCAATAGTTTAAAATGGATTATGAAGCAAGAGATTCTGGGAGTTTATCAGTATAGTGAAGTCAGAGAATCTGGGGGCTTATGAGCATTGTGAAGCCAGAGATTCTGTGAGTTTAAAGGGGATTATGAAGCAAGAGATTCTGTGAGTTTATCAGTGTAGTGAAGTCAGACAATCTGGAACTTCAACATGCATTATGAAGTCAGATTTTCTGGGAGTCTGTCATTGTCACATCAGAGGTTTTTGGAATTTATTCACATTGTGAAGCCAGCAGTTATGAGAGTTCAATGGATATTATCAAGTTAGAAATTCTGGTTTATTACCATTGTGAAGTTAGAGAAGCCGGGAGATCAACATCCTCACTACCTTCTACAGAGGGACCATAGAGAGCACTGTGACCAGCTGTCTCACCGTTTGCTAGGGGAACTGCACAGATTCAGACCCTAACACTTTATGTAGTTCTGTGTACTGTGTCACTGTATTATGTGTTGGACCATGGTCCTTGCAAAACATTTTGTTCCACTGTATTCAAGCTACACAAAGAAATGACAAAAAAAAAAAATCCACTTGATTTGACTGAATCAGTAGCTTACATGTAAACCACTTCCTTTAACATTAACCAACTAAACTAACCAACTAACAAAACAGTGTAAACTTAACAGGCTTCATTAAACTATAAAGTTTCTATATTAGTGTCACATGTTTTGCTACTTCAACTGTGCCATCAGGAAAATATCAAGCTGCTTCCATGAACCATTATATAATACAGGGCTAACAACATTAGTCTCTTTCACTTACCAAGCAGGAGCTTTCTTTTTAAATATTTGCACATCATCCAATGTGACACTATCTAATAATAATTAAGATTTAATTAAAAAGCACATTTAAAACAACCTGCACAGACCAAAGTGCTAAACATGAAATAAAATGGTAAGAACTTGAATACATAAAACAGGAAATTAACACAAATACACAGCAACACACAAAAAACAACAAATGTATCAGACTATGTCTAGGTCTGAATCAAATACAAAAAAAACCCCACAAAGGATTTTGACATAAAATTTAACAGATATTGATCAACATTCTTATAAAGACTTAGTGTGACTGGGAGGATCAAATTATATACTATCTTCTGACTTGCCAGGGAACTGGATGCCATCCAACACTTAATATCCTCAAGGCAATTGATGAGAGTGGCACTGAAGTTCAGTAATATGAAGATCGTTTGTCAATCAGTCATGAAGTAAACAAAGCACTGACTATGACAATCCANAATTCAATTAAGTTGATTTTACTGACTGACTGTTGCAGCACCTCATACCTATCCAACCTGCTTTCTGTTTAACCAGTTGTTCAGAGAGAGGGGCCCATCAGTTGACCTATGGTCAGTCTTTGGGTGTTCAAAATGAAGCACTGATGTCCTCTCACACATCACTACCGCAAGGATGAAGCATAAACACCTGAGCACATCAGCTGTTGTTAAGTGCCCAACATTTACACATCCACTTACAGATACACTATATTACCAAAAGTATTCGGCCACCCATCCAAATGATCAGAATCAGGTGTCCTAATCACTTGGCCTGGCC
>CM074960.1:11707412-11723231 GCA_037577455.1 Pangasius macronema
TATGTGAGTCAAGGCAGGTGACCGAATACTTTTGGTAATATAGTGTATGTTTTCATCTGGTGCAAACATTGTACAACTACATTTTTTTTTTACTGAATGCTAAAAAATAATTTGCAAAAATATACATATACTGTATCTTCAAGATTCGTTCGTTTTCCATAACTGTTTTATCCAGGTCAGGGTCATTGTGGATCCAGAGCCTATCCCCAGTAACACTAGGAGAAAAGCAGGCGGGTCGCCATTCCATCGCAGGGCATCATGCACCTCTGGAGTGAGGGAAGTGAGTTATATTGGGTGACAATAACAAAAATGAATTGATAAAAGATATTTACTAAAAATGCAGATAAAGGAAATATCGAGCTGATGCAATTACAACATTGGTTATTATTTCATCATGATTTATCACCACTGTCCTGTAGCATTTGCCATTCATACCATTACACTACCATTAGCATGTAGGGTGGTCACACAGAAGGGGGGAAGTAAAAAATATTCTCGAGTGAAAACAAAGGTGATTTAAGGAGGGAGGGAGTGTATGAATAGAGTGTGACTGAGGGAAGGAGTGTGTAAGTGAGGGATGGAGTTTGTGAGTGAAAACGTGAGTGTTTAAGTGACAGAGGGAGTGTGTGAGTGGAGTGGGTAAGTGAGAGAGTTAGTGTGTAAGTGAAGGAGTGAGTGTATAAGTGATAAATGGGTGTGTAATTAGACGGTGTAAGTAAGGTAGGGAATGGATGAGGGGAGAAGCAAGTGTGTGAGTGACAGACACAAATAGACAGATAGATAGATCTGTTCTGGCTTTACTTTGCAGCAGTGGCATAAATTGCTTGAAATGGGATAAGCTTGTCTGTTCTGTTCTCCATTCGGACATCTGCAAAACCGCAGGACTGCAGCGCCTCCATGTAGGCTTCAGGTCTCCAGTTCTCTCCAGGAAACACTTTCTTAGATGCAAATAAAACAATACGGTCCAGTCTGAGGGTCGTCACCATGAGCCCACCTGATGGAGTTAAACAATGAGAAATGTCATTACACAATAACATGGAAAAAAACACCAGGTAAAATGTTGAGATTTTCTAGAATACATTACAGAACCTCTCAGGAAGTTCACAAAAATGCAGAACTAAGAAACAAATGAAAGACTTTCATCTTTATTCCAGTACATCCTTAACAACCTGGTTTCATCACTCGGTGTATCTCCGAAGCTGCTACCCTCAGATCAGGCCAGAAGTAGTAGCAATTGCAGTGGAACACTTTATCCACACTGCTGTCTTCTAATGGCATTGCTGCTACATCATTGCAGTACAGGGTCACCTTCCCACTGGCTATGTGCGCCTGCATCCTCTCTGTGGCCATGTGGTGCATGTAGTTGGAGTAATCCACCCCGAACAGCTTTCCTCCAGGCCCCGTGAGGAGCTGGACAGCTACCTCCAAACCCAGGCCTGGACCATAACCCAGCTCCAACACTGTCTCATCAGGCTGGATCTCACACAGTGTTACTGCATTTTCCTCCAGGACCTGGTTATGCCTCTTCAGGAACTTGGCAACCAGCCACCCGACGAGGGACTGAGTGGGTCGCCCCAGCTGTTGGCCCAGTTTTCTGGATAGCATTCTGCAAACTGTATGGTCAGGGAATGTAGTTTTAATGCTCAAGCTGCAGAATTTCCTGATAGCTTATTTATAAACTACCTATAACTAAATTTGTAATAGACTGAGGGAATTTAATTCAGTCAGATCTTCTGGGTGGTTTTGGTCTTCTATCAAGTAAATCAATTCCACACTCTCTAAAATGTTATTTCTTTAATTCCTCACTGATATTAATTATATCAGATATTTATTTGTACATTTTTTTTTATTTCAGTAACATAAATTTATACAAGAGAACATGCAATGTAAATCAGGAGCTTTTGTATGGAAACCTGCACAATTTATTTCCTTTAATGATTACAAAGTTACTAATACTCTAAATGTCGCATTTACAGATGGTGACTTTAGTCAGAAACATTTAAAGATATGTCAATATTTACAATGGAAAAATTCCTCATATTCAGAGACGGGCTATACAAGGTACTTAAGATTTTCTGGGTGAGCGAATCAGTTATTAAAATGACCTGCACGTAGTTTACACTGCCAGATTTTCTCAAGTAGAAGCATCTGAGATAGGGATTTTTAAAAAGCATCTAGACCACAACCTTAACACAAGCACTTGTCCCTGATTTGATTCTGAGCTCAGCTTACTGTCTGTGTGGAATTTCTGTGCATGTTCTGTCTGTGAATGGGTTTCCAACAAGTTCTCCAGTTTCCTCCCACCTCCCAAAATTGCCCTTAGGTGTATCTATGTGTGCGCATGGTGTCCTATAGTGTTCAAACCAGGGTGCATTCCTGCCTGCTGCCCAGTGTTACTGGCTCTGGATTCATCGTGACCCTGACCAGGGTAAAGCAGTTACTGAAGATGAACGGATTAATGGATTAAATTAATGAAAATTCAGGATTTGAAATGTCTCAAATTTGATGAAAACCAATGTCTTCTCTGCAAAAACATTTTTGGGGACTTAATTACTAGGAATGATGCTACTAATTAATTAATATATTTATGTGTGTAATATTGGGCTTGAATTTCATTCCATGCAGTGTTCAAAACATACATTTCAGTGTGACATACTGAGGTTAAATCAAACTGTCTGATAGTACAACTGGACTTAATACTGATCCAGTCCAGGTGGCGTGCAAAAAAAACAAAAAAAAACATGGCTAGGGTTAGATCAGAGTTACACGTAACTGAGATACACCTCTGTTTATGTAAACTCTGCCCCTCAGAATAGTGAATGTGTAAATATCAGAAGCACTTTGCTTGCACAGATGATGGACTTTTATCTGCAATGTCATGGTTTTATGGAAACTTGGTGTGCATGCTGAATTTTTACTGAATTACTGAAGCACGCTGCAGTTACTCAAAGGATTCTTTTTTCAGATATGTAGACAGGAATATAAACATGGCCTAAAAGACCAAACTTAAAGACAAAATGCGTGTGGACACTTAAGAGGGATTAATAAATTGAAATGGAAAACAAATTTTGCTTGTTTTCATACGTTTGGGCCCAGAGGTACACTGAATGGCCAAAAATATGTGGACACCCCTCCTAATTATTAAGTTCAGGTGTTTCAGACACACCCGTTGTTAACAGGAGTACAAAATCAAGCACATAGACATGCAATTTCTAAAGACAAACATAGGCAGTAGAATGGGTTGTACTTATGAGATCTTAGTTAAGTTATTTTAAACGTTGCACTGTCATAGGATGCCACCTTTGCCAGTACTCTGTGAGATGTACCCCAGTCAGCTGTAAGCACTATTATTGTGAAATGGAAGTTTCTAGGAGCAACAACAGCTCTGCCACGAGTCTCACAAACTCACAGAGCAGGACCGCAGAGTGCTGAAGTGCATAAAAATCGCCTATCCTCTGTTGCATCTCTCACTACAGAGTTCCAAATTGTCTCTGGAATCAACATCAGAACAAGAACATGTGTGTCAGGAGCTTCATGAAAAGGGTTTCCATGGCTGAGCAGGGGCACAAAAGCCTACAATCAATGTGTGCAATGCCAAGTGTTGACTGGAGTGGTGTAAAGCATGCTGCCACTGGACTCTGGAGGAGTGGAAACATGTTCTCTGGAGTGATGAATCACTTTTCACTATCTAGCAGTCTGATGCATGAATCTGGGTTTGGCGGATGCCAGGAGAACGCTCCCTACTGCAAGGTATAGTGCCAACAGTAAAGTTTGTGGAGGATGGNCTTAGTTCCAGTGAAGGGTAATGTTAATGCTACAGCATACAAAGACATTTTAGTCAATTGTATGCTTCCAAATTTATGGCAACAGTTTGGTGTAGACCCATTCCTGTTCCAGAATGACTATGTCACTGGGCACAAAGAAACATCCATAGAGACATGGTTTGATGAGTTTGGTGTGAAGGGACTCTAGTAGCCTGCACAACACCCTGACCTCAACCCCACTGAACATCTTTGGGATGAACTGGAACGTCGATTATGAGCCAGGCCTTCTCTTCCAACATCAGTGCCTGACTTCCCAAATGCTCTTTTGACTGAATGGGCACAAATTCCCACAGACACACTCCAAAATCTTGTACAAAGCCTTCCCATAAGATTGGAGGACATTATAGCCAAAAAGGGGGTGCCAATTCCATATTAATCCATATAATGGATTTGGAACAGGATGTCCAACCAAGCTCGTATATGTGTGATGGTACAGTCCACCTACTGGCCATATTGTGCATATTATATCCATCCATTCTGTATCACTTATCCTACACAGGGAGCCTGGAGCCTATCCCTGTGGACTCAAGGGTCGGGATAGGGTGCCAACCCATTGCAAGGCACAATTGCGCGCACACACACACCCATTCACACACTACAGACAATTTAGAGATGCCAATCAATTAGACACAGTGGTAGCTCAGTGGTTAAGACATTGGGCTACTGATTGGAAGGTGATGAGTTCAATCCCCAGCACTGCCAAGGTGCCACTGCTGGGCCCTTGAGCAAGACCCTTAACCCTCAACTGCTCAGTTGTATAAATGAGTCGCTCTGGATAAGGGTGTCTGCCAAATGCTGTAAATGTAAATTGAACCCCCAATCCTGGAGGTGTAAGGCAAGCATGTTGACCACTAAGTCACCATGCCTCGCTGTATGTGGAATGGGAGACATTATGTGTAACAACTTCAACTTTTAGTAGTAGTAGCTTCTTTATTCCTTAATTTAATATTCTGACCATGTATGTTTACACTATCCCTGATTTATTTATTTGTTTATTGTCCTTCGCTGCAATTTTTCTGTCTTATCTCTTAGTCATCTTATGAATTTATCTGAACCTTGCATGGAAGTTTGTGTTCTTCGAATGTGCACAGAATAAAGGTGTCAACTGTATACACACATCTCCTGACACTTCTCCACACTCGACAAATAATTTACCATATGCATCAAAGATTTGGTCCTAGCTGTACATACACCTGTATGTAATAACAGACTACAACAGGCTGACCTGAAGAAGGAAATCTCAAGGCTTCCAGCACAACTTTGTTGCACGGACTTTGTAATGCAGTTTGTAATGCTACCGCACAGTAGGTAATATTCGCGCACTTGATATTTTGGAGCGGACAGCTTGATTTCAGTAAAGCACGCCATACGCTTGGACGTGGACAGGATTGACATCATTTCGATTTACTTTCAACGATATATAACATACAATACACAAACGAAAAGTGCACAATAGCACTCACTTTTTTCTTTCTGAAGGCCTTCGCACTCTTCAGCGCTGTTCAGACTTCAGTCACTGCCACAATAAACACACAGCTGTACCGAAGGTTGTCCGTTCTGCGTCACTGAGGAGGCGGAGCTTGTACATACCGTACTACACTTATTATTAGTAGTGCTATTATAGGAGTGTATGATATATTTAATTATGTTCTCTCGATTAAAAAAAAAAATATGTTCGAATCTGAGTGTGGCTATTGTTGTTAGTCATATATACTGTCGCTGGCCATTTTTAATTACATTTCTGTTCAAATGCTGCTTCAGCTAAGGAGTCAGATTCTTATGGTAATATGGCAAGTTAAGTTCACCAAGTTTGCTGTAATGTCTGTAAGGGGACTTTAAAGCATAATATAAACACAAAAGGTGCCTTGTATTACATGACTATTAATTTGATCAGAAATGAGAGAAAAAAAAATATTGTTAACCAAAATGAAACCGGTTTCTTTCTTAAGTAATAGCAACCTAGGTTTTTTCTTTTATAATAACTCTTTTCTCGGCTTAGAAAATTAATAAATATAATGTAAATGAGGTGATTGGGCTACGTTTTTGTAACATCTCAGGCAATATTCTCTGTCATTTGCATTTTCTTTCCATGGTATTCAACAAATTTCACCAGAGACAAATTTGAAAACAAACATTTCAAATACAAAGACACAACAATAAAACATTTACACTTATATTTTTAGCATTTGGCAGACACCCTTATCCAGAGCGACTCACATTTATCTCATTTATACAACTGAGCAGTTGAGGGTAAAGGGTGCTCAAGGGCCCAGCAGTGGCAGCTTGGCAGTGCTGGGGATCAAACTCATGACCTTCCGATCAGTAGCCCAACATCCTAACCACTGAGCTACCACTGCATTGTAAAGTACTAAATGGGCCATTAAATAATACAACAGGACAAACTCATACAGATAAAGTATACTCACACATACTTTAAACAGGATAACAGCAACTGAATTAGAAAAATTAGTATAATTAGAATATTATATTACATAAGACATGAAAATATTTCCTTCAATTACATATATATGTACTATAATGACTATTTTAGGTACTATTCGTCAGCTGATGGGAGGATTTCCACACTACTATTAGTAACCCGTATTCCATAGTGTCCGGCCCAGAACTGCGTGTCCTTCCCTCCATGTTTAAAAAGGATAAAACGAACACCAGGTCCATAGTCCTTAAAGGTATGAGTCATCTGAAACAAACAAAAAAACAGAATGTGTTATCAGACACCAGTTTACAGGCCAGATAAAAAAACAGCCTTCAACTACTGAAAATGTCCAGTAGGGAAATAATAGTGCAGCTAACATGCCAGCATATAGGTTGAAAAGTCTGATTTTAAGAAATAAGAAAACAGTCTTCACTAATAATAAAATTAGATAACTGCAGTAACATGCCACTATGACTGAAAGAAAAAAAAAAAAACAACTGCCTGTCTGCTATAAAATTTCATTCCACTCTTATCCCAGACTTGTACAGGGGACATTGTCCTTGCTCACTAATGCTGAATCCCTGTTTTATTGGAGTGTGAGGTTAACTTACAGATTCTTTCAAAGCCTAATTTTATTGCAGCTGTCTGGAGACACTTTAGATTTAAACAAAGGATCAAGAATAACTAGAGAATGTCAATAAATAAAATGCAGGCCATCAGTAAACCTCTCCATGGCATTTCACTTTAATCATTTTAAAAACCATGCTTGTGGGATCAAGTCAACATTACTGTACGCTTCTACAGACAAGTGATGCCTGCCACCAAGTTATTTTAAACACTGTCGTAGCTGATCATGCTTAGAGAAAAGCACAAACTTTGCTCTTCCAAATACATTAGTTCACAGGCATTCATACTTGGTTAGTATCACTCTGTTTGAAGGGTGAGAATGGAAAGCCATCTTCTCCACACAGAGATCAGGGCCAGTTATGCCCTTGGACTCTCAACTATAGATGGTCCTGGCATCAGTCGAGCACTGTTTGAATGCCACAGCCTGAGTATTGCTGCTGAGCACGTGCATCCCTTTATGACCAAAATTTTCCCATCTTTAAATGGTTAGTTCCATCCTGATAATGCACCATGTCATAATGTGGTTTTAAACTGGGGTACTAGTGTACTTCAATGGCCTTCAAATACCCAGTATTAGTATTTTTTTTAAGTGTCTGGTGACTGTATGTTGACATTTGCATCACCTGTAATACGCAGAAATGTATGATGTATGTAACAAAATAAATTTAGATGAATATGGACCTTTTCAACATGCCAAACACACTGATGTATCATCATAGCTGTCAGTGGCTATGTAGTCACTGTCAGATTAGAGTTCCATATCTTCCTAGTATTATTCACTTATTTTCTCTTTNCATTAGAACGGCAAGCAAAGTGAAAACAAAAAATATGTTCAGAAATAGCATTCCTCACAACCCATCCCAAGCTCCTGGAGTTTTACATGGGATCACATAAATGCCACTAACCTGGTTCCATTGCTGATCATTCCATTGTGGAAATGTCACTGGCTCAGGCTGAAAGAAACGCATTGTCCTCTTCTTGTGATTGAGTAACTCGACACGAATTTCATATATACTGCCACAGTCCCACCGTGGAGCATACCTGAGCAAATAAGAAAAAAAATAGGATTTGACAAGTACATTTAAGTAGTTTTACACATTACTCAGGACAGAAATAATAGAGGAAAGCTGAACAAATACTCACCAGTCTGATATGACAATGTTGGGCTGTATTTGATCCATAAATATAGGACTGTAACCTTCCTTCTCAAGGTTGATCAGCTGGCTCTTTATGCATCGCCTGATATATGAATCATAGTTTATTACTGCTCGTAGACAGCAGGTCTCTTTTGCATAATGGTAGCACATCTTCTTCATTTTTAATTTAAAGGCTCATAGTTGGCTTTGGGCTACTTAATCCCCTCATTTTTGTATATCATGAGGTAAAAATAATAAGAAACAAAGGAGGCTGTGTTTAAAATGTATAAAATAATACATTTACTGTACAGCAAGACATGCATCAAGGATATTCAGTATGAAAATATGCAATAAGAATCTTACCGGTAAGAGGTAACAAAGCATGTTGTTACAGTGTCATCTGGATGAGGTGTGAACAGACCCTCTACAACCCATCGATCACCTCCATTTTCTACGATTTTCCAGCCAGTGAAATTCTCTAGATGAAAGAATATTTCTGACATTACTAGTAGTAAAGTTATCATAACAGACCAATGTCAGGATGCTGCAGACAATATGCACACTCCTCTGTACCTACAGTACACAACAGCTGGAAAACAAAAGTCCCCGAATGTTACATGCTTTCGTGTTATAGCAGACTGATTCTGTTCTGTTCGCCAGATTTGTATTTGGACCAATAGGTGTATTCTGTTGAATAAAGTAGACAGTTCAGTTGATTATGTAAGGAATAAAACACAATGAAAAGTTCAATTATAGGTTAATAACCAACAATGGGGTAGCCTGGTACCACCCTGATATTTGATTATTTTCCAATAGCACCATATCCTGTAGTGATTTATTACTCTTATGCCCTCTTGTAAACCAATTTATACCTTCCTGGAAACACATTGTGCTCCTATTTTTTTTTAAATTTTTTTTTTAATTTTAAGTTTAAATTTTCCCCCTTTTCTCCCCAATTAAATTACCTCCCAGCTACCACCCACAAACCAGCTCTCTATGTCTTTTCTCCCTGGTTTCATACCCTTGCCCAGATATGTGTCTTGACACAATATGTATATTTTTTAAAATAATTTTTCCATAGGATTTTGTACATCAATATCAGAGCAAATAACTCTACAAGACTCTCCAGAGTGGTAGATTTCTAGTAATGGAAAATGTATGTTAATGCAGTTTTATAGGGACTAACATGCCACTTCATACATAATAGATGTTTTTCCACATCCCAACCTTTTTAACTGAGCACCGTATAAACGCTGTCATTTCCAAACCATATCTCAGTGACCTCTGATCTGTTTAAGAAACAACTGTCTAATCATTGTTGTTTTTTGCTCACCATTTGCATTGGGGTTCTTCAACAGATTCCGGCGCTTCTTACATAGAAAATAATAGGTCTGCCAATCTTTTGGGACTCTGTAGGTAATGGGAGGCTTGAGTCCTTCCCTACGGCATCGCTCTCTCCAAAACGCAGTGCTGTCCACCACTGACTTCCAATCATTACACACCAGGCGGCACACACAAATCACTTGCTTGCCAGGTAGGTTTAGAAGAATTTCCTCAACAACAGTAAGAGGAAGATCTGGACACTATGGTCAACAAGGAAAATAATATTACATTTCAGATGAACAGACATCAGCTATACAGTTCCTCCAGAAATTATTCACTCCCCAGTGATTTCTCATTTTGCTGTATTTGCTAAAACGGCAGATCAGATTTGTCCTTGGTCATGAGGACCAATGAACTGCCTGTGAAGCTTCAAGATGAAGTTTTTAGGAGGAAAAGACTGGAGAAGTTTTCTAAGCCAAAACATAGAGTTTTCAGCAGGAGGATGTGGAAATCTTGTTGCCATCAAGAGCGACATGGATGGAGCCAAATATAAGCAAACTATAATATAAAATATAAGGAGAACCAGTTCCAGTCTGCCAGAAATCTGTGTGTGAAAATGTATGTTCCAACATGACAATGAGCCAAAGCACAGGGCAAAACATACAAATGAATGGCTTGAAAAGAAGGTGTGTGTTTTGGAATGGCTGAGCCAAAGCCTTAAATCCAACTGGAAATCTGTATCATGCCCGGAAAAACTGCTGTCTACCAACATTTTCCATCTAATTTGTGAGATGTGGCAGAAAATTTGCACTGAGGAATGGGAGAAAATGGCAAAATCAAAATATGCAACGTTCTTAGAGACACATATGAGACCAATCAAAGCTGTAACTCTTGCAAAAGGACAATTCACTATAAGTATTGGGAGTGACTGCTTAATTAAGCAGTGTTTTGATTTTTTGTACTTTTAAATCATATCTAAATAATTCAGTTTTATTGCTGTAAAAAAAAAATTCCAATATGCTTAAATTTGATATTTCAACACAGCAAAAAAGAGGAATAATCAGTAAGGAGTGGATACATTCCAGAGGCCCTACCATAACCTAGTCACAATCAGTGAAAACAGAAATAGTCCAGTGTTTAAAATAAATAAATAAATAAATAAATAAAAGTTTAACACTTACAAATGGCTTCCATACTGATTGAGCCATTCTTCTCTGTTTTGACAGCTCAGAAGTCATCTCAAAGTCCTTCCAGTCTCGTGTCTTAACGATATAGCAGAACCTCAGGTACAGCTTTCAGTTTAGTTTATAGAGTCTGACCCTGGAAGTATTAGCACAAAAAGACAGGGTTTCTTTTTAAATGTAGCCCTTCGCGGAATATTTATAAACGTTTGTAACGAAAATGAAACGTTTAGAAAAAGAAAATGTCGTCTTCAGAAAAAAAAACAAAAAAACACACACACACTCTTCCGGGTAAAACTGGCTGCTAGCAAAGAGCAGTAACTAGCACACAGACTAAAACACGCGGATTTCAGACTATCTTGGCCCACTGATAAGCCTGTAAGTGTGTATGTGCTGGTGTGAGGATATAGAGCTCATCTATAGACTTTACCCAGTCGATTACCACACACACTGTGGAGAATGAGGGAGAACAGAGAAATAATCCCCTTTCTTTCCACCCGTTCCTAAACTATGTGTGAAATGTATTACTTAAATTCATTATAAGCAAATTTAATATTTAATATTATTAATTTAATATTGGTTTTTAAAAAAAAACTTTACTCCGCAGGACGGGTGGCATGTTTATGTAGACAGTCGCTTACTTCCTGGTTTGATCGGACAAGTCGGAGCTGTCAGTAACAGGGATGTGATGCTCCTGAGCCGTTTAAGTGCACGTTTTTTTTTAATATATATATGTATAAATGTAGGAACTCGTATTCTTGCGGTGCAATTTTCTGTGCGTTAATATGAATGATGAGAGGAGTGTGTATGACTCACCTGAGGGAATGGTGTGTGTGTGTGTGTGTGTGTGTGTGTATGAAGCATTAAGACAGGATCTGCTGCTTGCAGTCCTATAGGCTACTGCAGGAGGTGATCATTGGTATAAATAAAACTGAACCTTCCTAATGTAGCAGACACAATAACATTCATGTAGGATACTAGTGTAGTGCATTTCTGATTTTACATTTAGCTATATTTTATAAAAATCTGATGCAAAGTAATGTTTTAGAAAGTAGTTGTAAAATTTCATGAAACAATTTCAGCCATAGTTAGATTAAAAAAATCACTGGTTAATATAACAGGAATTTAAAAAGGCAATAAGCCGACTCACTGGGAAGAAAGCCGGAATTCACATCAACAGTCAGCCACATTTTTATTTACTGGTGAGTGAATTGAAATGATCTAACTCTCTGGAAAGAGCAGGAATTCACATCAATAGTCAGAAACATACACACGTTTTCAAAATAAAAGCCGATCACTTTACTGCCAGGAAAAAAATGCCCACACTGGCCTGTTTTCATCCAGAGAGGGTAATAACGAAACGAAAAATATGCCTTGGCTACTTCATTGCCTATGTGAATTAATGTTCTGGTTACCAGTTATTAATAAACAAATACTACATACAATAGTAATATTTTCTTCAGAAGCTCCCCCGAAGTGGCTGTGAAGACTCACACAAATACAGAACAGAAAAGGAGCGATTTATGCCAGCTGTGCTAATACTGTAATTATGCGTTCACATGCTTTGTTGTCGGAAAGGACACGAAACATGGACGACACCAAGTTCATTAATACATATTTCTTTATTCTTTTATTTTGACACCATAACACACATTACTCAGATAGCTAGCTTGCTGGCGATAAGGGAATTTTGGTCAAATACAATCTTTTTTCACGGTGTAAAAATATACAACATGTATAGAGTGGTTGCTGACATAGTTCACAAATGAATATGACCAAAACAACAAACGCTAACAATTAGCTGCATTTAGAAAAATGAACAAAACCTGCCATTCAGTACAGAAACTGTCTTCTCCTCCGACATGTTCAAAGTTTAGGACTCCTTCCATCTCGTCGTAATTACGACCTGAAGGGTCATTCATGTGCAACTTCCTAGTGGGAAACTCGTATTTACGATAATTCCGATAGCACGTGAAGGCAGCATTAGCCTACATCGCACTCCTGTTCTGGCATTAAGGCTAAATTTGTTTTTACTGCCTTAAAGCTTTTCTATTCTGGAGAATAGCTGAAAATATTGTACACAAAAATGGATAACTACACCAAAGTAATTGAGTTCTGGATGACTGACATGGCTGTAGAAATGTCTCCCATACAGAATAGTACGAATAGCCGATGATAGTGAATGTGAAACTGTAAATGCGAGCTGCCTTACGAAAATTAAATATTTCCGAAGGGAATTAGTTAATAATTCAAATAAACACAAGTTANCACCTCATAGACTACCGTTTCATTCACTCACCTTTAACACGCTGAAGATTCTCCACAGGGGGCGCTCGTGTAAAGCAGCAGGTACAGAAGAGGACTGGTTTTCCCATGCAGTGCTCATCATGCCTTTGGAATGAAAAACCCTTCTTCTTCTTTTTGTTCTTCTTCTTCATCGTGTTCTTCTTGTTGTTCTTCTTCTTCTTATTATTATTATTATTTGTGTTGTTGTTCTTCTTCTTCGTGTTGTTCTTCTTCTTCACGTTCTTGCTGTTCTTCTTATTATTATTCGTGTTCTTGTTGTTGTTGCTGTTGTTGTTCTTCTTCTTCTTCTGCTTCTTCTTCTTCATGTTCTTGTTGTTGTTCTTATTATTATTCATGTTCTTTTTGTTGTTCTTCTTCTTGCTCTTCTTCGTCGTGTACTTGTTGCTGTTGTTGTTATTCTTCTTCTTCATCTTCTTTGTGTTCTTGCTGTTGTTGTTGCCCTTCTTCTTCTTCTTCTTCTTCTTCTTCTTCTTCTTCTTCTTCTTCGTGTTGTTTTCTGTTCTTCTTCTTCTTCTTCTTCTTCTTCTTCTTATTATTATTATTATTATTATTATTATTATTATTATTCATGTTGTTGTTGTTGTTGTTGTTGTTCTTCTTCTTCTTCTTCTTCTTCTTCTTCTTCGTGTTCTTGTTGTTCTTGTTCAATTACTGGGTTTAGCTCATGTTTTGTGAGCCATTGGATACTACCTGTATCAGAAGGGTTTTAAGACATACAGTGCAAACTGACAGCTGAGAGAGAGTCAGATTTTGCATTTAAATGTTTGTCTGGTACTTTCACCAGGGAGCTGTCATAAATGCTATTCACACTTTTCTCATGCAATCATAACTTTGTATAACTTAACACATTACATCAACATGCATGTGTGTATATTTATTATTTATATAAGATAAGATAAATACCTTATAAATACAGATATGTGCCTACCATCAGTCAAGTTTGTAAGGAAAAGTGGGACAACATGTCTGGTTTTCTGTGTACATAAAACTTAGTAAAACCCAGTTTTCATGAAAACAATATTGACAACCATATAATAAACAACTGTATTATCATAAAATTCAATAGCATTTCTGAATATATTACTTTTTTAAGTAAATCATAATATATTTTGTCATTTACACAGAAAATTAATTTCATTCGATTCTGTGATCATTATAGAAACAGCCATGAAGGAGTCGTGAAATGATTTTCAATAAATTAATCCAAATTTTATGTATCTAATGCTGTCATTCACCATATAAAACACTGAACCATATTTTACTAAGTAGATCACATTGCATTATCCAGTGATGTAATTTTGCAATCTTGTTTGAATTTGTGTGACATTATTCTAAACACTAACCCTATTCTTTTCCTGTTCCTAAAAACATACTATCCTTGTCCTGCCCACGCTTTCCTCATGTCACAAATGAAAAGCAGTACTGTCTGTGTATGGCATTTTACATTCTTCCCCTTGTGTGATTGCTTTTACAGAACTGAAAGTTTAGCTGCAAGAGCAAAGTGAAAACTCTTGGACGTTCCGGATATTTTCTGTGCCCTTTATAATTTAGATATGTGATGAGTTGTAGAGACAGTAACTGATTAATAAGCATGACCTGTTTTTTCAGCAACTACAGGTAAGATTTTGTCAATGCTCAATGAGAGATTTTGAGCACAAATAAATCGAATAGAATTAAATTGCAAATATATTTTCACAAATGTAATTAATAAATAAAAAGCAACAAAACTCAAATTGGCTGTAGCATTCAAGCGATGATTGATTGGTATTAACGGGCCCAAAGTGTGCAAATAAAACATTCCCCACACCATTACACCACCTCCACCAGCCTGGACTGGTGCCACAATGCAGGTTGAGTCCATGAATTCATGCTGTTGGTGCCAAATTCTGACCCTATCATCTGTGTGCCTCAGCAGAAATTGAGATTCCTCAGACCAGGTTACATTTTTCCAGTCTTCAAAACTGTCCAGTTTTGGTGAGTCCATGCCCACTGCAGCCTCAGCTTTCTGTTCTTGGCTGACAGAAGTGGAACCTGACATGGTGTTCTGCTGTTGTAGCAGGTCCGCCTCAAGGTTTGATGTGTTGTGCATTCTGAGATGCTTTTCTGCTCACTGCAGTTATACAGAGTGATTATCTGAGTTACTGTTGCTTTTCTGTCAGCTCAAACCAGTCTGGCCATTCTCTGTTGACCTCTCTCATCAATAAGGCGTTTCTGTCCACAGAACTGCTGCTCACTGGCTGTTTTTTCTTTATTGTACCATCCTGAGGAAACTATAGAGACTGATGTGTGTGAAAATCCCAGGAAATCAGCAGTTATAGAAATACTCAAACCAGCCCAACTAGCACCAATAATCGTGCCGCAGTCAAAATCACAGAGATCACATTTTTTCCCCATTCTGGTTGATGTGAATATTACCCTAAGCTGCTGGCAAAAAAATTTATACATTTATTTATGCCCAAACCTTTTGGACAAACAACCCCAAATGGACATTATAAAGTTTCTGCAACCCCTTGCCCACCCTACTTTTTCTTTTTTAAATTCCAGATTTATAATTATAGGACTACTGTAACATATGAACATTTTATTATTTATTATGTATAAAAAAACCATACAAATATTCCTTGCACTGACTTACCAGTATAGTGAAAATTGTCGTGTTGTTATAGAAAAATAATCCATGCCATAATTCATAGGTGGTGTGATATGCCCCAACTTGAAGCAGAGGGGTCTGGTTTGTAGTTGGTGTATGACTTTGTGTGTATATGAAGAAGCAGCGGCATTTTTCACATTGTTTGCTACGTACCTTATGTACATCTGGAAGATTTAAAAGTGACATAATTTGCCTTCTAAATTATTTAAGAGTGCTGGAGAAGTATCCTAACCTAGTTTGGAGTAACAAGATGGCAGCAGAGAGGCAGAGACCATGCACTTTCCAACAAAGAAAGAATGTGTTGGAATTATATGAGGACAGGAGTTGACAAAAA
>CM074960.1:11723331-11740462 GCA_037577455.1 Pangasius macronema
AGTTGTCTAGCCGTCACAATTTGGCCATTGTCAAAGTCGCTCAGATCCTTACATTTGCCCATTTCTCGTGCTTCCAGTACATCGACCTTGAGAACTGACTGGTGCCTAACATATCACACTCCTTTACAGGTGCCATTGTGACACTGTAATGAGTTAATCAGTGTTATTCACTTTAACTGTCAGTGGTTTTAATGTTATGGCTGATCGGTGTACATAATACACATATGTATGTATGTATGTATGTGTATACTCTATGGGTCTGCTGTGAATCTGTGAATAGTATGAAAATGCTGAGCAGTAGTGTACAATGGGCCGTTTCAGGATTATTTTTTCCAGGTTCACTCAGGCCAAATGAAACGAGGGAGCAGGCTGGAATATGTGCACTAGATGCTGGAGCATGGCTGTGGGGATTTGCTCGTTCAGACACATTGGTGAGGTTGGGCGCTGATGTTGGGTAAGAAGGCCTGGGGTCTGATATGTATTCAGCTTAATTCTTACAGTATTGTGCGCACAAGTTGATGCTCTTTGCATTTGCAAGTTAGAATCAGGCTCATACGTTAGTTAGTATAATGAACGGGGAAATGCGCAACAGGGGAATGGCTCCAGTTTAAAAAAGAAAGTTATTCCCTTATAGGCAATGAGGATATCTCCCCCTTCGTTATTCTCCCGCATCTGAATCCCTCTTCCCGTCTTTTTCTCACTTCAGGGTGCGTTGCATTGCTGCGCGTAGAATCAGCCCTAAAAGACACAAAGTGTAACTGCGTACTGTGCGTTACCTGAAGGTTTGTTCTTGCGACTGCACGTTTAGTGTGTAGATAAATAAAAACAACCGGGAGTGTGTGTTTTTTTTCTTCACTCTAAAGAATCAAGAAGAACGAATCGCTCTGGAATCGTCAACAATCTTTGAGCAAGACACGGAGATGTCTCCTGCCCACCAAGTCTAACTTTTTGTGTATTTCTCGAAGGAATCCATAAGAAAGTTATTGAGTGGTGCAGGAAGTAACCGCCTGAAGACGCCACTCCTTTCCCTGTGAACGCAGAAGTGTTTGCAAGTGACATCTGCTGTCGAGACGCGCGAGGATGCGCCTGGATTCTCACACACCGCGCGCGGAAATCGCGTGTGCTGAGGAACCAAACGACAACCAGCAGGTAATTTCATTAACACACCATTAAGAATATCTGTTTTCCTTCCCACCTCATACTGCCTCAGAAGCACTTAGTTTGCACTGCTCATGATGGACATTTGACCCAAGCATGCTCTGGAAACTTTGTGTATTCTCTGTTTGATGCACTGAACGGTCTCAGTTTTTCAGACCACATGTAATATTGCACAAAGACAACTGGAGTAATCACAAAACACAATTTTGTAAATGTTTGTTTTGTTCCTTGATTGAAAATAATTAACATACACCCATATCACCCCTGTGAATAATACATGCCCCTTTAAACCTAATATCGGGTTGGAACATCCTTAGCAGCACCGTAACTGCAACTAAACACTTCATACAATTTGATATGATACAATTTGCACTTGATACACTTGATACAATTTGCAAATCTCTGTTAAGGAATCTTGACCCTTGCGGAACATCTTTAATCTGGATAGATTCGTAGGTCTTCAGGCAATTCTTTTGGGTTTGAGTCAGGACCATGACTCCACTCCAGGTTTCAGATGTCAACTTTCTTCTGTGTCTTGGATCACTCAAGCAGCTGTGGAATAAATCCAGATGTGACATACTGCACAGATGTTGTTCTTTTGCAGAAAGGGCCAGGCATTCCACTTACAAGAAAACTGTGCTATGCCATTGGAGGGATGCCCTATCAAATGACAAGCAACGCCAAGGGCTTTTTCATGCAGATCTTCCTACTGGATATTGTGCAGGTCAGATGCTGATATGGTTCTTGTAGAGCAGATATTGCAGCAGACCTCCTGTCTGATACAGATATACTATTTTAACGCTTGTCTGTGAAATCCGTCGTTTAGCAATTAAAGATATAAATTGTGGTGTAAAGAGCACCAGCAGTGACTAACAATGCAGAAGACACTTATGCAATATTTTATCATTTGGTTTGCCACTGCTTCCTGCATGTCTCTAGCATGCACATTAACAGGAATCCTCAGACCTCAAATTTCCCAGAAGCTGTTCAAGGAAACATTGATCTAATGAAAGGGGAAATATTACTACCTCATATTTTGAATATGTTAACTTGTGTATAAATACTATAAATAGTGTATAAAAGTTTGGAACAAACATTTGAACCTGTTAAGCTATTTACAAAATATTGCATTAGGAAAATTCATTAGTTAACATGCATGTGGGTCAGTTCAACACAGTAGGCATTCACTCATTTAGTTATCTTTATTACCTTTTAATAAAAACATTTCGTTCGTCACTGTAATAGATGATGAAAACTAAATTTTCGACTAGTGACTAGATTTATACGACCCACATAGGAAGCTGCCACAGAGGAAGCTTTAAACAAAGTGCAATGTGGCCCAAAGCAACAGTGCAGAGCAAATTTGCAGCAGTTGTTCATTAGTCCTAACATGTATTTCTGCATTTGCCATTTCAACTAAATACTTCAAAAAAGTATCTTTTTTGAACATATATTGATAATTAAGGTTCCACACCTTTTAAAAGATTTTAAACAAAATGGTTTCAAGTTATCAATGATCTCTGAACATTGTACTGTAGGATATGAGATTATATGTATCCAGTAGGAAATGGCTCGTTATGGAAAAGGCTCGTGAATTAGATTCAGGTTGGCTTTTATGGATATGCACCAGATCGATGGCTATTTGATTTCATTTGTCTCTCGCCAAAATGTTTGTAACATAAGACTCGATTTAGTTTTTCCGCTGATTAAGGCGATATCTCTCAGAATACACAACTATAGTCTATACCTTCCTTTTATTATTTCTGATTACCACAGTAAGATATCAATGGCACGTCCATGAACAGGTGTTAAATGCCTTAGTGCAGGTGTCTAACTGTGCAAATTCATGTTTTTGTTTTGTTTTGTTTTTCTTGTAAGGACTTTTAATGCTTCCAGTTCGTTGTACATAATGTAAACTTTTCTGAATGACAATTTAATAAGTGTTTGCATTATTATATACAATCTGTATGTTGCCATTCTTTTCAATCTCTTTTCAATTTCTATTTTTCAGATGACGCCTTTCTATGTGTCTGTAAATCTTTTCCTTGGCCGAGCCTGGGATGCGATCACAGACCCTTTAGTGGGATACATGGTCAGCAAGAGTGGCCGTACTCGCTTAGGCAAGCTTATTCCCTGGTAAGGTACAGAGTAAGACACAAAATTTTAGAAGAACTTAAGTGAAATGTTGTACTTTGTTTTAGAGTTAAGCTCTATAGTATCAACTCTTACAAAAAAAAATGGTTTGTAATTCTTTCTTTTAAACATTGGAACCTTCTGTGAAAAGGAAATTCTCTGTTATAAGGTTCTACATACATACTTTAAGGATTTTGTGCTCAACCGATGTGAACTTCAACTAGCTGTTGAGACATATCAGTTCCTCCAAGAGTGGTTAGAGAATACTCTCAGGTTCGCTGCAGACAATGCAAATTATAGAATTCTAAGGAAGGAGTATTGACCACACACACTTTACTTGTACAGCCATTTTCTCCCAACCATTCAATACGTTTCTAAGCCCCATTATTTTAGTGTTATCTCCTGGAGACCTACTTTCATGCATTGTTTCTCTATCCATTTTCTCTTCTGCCAGGATTGTGTACTCCATGCCTATGGGAGTGATCTCCTACATCATGCAGTGGTACACCCCTCAGGACAACATGTCTCCTGTCTTCAGCCTTTGCTGGTACTTTGGCTGGTGCTGTCTCTTTGACACATTAATGAGTGTAAGACCATCACTGTATCCATGATACTTATTCCTACTGCTCCTGTACTTTCTACAGAGTTTGTTTGGGGTGTAGTTGTAGTCACATATGTACAGTTCAGTAAAAGATAGTTTTTTATTTTTATTTTTTGCCTCACCATCTTTTACCATCTTATAATTAGGTAACTACACTCACCATCCACTTTAATAGGAACACCTTATGTGGACGAGTCAATACGTCAATAAGTCAGTACACCGTCGTCACGTTATGTATTTTAGGGTCCTCTAGTCGTCAATATGAAAAACTCAAACCAGCCCATCTGGTACCAACATCCATGCCACAGTTAAAGTCACATCACATTTTTTTCCCCATTCTGATGTTTGATGTGAACATTTCTTGACGCTCTTGACCTGCATCTGCATGATTTTTTGCATTGCGCTGCTGCCACAAGATTGAATACTTGGACACCTGCATAAAATGAACAAGTGTACGGGTGTTCCTATTAAAGTGGATGGTGAGTGTATATTTCCCACCCAGAGAGCAGAGCCAGTTATGCCTTCCTTCATAATAATCCTGATGGCTGTGGCGTCATCGGGATTCAAACTCATGGTGTCTGACAATAGGGCCACTTGGGTGCGCAGCTTTTCCAGCTTATATTAGCATATAATTATATTATATATTAAATTATAATCTGGAAAACTGACATGCTAGCTGAAGCCCCTTGCTTCTACATAGCCAATATTATCAATAGTAATGGCCTCTTAGAAGATATAATAAATGTTCTGTTGTGGCACAGACAATTTTTAAACCTATTTACTGTACATGGTCTGTATGCTTGTTCAAATATCAAGAACAGCTGGACACACTGCTTCCATGATTCATTAAACTGTTTTATGTCTTTTCTCTCTCAGTGCTACCACGTACCCTACACTTCTCTAAACATGTTTTTGGGTGGTGACCAAAAAGACAGAGACTCAGCCACAGGGATGTCATTCTATGTAGTAGTAGTTAGTAAAAAGAGAGAAGACCTGAGCATCATTTAAATCTACCAAATTATTTTACGCAAGAGCATTTAGAAGTATGGATAAGAAGTTTGCATTTCATTAATAGTGGAACATGGAGAAAGATTCGAAAGATTTGTTTAATCCTGGACCCACTCCTTGACCTCCAATCCTGGCTTTACAGAGAAGATGTAAACACAATGAAGAAGTTCAGCATGTAACTGAATTTTTATCACTTGCTTTGACTAAATTCAATTTCAACAATCATGTTTTATTGTATTCCTCGCACGAGAAAATTACGTCTGTAATTATTAAGTAAGTAGAACTCATTAGCAAGATAGGACCAGTCCCAGTATTATCTACTAGAGCCTGAACCCGAAACACTTTGCACGTTGCACCCTGGATGGGACACTAGTGCATCACAGGGCACTCATTCATACCTTGCGGTGGCTCCTGAGTAGTGCAACAGAAAAGCATTCACCCTATTGTCAGGAGATGGTGACTTTGAATCCTGATGATACCACAGCCATCAATGGCCATGTGTCTAGGGAGCAAAATTGGCTGTCTCTCTGAGTGCAAGGGATCTATATATACTATAGCCAATCTTTGAGCTCAAGTATGTGGAAGAGGACAGGTAATGCTTTCCTCTGTGTGTGTTATGAAATGAAGTGAAGTGAAGTGAAGTGACTTTGTGGCCAAGTATGGTGATTCCCATACTCGGAATTTGTGCTCTGCATTTAACCCATCCAAGTGCACACANTTGAAGGTGGCAGAGAGCGCTGGTCATTCACTCCCCCCACCTACAATCCCTGCCGGACCCGAGACTCAAACCCACGAGTCGAACTTCACCTTTGGGTTACAAGTCCAACTCTCAGACCATTAGGCCACGACTGCCCCCAGCTTAGTAAAGCCATTTGGCTTTTTATGCTGCCCTTTGCTGCAGCATAAGCAAGAATTCTAAAAGATGCTTTTGGCTGGCTTTATGTGTCTCAGAGGAAGCATGTGCTAGCCCTTACCCTCTCGGTGGGTAGGTGTCATAGGATAGGGGAGAGCTGGTTGGTGGGTGAGAATTGGCAGGTGACCAAATGGGGTGAAAAATACAAAATCCACATGCTGTCATGTTTTTTGGGAGGAGGGAGTAACCTGCAGAACCCACAAGGATGTGGAGAACATGTTAAAATCTATAGACAGCTACTCCAAAATTCAGTATGTGTCATTCTAAAAATAGTGGAAGCAAAATCTATAAAATAGATGTGGATGGATGGAAGTGGATATATAGTGGATATACATCTTAATATAAATGGCCTAAAGGAACTTTAGATGCCTTTAGATGATATGCAAGACATTTCCTGTTTCTTGCACTGAGGGAGAAATGTCCTGCTCTGCTGATTTGGTTAGTTCAGCTGATGTGCCAGAATAACTATTCCACAGGAACTATATCTATTTATCTATGCCTGTATTTAGTGTGGATGTACGGTTGCTAGTAATTGCCAGGAGGTTGCTATTTGTAAAGTGCAAATTTGCTTACATAGGTAATTTTTTTTTTAATCTCTGTTTTTGTTGGTCTCTATCGCTTCCTCCCTCCACTCTGTTCATCCTGCAGGGATGGGAATGGAGATGTTTGCGACATTGGCAGGAGCCACCATTCAGGGACAGATTGTGGGGGTGTATCATGCTAAAAAAGCCCAAGCATGTAGTGAGCTGAATGAGAGTAATGCACTCCCTGGAAACTACTCATCCGTGCTGTACCACAACTCTACTTCTCCTTTCACTGCCACGCTACAGGATACGGTGAGGCATGCACACAGTACAGTATCACATCATGTACAGTTCTTAAGAACACACACTCTTGTCCCATTCAGAAGTCAGGCAGATTGGTCTCTAGGCATTAAAAGAGGGAGAGTTACACTTGAGTGGAAAAGTTTATATATCTTCTGGGTATATTTACATTGCATCAACACAAAGCTCTTTTCATTGTAAATTCATTTACATTTACAGCATTTAGCAGATGCCCTTATCCAGAGCAACTGGCAGATATGCTTTGTAGTCTCATGCTAGTCTAAAAAGAGATGTGTTTTTTAAAGATTCATTAACAACGTGCCAATTCAAGTGCTTGCCAGAGAGATAGGACTTTAGTCTTCTTTTGAAGACAGCCACTGTTTCAGATGTTTTGCCTTCTGATACCGTGTGGGGCACGGAAAAAAAAAAACGCTCACCAGTCATCTCACCCAGAGTTTGCCGAGTTGTGTTCTGCCTCATTGGTGCCAAAACATGGGAGAATACAGCTCAAAGAAAGGAGTCACATGGACAATCTGCAGCAGCAATATTTCCTTACTGGCAGACTGGGTGAGATGACTGATGAGTGTTTATTTTTAAACATGCCCCACATGGTATCAAAAGGTAAAACAAAATGAAGCGTAACAAACCTGCCAGCTTTCCAGTGGCATGGTTCAGCTCACATGATATACACATGACTCTCACGGCGAGAAAGAAAACATGTAAATAACCATTACACGGTTAAATAACCCACTAAACATCTCCCCCACCTGCAACAAGCATGACTTGTATGAAGAGGTGAAAAGAGTTAAGAATTTCTCAACTTTATGCAAATGACAGGTGAATATTGCCCATCAGTTAGAGTTTTCTGTCAGATAGTTTTCAGTGGTGTGGGTCTTGTCATGAATCTTGCTCACAGTAGAGTGAATTCAGAGTCAGCAGAACCCGAGACTGAATTTGGAATGCTTGGTGTTAAGGTGATGTTGAAATTTTTNTGGAATTCAGGTTAATGATTTTAGGTAATATAAATTCATGTTTAAAAAAATGAGTCCAACCATGCCTATGACTGTACGACAGGCATTCAGAAGTGAAGCCAAAATGCCTGAGGCCTATAGTAGCTAGCTGCGGTAGAATTTTTAACCCCACCTATTCCCATGTTAGCAAGTAGGACAGATAATCTTTTGTTTGATGTTACATCAACAGAATAGAATAGTATTCTGTTGTTTTTTACAAGTTCAGCTGACCTTGATATCTCCCTCAGTATGTTTCCTTACGATAAATGTGTTTTATAGGAGTTATTTGGGTGTGGTTGATAAAAGGGCATGGTTGATGAGGTGACGGAAAGCTTCAGACATGGCAGTCAACCCTCATGAACACACACGCACTCCAGCATGCACCTGAAGCTCTTGACAGTTCTGTAGAAAAGCCATATCCTGTTCTGCTGTAAACTGTTGTGACAGATCTTTAATGGGGAGGTCACTTTTGATATCTAAGCTAGCTTGTTGTACTGATATAACTAGCAAACCAACTTGAGTGAACAAAGTGATGGCATAAACCAAAACAGCTAATGCTATTTCATAAAAATTGACAACTAGCTAGCAAATGGTAGCTCAGGGAGTCAAATATACCTGCAAAAATCATACAAATACAATTTAATTTAGCATTTAATATATCTATTAATTATGCTGTACTTGCCACTCTGAGTGCCATCTTAAGTTGCAATTCAGGTAATAGCATGCACACCCACATCTCATATTATGTCCACCTGGCCATATCTACTGCACATTCTCAGGCTCCAATTTTTGCAAAATGGCAATGGCAATGGCAATGGCAATTTCTACCCAAAAAGGCTTCAAAACTGCACAGTGGTAGTGAATGGTACCATGTTGTCCACTCATATTATACAGTCACTGAGCCATGTTTTGGTGTTTGACCACAGTCAAGCCAGCTGTGGTGGAAACCTATGAGACCAGCTCTTTTTTTCAAATATTTTGGTTCAGTTATATTCTACAAGATTATTTTAATTTAGAACGCAGATTTAAAATTCATTTGGTGGACTAGATTATGACCTTTATCAGGGCGGTCCCAGTACATGGACCTACATGTCTGACATTACTGTGCAACCTTTAACTGAACCTGACGAGCAACAAGCAGCCTTTCCATGAAGCCTCTGGCGATTACTGTAAAACCACACACTGTATATGAGTGCACACAGGTTTCTGCAGTGTCATATGCTAAAATATACAGGATGGTTTCAGGTTTCGTCTCAGGAAGTTTTTCCTTGTCACTCTTGCCTCCGGCTTATTCATTACGGACAAATTTAAATCAATATCCAGATTTCTGTGAAGCTGCTTTGTGAAGTGTCCATTGTTAAAAGTGCTACATAAATGAAATTGGATTGATTTAAAGCATGGTTGGAGTCGCTGATGAAAAATCTGTCTTGTAATGATGGACAATTAAATAATTTACAATAGAATTTAAATTGATTTTGTAGAAGAGTGATTACAAAAGAGTTTGAGGACATTTCAAGTGGGAGATAAATACACTGGTGAAATAACATGTACAGACATTCAGTGAGACATAAGTATATTTGGAATTTAATGAAGTTTAATTAAACACAAAGATATCTAAAGCTTCAGTATAGTCAATATGTTTTTAAAGTCTATTCCACTGGAGCACAGACCTGACCTACAGCTCTTCGTGCACTCACCTTAATGACACACCCCAAAAGTGGCCAATTGTTTGGGAAGGATACATTTCATTTTTCTGCAGTTTAAATAGTGGCGTAGCCAGGAATTAATATTTTATACGATCTGTACAATTATACAGTGCAATATGCTTGTGCACTTTGGGTGGATGCCAGACACTAGCAGAAACATGATATAGCATCCAGCAATCTTACCATTTTAATAATATTGGGTTTGTTTGACATTGGCCATTTATGAACATCACTCTAGTGCAATTATTATGCAAACAATGTTATTTGACATGTATATAATGAGCTGTGCCATATGTGTGTTATGTTAACCATCCGAATAAGCATTTGGAGCTATCATAAAATATTTCAGGGAGTTCCTAAGTATTTAAAGTTAATCTATTGCAGCAAGACATGTACAACTTGTATACCTCTCCTTTGCATTTATAACTTACACCACTTATGTATCCTCTGAACAGTTTCTGTATCCTCTCACGTAATATAAAATATAAACAATACTGTAAAAATTACAACGAATGAGGAAAACGGTCCAAGAAGATATTTACATGTGCACCACATTTGCACAATATTTGCATTTGTTTATTTGGCAGATGCAAGTGATACCAGATATAGTCTGTGTTTTAGGAGGAGTGAGATGAGTGCTAAGTTTCAGCAAATTAACCAGAAACAAGTAATTCCAAGATGAGCAGAAACCCACATAGACAATGTAGTAATACACACAAAAGCAATGGTCATCTGCTACAGGTAGAAGATGATGTTTTAACTGTATAACAAGCAAAGTATGATTTAGAAAAGGGATATTAAAACCATTTTCATACTGGGTCACATTACATTTGGTTGAAGGTCAAGTGGGATGGAACAAACAAATCTGTTTCGTAGACTAACAGCACATCAACAACTTCTCTTAGATGTGTTCTTTTATTGGCATCTGAAAAGTACAGATTGAACATAAGCTCACTGTCCACTTTATTAGGAACACCTGAACAACTACTCATTTATGCAGTTATCCAGTAAGCCAATCATGTGGCAGCAGTACAATGCATAAAATCATGCAGATGCAGGTCAAGAGCTTCACTTAATGTTCACATCAAACATCAGAATGGGGAAAAAGTGTGATCTCTGTGACTTTAACTGTGGCATGGTTGTTGGTGCCAGGTGGGCTGGTTTGAGTATTTCAGAAACTGCTGATCTCCTGGGATTTTCACACAACAATCTCTAGAGGGTCTGCAGGCTGAAACACCTTGTTGATGCGAGAGATCAAAGGAGAATGACCAAACTGGTCTGAGCTGACAGCAACAGAAAAAGAAAACTCGCTGCTTGACCCATCCTGATGTCCTACTTCTGGTTGGAGTTCGCTCCCTGCTGCTGCTGGGGCCCCATATGGACGGCCTGAATGGGGGTAGTTGTGGCCTAATGGTCCGAGAGTCGGACTTGCAACCCGAAGGTGAACCCGAAGGTCGTGGGTTCGAGGCTCAGGTCCGGCAGGGGTTGTAGGTGGGGGGAGTGAATGACCAGCGCTCTCTGCCACCCTCAATACCACGACTGAGGTGAGNGGATGGGTTAAATGCAGAGCACAAATTCCGAGTATGGGTCACCACACTTGGCCACAAAGTCACTTCACTTCACTGAAGAACCGTTTGGTTTGCTGGGGATGGTGCCACCTGGGGGCTGTGGAGATGGCTTGGGGATCACATATGGAGAGCTGTACTGTAATGGTTTGGGACTGCGATTGCTGTAGTGGCACCCCAATTTCAACTGTGCAGTTTTGGTGAGCCTGTGCCCATGATAGCCTCAGATTCCTGTTCTTGGCTGACAGGAGTGGAACCTGATGAGGTCTTCTGCTGTTATAGCCCATCCACTTATCCACCTTGATATTTTGTGCATGCTGAGATGCTTTTCTGCTCACCACAAGTAATGAAACATATTAAACTTAATTAACCCGGGTTGAATTTGTTTGGTTTTGTCAACTCAAAACTTACACTGCAACTCTGAGTTTGTTCAACTCGCTTTGGACAACAGGCCTATGGTTACACTCTTTTGTTTTCTTTTCTTTTTAGCTTGCTAATGAAGAATTACATATTTTTTTACTTTTTGTCAGTAGCTGAATTTATGATTTTTAGTTTATTGCTCTATTTTGCCTCCTAGTGGAACAACAGAGACGAATTCTTTTACCAGATCTTTCAAGTCAGTTATGATCCACAAGACAATTTTAATTTATAATACAGATTCTACATTAATTTGCTGGGACAGATTAAAACATTTATCAGGCCAGTCTGAGTTGTATGCTTGACATCCTGAGTTCTGCTAATTAGCATTTACACAGTTTGAATCTTTATTCAACAATAAATCTCTACATCACTGTATAAGCAGGCTGTGATATAGTACACAGGGTCCATCAAATGTTCCTCAAAGGGTTCTAAGCTTCCTAAATGGGTTGTACTTTAAAATTGTTCTGAAACTCATGTAAAATTCTACATAGATTCTTTAAGGGTCTAGATTAGGGCTGACTTAAAACAATGTAAAGGTTGTTTATATGATTTGTTGAAAGGTTTTTCACATTCACATTTATATTATTTATGCCAAAGTATGACTTCAGGAATACTTGTATTCCTACAGAGGAGAGCTTATTTGATTGCTGCATTGGTGTTAGGAGCTTTCTACTTCCTGTGCTGCACTGTGCTGTTCCTTGGAGTGAAGGAGCAACTGGGTAAGCAAAAGAATCTACTTTTTTATGGAATAACCAATTTTGTTAAACATCTGTAGCAGTGTCACTGTATTCACTGTTGGCTGTCTTCATTCAATATATAAAAAAAATCTAGCTTGAATCTTGTTGTGTGTTTGTTTCTTTAGCTCCACTGAGTAAGCTGGAGCGCATACAAGTGTCATATCTGACCGGTATGAAAATGGTTGTGAGACATAATCCATATGTGCGACTTGTGCTCGGATTTCTCTTTTCTTCGGTTGCTTTTCAGGTCAGACCATGGGTTGCCAATAAAGTACTGTAAAATACCTTAAACAACTCTAAAACATATATACAGTAAAGTACTGCAATATCATACATAGTATAAAATAACCCAGTATATTTGCTCTTTTGGTTGATGCAGGACACAACTGAACTGAAGGGTCTTGCTCAAGGAGCCAGTCAAGGCAGGTTGGTGGTGCTGAGATTTGGTTAAGGCATTGAGGCACAGCTCAGAAGGGTGTGTGTTCAAATCCCAGTACTGCCGAGCTGTCATGGTTGGGCAAGACCCTTAACCTTCAGCTCACTTGTATCCTACGCCAGCCATATGAGCAAGTGTACTGGGTTATGTGTTATTTTATACAACATTAAGATATTACAGTACTTTGCTGTAAATATGTTTTACAGTTGTTTACTGTAAATTTTACAGTACTTTACTGGCAATCTAAAATTTACAGATTTTTTTTTTTTTTTTTACAGTGCACAGTATGCAAAATTAAGAGACTACTATATGAATGTCTAATGTTAGCAGATAGGGAGACAGGATGTAATGAATATTGTGGCATTTATTTATTTTTAAGATGGCCCAGGGAAATTTCGCTCTCTTTTGTACACATGCAGCTGGAATGGGGGCTTACTTCCAGCACCTTGTACTCATATTACTGGTAAGTCTTCTGTCACTGTATGCTTATATGTAAATTTCACCAGGTTTACATTTACCTGTACCACAGAGGAAGCATGACAGTCAATGATAGAGCTGGCACAGTGGAATACACACCAAAGGAAGTGTGTAAAAGAACGTTAAAAGAAATTCTGTTTTTGATCCTACCTTTTTGCTCATGTAGTTTTGTCACAACCTGTAATACAGTCCCCTCTGAAAGTATTGGAACAGCAAGGCCAATTCTTTTGTTTTCACTATACATTGAAGACATTTTGTTTTTGCGATCAAAAGATGAATATAAGTTATGTCGTGATATTTACATCTTGCTGTGATAAACAGCTTAGAACGTGACACCTTTGGTGGAAGACCACTCTTTATGTGAGCAAAAGTATTGGAACAAATAGTCTTAAAGTTAATAACAATATTTGGTTGCATATCCCTTTCCTGTAGTAACTGCATCAAGCTGCTGACCCACTTACATCAGCAAACTGTTGCATTCTTCTTTTGTAAGGCATGTACTCCAGCTTCTTTCAGTTTTTGTTTGCTTTGGGGGATTTCTCCCTTCAGTCTCCTCTTCAGGAGGTGGAATACAGAAGTCTGGTGGTTGACTCGGCCAGTCTAAAACCTTCCACTTTTTTCCTCTTGATGAAGTCCTTTGTTGTGTTGGCAGTGTGGATTGGGTTGTCTTGCTGCATGATAAAGTTCATCCCAATTAGAATGGATGCATTTCTCTGTAAACTGGCAGGCAGAATGTTTCTGTGGAATTCTGAATTCATGCTGCTGGTACCATCATGAGTTACATCAGTAATTAAAGCTGCAAGCAGCATTTTTGGGGGCCAAGCACCCACACTCGGTCAGCTGCACATTCACAGGTGCACTACAATTGTTGCCTAAGCAACCACTGGAAAGCAGAGCCATAACTTTAGGCAAAGGGATTCAAGAGTGATTTGTAGTTTCACTCATGATGTGTATGTTTTGACCACAGAGAATGCTGAAATTCTCTGACTGTAGGAGGAAAGGTCTAGATGAGCAAATAAACAGCAGTGTAGCATTGCTGCTGCAGCTGCCACTAGATAGATAGATAGATAGATAGATAGATAGATAGATAGCGGTAGGACGAGTATTAAAAAATGTGGTTTATAAGACTCACTCATTGGTTGCCAGTTGGTATGTGAAACTGGATGCTCATATTTAAGAAAAATGTCTATTGAACCCCAGGTCACACTCAGTTCCAATCTTTTGCGAGGACCTTATATCCACCATTTCTGATGTGTGTGCCAGGTTTTGTGAGCTTTTGGCTATACCAAGCACCTCAAAAATGGCCATAGTGTTGAAAAATAATAAACCGTCTAAACATAAGAGAGAACATTTTTATTTTGTCAGTTTTTCTCAAAGCACCATAGGAAATAACTTGGAGTGATTCGATGAGGAACTGGAACTTTGCATCTGGGTGTCTCAGCGGGCAGAGTCTGTGTGGCTCAGCAGGCAGCTTGTTGTGATACAGATTAATTAGATTTTGGTGCTAATGTTGGTTACTTTTTCACTTAGGTAATTATTACAGATAAGCAGGTGTTTTTTTACCACAATGAAAGTATTTATGTTTTATAAAGGAATATGTACTTCACATGCAAGCTTTTAAATTCTGCACACCCCAATACCAGGGGCTGATATGACTACTCACAGTGAGTTCTTGGTCTTGGCCTGCAGGGGTGAACCCCATGGCCTAGAAACAATTTTTCCAGTGTGTGTTCATTGGTCAGGTTCAGCGTTCTTCAAAAGGCAGCAAACAGTGTTTCTCCCATACTGTCCATGTATTATTTAAGAATGGTACGACTACACAATGGGAAACATGAGTCCATGTCTTTTTTCTTCGCATTGAGCTTGATATGGCCCTAACCGATGTAAAATTTTAGCAATAACAACCAGCCTGCATGAACACCTTCTTCTGTCTTTGTCTACAGATTCAGGACTTGAGTATTTTACATTGCTTGTGTTATTCGTTAGGTCTAAGCCTATGAAATAACTATAGGGCAAACAAGAAGAAGCACAGCAAGAACCCTCATTATTTACCCTGGGAATGTTAAATTATTTTATTCCTTATTACTCAAATGCTGCAGATTCCCTTAGGCAAGCATGAAGGTAATGCTTTTGTCCATTTTGCCCCTTGAACGTGTTATTTTGTCAGCTGCTCTTTGATTACATTGTTTTCCCCTTCCATTTCCCTGACACATGCTGCCTGTATGCGCAGTGAACCTTCCAGTTTATTGCACGTCCTGTTCCAGTGAAATGTGTGCCTTGGTCAGGTTCAGTTTATGCCAAAAAACTGCAACTTTTTAAAAACAAATAATAACAGGCTTTCTCTGTGAAATATGTTAGCAACTCATCGAACCAATAAGTTTCAGAAATATATCCATTTTGTTATTCTTAATTAATAATTTAGTGTTTTTTGTGTGCAGATGGCAGCCACATTGTCCATTCCATTATGGCAGATGCTATTGGTTAGGCTGGGCAAGAAGACCACTATCTTCATTGGGCTAACAGTGAGATTGTCTTCTCTGCTTATTTTTTCTGAAGTGTACATTAGCAATGTGGATACAATACAGTAAGTTAGCTAATCATTAATGAGATAAATCATACAGTGGCCCATAAGTGCTAAACACTTTAACATGCCAAAAACACAACAGCAAATTTGAAAAATAATTCAGAGACACAACAGCAAATTCAGAGACACAGTTGCTCTTGTGTCTCTGAATCAGCTGTTGTCCTTGTAAATTTGCAGTTGTGTTTTTGGTTTTGATGTTTTTCTGAATTTGCTGCTGTGTTTTTGGTTTTGCTGTTTGTTTGTTTTTTGCATTTTCTAATTTTTTGGTGCTGCTTTTGTGTTTTTGGTTGTTTTACACATATGGGTCACCACAAATGACACATTTTAAAATCAAGATGTTAAATCAGTATTTTATGCTCTCTTACTTCTATACAGACTTATATTCCTGCTCTCATCATCATATCCTGTGTGAAGGGTAATTTTATCATCTTTTCCATGGTGGCCATTTTGGCTGGTGCCAGTCTAGCATCCCTCTATTTACTGCCCTGGTAAGTTCACTCTAGGTTTTATATCATCCTGTTATCTTCTCTTAGGAGGTCCAATAATCAAAAACTGACTTGCCAGATAAAATAGAATAGTAAATAGAATAGTGTGCCATTTTCTTGTCCTTTCCTGAAATAAATGACATTATAGTGAATATCTTATTATCAATGTTATTAGATTTATTGCCTGGCAGTCGCCAGTCCACGCAAATTCTCTAACTTGTGGTAATACGTACATGATAATGGTAAAGAAAAATATTTTACTTGTTATTTCCCATTACACTGCTTGTCTTTTCTATTTGCAGGTCAATGCTGCCGGATGTGGTGGACGACTTTAAGGTGAAGAACCCGTCATGCACCGATCTGGAGCCCATGTTTTACTCTTGTTATGTATTTTTTAACAAGTTTGGGGGAGGCGTGTCACACGGTGTCTCTACACTTGCACTACAGTAAGGATTCATTTGTGAATACATTTAGGGGCTTCTTTTAAAGAAACAATAAACTTGCACAGAAGCCTGTAACAACATGAATTGTATTCAGATGATTAGATGAATTTATGTGGGTGGCAGTCCATCACTTGGTGAATCATTTGACATTTTATGTATATTTCTGAAAACTACATGCTTTCTTGAACTGAAATATATATATTTTTTGCGTGCATTTCAACCACAAGTAAATTTGAAGCATTTTAAAATCTGGGTACCCCTAAAAAAGTGAAAAGTTTAACAGCCAGCATGTGATTACAAACTGAATTGATTAGGATTAAATCTGTTTTGCTATGGCACGTAACTGTCCGGTAACTTGATCAAAGCTGCTACCTACTATGTGAGGAAATCACACTTATATAGCAATATTTTAGGCAGGCTGACTTCTTTTACTACAAAGTTTGTTAAACTGGCTCCTTTCCAACAAGGAAGATAGCCTAGGCAAGATTAATAAGTAAATAAAAATATTTCCACATTGTAATGGTGAAATATACAGTATTTATGGTTACTTAACTCTCTACTGCATGAATTATTTATTTATTTTTTATGGATTTTTATTACTTGAATTAGTTCAAGAAATAAAAATATATTT
>CM074960.1:11740477-11761414 GCA_037577455.1 Pangasius macronema
TTAAAGTTGATGTGTCCAAGTATGTTATAAAACCCTGTTTTTTTGAGGTTCCACAACAACACTTGCAAACTTTTGAAGCCAATTAGATATTTTTCATGTTTTATACCAAATGTATAATTAGCTGTGTTTTATATTATTATACCACATTGTACATGAGCCCTCCTCCTGGATAGCTAAGATCCTAGATCTGCCACACCAAATCTAATTAATGAGGGCATTGTTTTTCTTGATTACAGCTGGAAGATGGTAGATCTCCAGGTAATCAATGCTTGAGAGCACATGAAATACATTACCGACACATAACTTTCTCTTCTCAGCTTTGCAGGTTACCAGCCTGGCGCTTGTAGGCATGACTCCAGAGTGATTACCGTATTGCAGGTGCTGTTTGCCCCGGTGCCCATCTGCCTGCTGCTGATAGGAATGGTGTTCTTCTACATTTACCCCATAAATGAACAGCGGCGCGGGCAGATCCAGGCTACACTGAAGAAAACAGCGTGAGTGTGCCCGTAGAGTGGTGGTGCATTTAGTGGTTCATCTTCTGTGAGCTTTCAAGATGAGTGCTGATAATAATGTTTATTCATAAATACACAAATTCTAATCTGTTCTGACAGCTTTAATTTATCTTTATCAAATGCTAGAGTGTGCAACAAAAAAAACAAAATTAATAAGATTCACCTTTTTAGACCTAGTTTAGTTGAAGAGGAATTGAAAAGAACATCCAGTGCTGCATATCACATTGACCATTTATGTATTTAGAATGTGGCTGAAGTGAATCTAATGTAGATAACACTTGAATTTACAGAAAAAACTGAACGTGGATATGCACTGTACCAAAATCCAATTAAATACCAATCCAGAGATTTAGGTGACTATTAGTCCAAATACAGATACTCTGTACCATATCAGTACATAAGTACTTAAATTTAAAACTGCTGAGACTGCAAATACAGAAACAGTCTGAACTAAATTCCTCATTATGTGACTGTTATCTTTTATTCTTGTTATACAGAGCAGCAAATAAAGCAGAGCCAAGTGAAGAGGTGTTTCTTTGAAGAATTCATTCTGGATCTCAAGTCACTTTATTGGTCTTGGATGATTTTCCTTTTCATATCGCTCTTGCAACAGTTATGGACATACTGTTACTTTGAGCAGGATCTGTTCAGCTTTTCTACAGTGAATTTCAAACATTTTCCTGTATTTTTAACTTATGTTATCCAATATAACTCGGTCTTTAAGACAAATATATGTCTCAAGGTTTTGGTAAAAATGAATGTAACCTTTGTTAAACCTACTTGACTGGCCTAGACTGGCATCACTCTATGCAGTTTTGTAAACACTGTCTGTGTGTGTCTGTAAGTGTATAAGAGAGATAGAAATAGAGATGCTTGTAATAAATGATTGCATGCTTATAATTTATGAATTTTGAAGTGATAGTTATATTAGGTAATAGACTATGCAGCATAATAGTGTGGTGTGTAGCTCTAATAATTGTCACCTACCTGCAGAAATCACTCACATAGATCCTAAATACACCTTTTCGTTAGAGAGATGCGTTGGTAATCTTTCTAGAAATAAAGAGAGAAGAAATAAAGAATATAAATTAGATTTAAAATGTAAATGTAAAAAAGTAAAAGTGAATGGAACTGTCCACTCATTTATTTAGAATCAACAAATTTCAAACTACGAAAACATGACCAAGGATTTTGAGTAAAAGCTGGCACATACACTTACAGTCTGTACGTAATATTACACTGTTATAACAGTATCAATATTATAATAGAATGAATTTTATATTGTATGTTCAAGAATAAATGTTTTCATACTTATTACAAAGCTGCACAGGTTTATTATTTCTTCAGTCCAGATCATAATCTCCCCCCAGAAATTCAACACTTTGTTGCATATGTGAATTTTTCCCTGATGCTTGGCCATGCCCCTCCTCAGAATCTTTTCATTGTACAATTGGAGCTGCCTTTGGTGGTGGTCCCAAATTTCTATTTTTATTTTTTTATCTGAGGAGCTTATTTGGGCTACAGTCTGTTCATTCAGTCAGGTCATTTGTAGTTCAAAGATTTTGATTTGATTCTTGATGTTGTCATGTTTTAAAACGAACTTCTAGATGCAACCTCCATAATAAATAGCTGTTTGGAAGGGGTGCATGTTGTGGTCAGATCAGAGCAAGCTTACTGTAAAATATGATGGGGGACCAATTATGAGTTGGAGCTGCTTTATGGCTGGTGATCCAGGGCCTCTTGTGAAGATCGATGGCATCACAAATTTCACCCAGAGATTTTAGCCTAAAACCTGCGTGCCTCTAACACCAGGTTAAGACTTAGCCATAGATGGATTTTTCAGCAAGATAATGACCCCAAAAAACATTCAGATTAACAGAGAAAGGGTTGAAGAAACACACAGTGTTTTGCAGCCACCTCAATTTCTGCATGCAACCTAAAATCCCTACATGTATCTCCAACATATGCAATTATAGACCTTATTTGTCCCTCTAAAAAAAAATTTTGGTCAGTGTAACTGCCAGCAAAAGCAGTGCCACAGCAGTAAATAGCCCACAAACTATCCCCAGGTTCCTCCCCTTCATTTTGCGATTACTTTGACACATGCTTATGCACAATCTTTCTCTACTCGCAGTTGGATGTTTCTATGACATTTACATGCATTTGGTTATAGTAGCATTAAAAGTCTTACGTGAAACCCTCGTCATAAAGTCTTACAAGTAAACTCGCAAGAAAACATCAACCAGAGACCAGAGAAAAACCTTGCTAAATGATTATGAAAGACTGGAAGGCTAAACTCTTATGGAAAAGTTTAGCCAAGATACTTGCTTTTTAAGCATTGCAAATTTAATCAGGTAAAACGGTAAAATGGGAAGTGCCAAACAGTGACACATTACGAGCCAAAATAAACAGTGCCACAGAGTAAAAAATAAAAACAAAAAAATTTAACAAATGCAGTGAGTCTAATCTGTGTGCATCTGCGTCTTCATGCACTTGAGTGTGTTCCTGTGCTCCTGCCCCTTTCTCCCTGCATCCCAGCCATCAGACTGTACAACTCTGCACTCTAATCCATCCTTTTATCCATGCATCATCAATGCATTATCTGCACTAGACACAATACAACAATTGTATCTACTTCATCTGTGGATAATACCGTATACATAACTATAACACTCTATAGAACTGCAACACAATATAACTCACTGAAACTGGACAGTTGAAGACTGGAAAAAGACCAGGGGATTTTTCTTCTAATCTTCAACTGTGCAGTTTGGGTGAGTCTGTACCCATGATAACCTCAGATTCCTGTTCTTGGCTGACAGAAGGGGAAGCCAAAGTGGTCTTCTGCTGCTGTAGCCCATCCACCTCAAGGTTAGATGTTTTGTGCATGCTGAGATGCTTTTCTGCTAACCAAGTTTGTAAAGAGTGATTATGTGAGTTACTATGTCCTTCCTGGCAGCTTGAAGCAATCTGGCCATTTTCCTCTGACCTCTCTCATCAACAAGGCATTTCCACCCACAGAACTGTCCCTCACTCACTGTTTTTTGCACCATTCTGTGTAAACTCTAGATGCTGTTGTGTGTGAAAATCCCAGAAGGTCAGCTATTTCTCAAATACTCAAACCAGCCCATCTGGCACCAACAACCATACCATGGTTGAAGTCACAGATCACATTTTTCCCCATTCTGTTTGATGTGAACATTAACTGAAGCTCTTGGCCTGTATCTGCAGGATACAGGCCTATTTTCTGCACTGCACTGCTGCCACATGATTGGCTGATTAAATAACTGCAAGAATGTGTGGGTGTACATTCTTTTATCTTTATTTTATTCCTAGTTTATTTCTTAGGTGGTCCCTGGTGGTCTAGTGGCCAAGGGTCCCACGCTCTCACTGCCGCAGCTCGCATTTGATTCTTGGACAGGGAACCACCCTAGCCAGTGGGAGTGCACTTCCAGTGCCAGCCCCAAGACCAGATAAAAAAGGGAGGGTTGCGTAAGCAAGGGCATCCGGAGTAAAACCTCTGCCAAATCAAGCATGCAGACCAATGATCTGCTGTGGTGACCTCTAAAGGGAGCAGCTGAAAGAACAACAACAACAACTTTATTTCTTATGTGTATTTTGTTCTTGTCTTTTATGTATGCTGCTGTAATACTCTAATTTCCCCTTGGGAGCAATAAAGTGTTATCTTCTCTAGGCATGTGTAGTCACAATGTGCCTTGCAAGTGTGTTTTTTGTATTTCTTGAAAGTTTTTACATCCTTTGGGGTGCACAGCTGGGGTTAAAAATGATAACCAGGTTCGCCAGGGCTCATCAAAATTTGCAGCACAACTCTCAAAAACTGCACAAAAAGACCTGAAATTAGCCCCAAAATTATGCCATTGAAAAGGGAGATTATTTTTTACCTTTGTTTTCTCAGACCTTGCTTGGGAAAAAAAGTTCACTGTGGTGTGCACAAATGTTTGATTTTCAATATCTGCAATATTCCTTTTTGTCATATTTTCTAGTTATTTGCCTTAAAACAATATCTTGGTGGCCGTGTACTAGTTTTAAACGAGCCCAGAAAACCACCATTAGCGGACACCCACAACCATGATCCATAACTATCCCAATTTGGAATAAAAATTTGGTAACCCAGATTACGTTTGTATGGTTGGACAGAGAGAATTTTTATTCTGCATTTTCGTACAGGCTTTCTCATTCACTTTCTGTGGCTGACCAGATCGGACTACTGAAAAGTCAACAAAACTAGTTATCATTAATTTAATGTGGTCAGATGCATATTCTGGAAAATTCAGAAAGCTTTATGCCAGTCAGCTTTATGCCATGAGGAAAATCATAGTTATGATTAAGGAAAAAAAGCAATTTGGCCAAATTTGTGAACACCACAGGAGAGCTAATGGCACTGCACATCATACATGGTACATTATAATAAGTGAATATTAATACCTCAAAGCAAAACCCCATGTAAGAGATGCTGAACATGAACAAATGAAACTGTTAATTCAACTGTTTCAAATATTTAATTATTATGTTGCTTTCATCATATCTGGTTAGTTGTTATTATAGCAGTTTGTGATGCGCTGGTTGGTTTAAGGAGAACTGAGGACATGGGAGGTAGGCGTTAGAGAAAGCAGTGTTACATTTATTTTGGGCTTCTTTACTTCCTCCGTGCTTTTGAGCAGGGTAGTCTTCTCAACGAAAATAATTCTTCATATTTAGGGTACAAATGAACCAATTATCTGTATCACTGACTCATCCACTAGGGGAATAAAGAGTGAATTAGATGCATAGATTTCAATTGCTGAAAATGGTAGACCATGTTATTATACTTGTTAATCAAGTTACTAAAGTTTTAGTTTTGAAGTTAGGAGCAGTTGGAGTGCAACTTTGGTATAAAATGTGTGGTGGTCTGGGGAAGCCCATCAGATGTCTACTAATGACACCAATGGTGTACTGACAAATTGCTTAGTACAGTAGTATGTAGTTTGGGATGCACCCCAAGTTTTCACAACTCTGAGGACATAATAAAAATGCTTCAGTTTTTCAGCACTACAGAAGAATTATGATAATGATAATAAAAAACTATATTGTGTACATAAATGTGGCTGTCACAGTTACTGGATAACACTAGGCTGTAACCTCATGGCACATTGCTGTGTACAGGGTTAGGTATGTTTAGCTAAGTTTAGTTTTACTGCTAAAAGTATTTAGACAAAGTATTACAGGCAGTACAACAAAATACTAAGCACACAAATTAATTAGTTACCTAATTTCTACCTACATCTAATACCTAACAATGTCCTAGTTGTCAGTTTAGGGAAAATGTATGCTAATGTTTATGAGAAAAAAATTAAACTAGGAAAAATATGTGTTGAAGGAAAAAATAAAGCAGAGACAATCACTACAAAAATCATCTCATGTCATCAGGTTTCCACTTCTTTGCTTTGTGGTCCTAAAACTGTCAGTGTATCTATCATTTGTTTGAGGAACTGAAAGATCCTATAGCTATGGGCCTGGCACAGGGCTGCAGCGATCTCATAGTGAGTTGTAGACTCGCCTCTATTTGCATTGGAGATGGCATAGTGCATCAAAGTTTCCACAGTGGGTTTTCACCATGATGTTTTCCTCACTTTGGAATTCAAAATCATACGATTACAGGCAGTCCTGATGGCATGTGACTTCCATTGGCTCACAAGACCAAGGCTCACGAATGTACAGGTCAAACGTCAAGATTAAGTCAATAAAGTCAATCTGCCCCAAAGCAAAAGATGAAAAACTAGACGAAACACATGCCTCTGTCATGCCCTGGCTTTTCCAACAAGTGAATTTTACTTGTGACTGGTCTGAACGCTGCTTTAGTTGAGAAAGCAGAAAAACACACTTTTTGGGTGTCTTCATCATCACAGTAGGAAAGATTCAAAAATGTAAAATTCGACAGCTAAATGATAGATTTTGGCATCTCTGAAACAAAGGACGTGGCTGACCTTGAACTGTTGGTATTTGTACTGCAACTGTATGAGTATTTTTAAAATTCTTTGTTAATTTTGATTCATCTCTAAACTGTGGGAATAATTACATCACATTCAGGTCAAACTGATATCCACATTTGAAAGGTATACAGTCAGGTCCATAAATATTTGGACAATGATAAATTTATATTTATTTTATCTGTCTACCACAGTATATTAGAATTGACGTTAAATACAGTAAGTGATCTTGAAGTTCAAGCTTTGAACTTTAAATTGAGGATATTTACACCCAAATTATTTGAAATATATATATATATATATATATATATATATATATATATGTGTGTGTGTGTGTGTGTGTGTGTGTGTGTAGCCCTTTTTAAAGGAACAAAAGTAATTGTTAATAAATTAAATAATTGCCATTTTTAATACTTGATTGCAAGTCCTTTGTAGTCAATGACGCCCTGAAGCTGGGTTTCCTCCCTGGTGATGCTTCACTGTCTTCAGTTTCTGCCTGTTCTTTGGTTGTTTTGCCTTTAGTTTTACCTTCAGGAAGTAAAACACATGCTCATACTTCTTTGCCTTAAAAAAGTCTTGGGTTGCTTTCAAAGTATGCTCATTGTCCATCCGCACTGTTAAGTGCCATCCAATGGGTTTTGAAACATTTGGTTTACTTATGACTTATGACTCTGACTTATTCAATCTGGCTTGGTTTACACTCCGTATTTACTCTGGTTAAGGCTTCTCTTGATTGTTGACTTTGACAAAGATACGCCTACCTCCTTGAAGGTGTTCTTGATCTGTCCAACTGTTCTGAAGCTGGTTTTCTTCACCAGGGAAAGAATTCTTCTGTCATTCACCACAGTTGTTTTGTGTGGTCTTTTGGGCCTTTTGGTGTCCCTCAGCTCACCAGTGCATTCTTACTTTTAAAGAATGTAGCAAATATTTGAATTGTCCATATCTAATGTTTTTGTAATCTCTCTAATGGACTTGTGTTGATTTTTCAGCCTAATGATTGCTTGCCTCACTGGCAGTGACAGTTCTTTGGACCTCATATTGAGAGTTAAGAGCAACAGATTCCAAATAAGGAAATAATGAGGGGATAATACAGCTAATAATAATAACAGCTGAGCAGCTATGACTCTAATGACTCCATGTCAAAACTCAAAATGATATTGTACTTTTACCCACAAGTCATATGTTAAACAGTTTGCTAAGTGACTGCTGGGTTTCATGATTAACCTGCCTCTTCAAGTGTAACAGTTAACATCATTAATTTTCACTCAGCTATACATCTTACTAGATATCTGTTTACCTTTAACAGTGTAACTCTCCCTGTGTGCTGCCAGGGCGTTTCTTTGGACTGCTGAATTTAACCTATACTATGCTATTATACTAGTCTGAAATTCAACATCAAGTGCCATTCAACTGTATCTTTCAACAGAAAAAAGGAAAAAAATCTTTGAGGCTGCAGAGGTATTTATTTACTTATTTATATTTTGTTGATTTGCTAAGAATGTGGCTTCTTTGTTGACTTCCCTTTCTTTGCAAAATAAATTAATAAATACAGCCAACTTAACAAAACTTGGAATATCCTTATTTATATCCTTGTCAGTATCCTTGCTATTATGAGTAAATCACATCTCTGTGTGAACGGAAAACCTGCAGTGTTGCAACGCTAATTCCACTGAAGGCAACAGGATTATTTGTGTGCGCGCGCGTGTCTCCACTCAGAAATGACTGTATGACGCACCTAAGTTAACGTAATTAACGCCTTAAACCTTAGTTTCATCTGTTGGACCTTAGTTTCATCTGGCTGAAAACCAGCTGGTTCCTCCAGTTGAATAACACACTGCAGTGCTTAGTCGGCGCCTCCTCCCTTTCATATATGACGAATCATTCTGATCAATAAAGCTCTAAAGTTAAAGCAACTGCAGCAACGCGCTTATTTTCGGCACTGACACTGACGGCCCAGTCAACAAACACGTCACACCGCCGAGCAGGAAGTTAACGGTGGAGTTTCCATTCCTCCTCGAAGCACAGACACAGAAAACTCAACCGGGCTTTGTCTACGATTACCTCGTCTCCACATCTCTCACAGTTTTACCTGGAATCTCCTCTTCGGGACCATAAACGTAAGATATTTTGATCCATTTGATTGAGTTAGTTAAGTCAACGACATGACGCTAGCACTAGCTAGCGTTAACTAGGTAGCTAGTAAATATAGCGGAGCAGAAACTCTACCCGAGCTTAATTAGCCAGCTAACCAGCTAGGTAGAACAAAGAGGTTGTGTCTTTATACTTATATAATGACACAACACGCTTATTTTTTTCTTTTTTGCCTTTCCTTTCTTTCTTTCTTTTTTTTTAAAAGAAGGCTATCTGTTTGTTTATCTAGCGAAGTTATTTTAAAAAGCTGTAATGTTAGTGTATTTCCGTTTGTAAAGCCAACCATCGCTAGCTAACGTTACAGGAACATCAGTGCTTAACTGTGTAACGTTATTACTTAAGTGTAACCGTGACATTATTTACGCTACATAACTTGTAAAAAGTTATGTAGCTTAAATAACAACAGGATGAAATGTGTTTCTGGTTGTGGAACAGTTAACTAACTAACTAGCTATTACCATAAGAAAACCCAGTTGTCCAGCTAACTCCGAAACCAGCTGCATAAGTAATCGCTAGCTGACTATCAGGTCGCTGTTTGGTTTGGATATGGTGTGTGTGTGTTTGGGCGTTACTAAATCCAAACTGTAGGTAAAGGAAAGTAGAAAAAAAAGTGGTCTTGTTTTGTCAGGTGACAGTCTGGAAAGGGTTGTGGCACAAGCTTCGTAATGAAGCGGAAATGCGGAATACAGCCGTGTTAGGCATGAGAAGGCGCCTCAGCTGAGGACTTCGCTTCCAGGGTTAAGGAGGAGATTCGGAGCTGCAGAACGCCTGGAAGGGACTTTCCCCGAGTGACGTCATCAGATCCGGTCACGCGCAGATTCTTGATTACATGATTCACATGAAGCTGTTGTTTTGGAAAAGACCAAACCGTCCCATCTAAAAGGCTTCATTTCTGACCTTCCTTAGTCTCTGTCCTGTGCAGTAGGAAAGCCATTAGTCATGAAAGGCTCTCATTCAGTCTTCCTGAAATGGGCATTAGGGTGGCACAGTGTTTTTATTGTGTAGCGCTTATTACTGTACTGATCTTGCCGAAGACTGCAAGATACTCCAAGATGAGTCTTTTAACCAGTCAGTGATTTACTGGTGTGCTGTTAGTATCCTGAATAATATAATCCTACATGACAGTTATCATGTGACCATTCATTTTCTGTGTATGTGCTGTGGTGGAAATTGATTAAAAAAAAAACCCAAAATATATCACTAACAAGGATTCAAAAAACAGATTTTTTTTTAAATCAAGCTTAATTAATAACGAGCCCAGGAAGCTACTCTTACAAGACACCTACACCTCTAAGCTTCGAGTACAGTAGGAAAATATAAAGTGTATATTACTTACACATTAACATACAGCTGTTTTCATCGGATTGGATTATAAAGAAGCACATTTTGAATTGTTATACAGCAGTTTACTCCAGCGCTTTATATCGTCCCATAAGGGCACGGTGGCTTAGTGGTTAGCATTGTTGCCTTGCACCTCCAGGGTTGGAGGTTTGATTCCCGCCTCCACCCTGTGTGCACAGAGTTTGCATGTTCTCCCCGGGTACTCCGGTTTCCTCCCCAAGGCCAACGATGTGTTGTAGGTTTATTGGACTCTCTGAATTGTGTGTGTGTGTGTGTGATTGTCCCCTGCCTTATGCCCCTAGTCCCCTGGGATAGGCTCCAGGCTCCCCATGACACTGTGTAGGATAAGCGGTACAGAAGATGGATGGATGAACATCATCCCATGATAGTTGTTATTCCAGATTAACACAATGCTCCCTCTTTTCTTCCTTCCAGTCTGGAATGTTGGGCAAGGCCAGTGTGATAAGTAACGAAACCTCCCAGTTGAGACACCTGTTTTGAGGGAGTGAGAAATACAGCACGCATACCAAAACACAGCACTCTATCCCAATCTGAAATACGATAATGAGTATATATAAACACACTACATTGATCAAAATAATGCTCATATATCGATGCACAATATATCGAAATTATCGAAATATCGCAATTGTCAATATCGCAAGGGCTTGAGGTAAGCGAACGATTTTAATACTTCAAGCAGAGTTTTAGGGCGATGTAGATAGCAGAGATCGCTTTCTCTTCTTCAAAAGAACATGAAACGTATGTTGGTTATGTCATTTTCAGTTCTTAAATATATAAACACACACACACGTCGCATTATTTAACAAGTTATCGCATATTGCATTTTTCTGCAGTATTGTGCAGCCCTCCTTTCTACCTGTAGCTAGTTCCCATGTACTGTTCGACAGGTAAAAACTGAAGTACAGCTTCTAACCATGGTTTAATCTTATCTTGTCATATAAGACCTCTTCCTGAAAGAATTTACCACAGAGACTCTATCAAAATCCAAACATCCATTTGTATCCCTAAACCTTTCATCTGTTTGTGGTAATGACAAGGGGTGGTCTTAGATGATGATCATCAACTGTGACTCTCCTGATGAGTTTCCTGTTTGCCCTCTCAAGCACTTCCTGAGTCAGTTTACAGGCAAAATGGCACAGTGTTCATTGAGCTTTTGCTGATAATGCACTTCTTTTGCAGTATACCAGTGAGTCTATAAAATGGCAGCATACATCTCAGACAGCAGTATGCTGAATCATTGCTGTACTGAAGACCTCTCCATTCACGATAATGCACTTGAATGGACAATCAATACAAAAGTTTATTGTTGTAATGTGCTGATGGTTTTCATTGTAACTGAGACTGCAGAGTCTCTGACTTTCTGACTTGCAGTCCTACTCGAAATGTGTAGTTCTTCCTACAAGTGCACTCACCTCCCTGAATCTGAGTGATGATTAAATAGAAGGGTTTTGTTAAGATATTTTTGCTCTGTGGCTGGAAAACTTTGCAATTAGAATATGCTTTAAATTCAAGAGACATTTCATAATTTAAGATGAAATCTGTGCAATAATTTGCAGATGTTTAAAGCCTTTTTGGCTGCTAATCCATCAGATTTAATTTAGCCCTCACACAATATAATCCTTCTGGAAGGTCAGGGACAAAATCTCCAGATCTCTTATCCAGCCTGCTTCAATAACGTAATCAAAAGTTGTAAAATTGAATTGTTCATCGTTCTGTAGCAATTAAAATGCTTTGTGCAACTCTGTTTGCCAGTATGGGTTTAAATCATGAGTGTGAGCACAGAGCACATCACTAACAACATGCTTCTCATTCACACAGAGGAGAAAAAGAGGTGCAAATACCTGGTCAGCTTTCTGAATCCCACTTATATCATACCGAGTCCCAGTCGCATCACAGAAACAACCGTGTTCGAGAATGCACTAAGCCAGTAAGCCGTTTCATGTGCATGACCCACCAGGGGCCCCGGTGCACATCGGAGCTTAGGCATCAATGGGGATTGAAAGCTTGTGTGCCTGCAATCCTTCATATTACACACTACCAGTACTCAAGAAATGTTAAAGCTACACCGTGTATGATTTGTTTGTTCATTCATCTTCAGTAGCCGCTTTGTCCTGGTCAGGGATGCAGTGGAGCCAGAGCCTATCCCAGAAACAAACCCTGAATGGGACACTATGGACATAGACTCATTCGCACACACATACACACTCACAATGTGGGGAAAATTAAAGTGTCCAATCCTAATATTGAAATGTTTTGTGGAGGTGGGAGGAACCCAGAGGGAACATGGACACAGAGAGAACATGCCCGGAACTCAGGCTGCGTTTACACGAAAACGAGTCAACTAAGCACGCGCATGACGTCACGTTTTCAAAGATTCCCGTATTGGGTGTTTACGCCGTTATTGAGACGATAACGGCGGCGTTTTTTGAAACCCATTTTCAGTCCCCAAAATGGTGTTGTCATGTGAACGAACAGGCAAAACGCATAAAAAGTTTCCTGTTTTTGGCTGAAAACGTTGTCGTGTAAACGGCCCCTCAGGCTCAAGTCGGGGAGCTGTGAGGTGGCAACACTACCCGCTGTGTCATTGTGCTGCTCTAATCCATGTGCTGGGGGAAAAAAAGAAAGATTGAGTCAGGTGACATGAAATGCTATAATATTATGTTGCCTGAGCTGATGTGAGTTGCTCTGATGAGTATGAACATGAAAGAGGAAACAACTTAAATGGAGGTTTGTGACTGAAAGAGTCCATATGATACTATTATAGGAAAATGTTTGATTATATTTTCATTATGGGATGCTTCTGAACACACAAGGCATTTATTTATTCTCTAATTTGTTTGTCCTTGTTGTAGAATTTGCATCTTTACCCACTTTTGAAGTTGTTTAGCTACAGATCTCATGACAGCCAGCTTATGACTTTCAGGGTTTGTGCTTCTCTGTATTTTATTTTTATTTTAATTATTATTTATTTCAAACTCTGTTGTATTGTGCAAGTGTGAGCCATTCCGAGCCGTGTGGATATTTATGTATTTTAGCTAGTGTGCTAAAACGATTTGACTATTAAACTACTGCTTATATACCGTGTTGTATAACAGGCTGGCGAGAAATAAATACTGATTAGTTCATGAAATACATAAAGAATACAGAGTGTGTAATGCAGATACACCCATTAACCAGACGTGAGTGTTTTATTTTGTCTGAGTTAGGCAGCTAGTGCTATTGGCTAGCGCTATTATATATCTTGGAGATGTTCGTGTTTTCTTACGGCCGGCTGCTTTCTCGTATGTCAGCGCTTTTCCTGACTTAAAACGAGACACCTTTTGCCTTGGGAGTGTGGGCTCATTGCTGGTTGCTAGTCGTTTCACATTTTTGTATGTCCCCTGTGTCCATTTTTATCATTTCACTGCGCCTGTTGTCAGTGTTGGCGTGAGTTAAGTGTACATTAGTGCAGTGTCGAGTTGTGTAGCCTTTTGGAGTTTCACTGAAGGTCACTTCTAATGCTGACCCTAAAATGTACACAACTGCGCTAAGTCACAAGATACAATGACTTGCATATGAACTTTCATTTCTCTAAGATTTTCCTTCTCTGTCAGATGAATCTGTGCTGCTGTGTATGACTCACTGCAGTCTGCTGAGGAAAGCTTGGTTCATTACACCAGTAAGCTGTAGAGGAGTAGTTCAAGCTACATTTCTTCCTAGCAAACCTAATCATTTTAGTCAAACTGTATGTCTTAACGCAGTCTCTCCATTCACCCAAACATTATTTGTTGTCATATCAGAACAAAACATGATTCACGATAGGCGTAGAAGTATTTCCACCATTTCAGGTTTACGGAAGTACTCACAAGACAGTGGAATAAATGTTACCAGCCGCGTAGTCAGGAACTTTGGCAATCGTGGAAACTCGGCTCAGATTTTGAAGTGGTTCTGCAGTAAGGCTTAGTTAACCAGTTAAAAAAGGAAATATAACAGCACATTTTGATATAATCGTTTTACAGATAGGTCGTCTACTGTCCACACGACTAAACATTTTGACTGCTCACTGCTCAGTTGTTGAGCAGGAGTGCTCAGGAGAAAGAAACACACTTTTAATCACTTGCTGTTTATCTTCACTCTCAACATAATTTATGAAGCAAGTTCGATACAGAACGGATGAACAATGAAAGAGCCAAAAACAGAAAGAGCTCGTTTTGACCCATTCGGCCTGAATTTTTTTTTGGTGGCGTTACTAATAAACATAACCCATGACAGCCCGTGCTGTGTTACGAAACTAATGCTCACCAGGGTGGTGTGACGCGTCATGATACGAAGTGGAGTTACCACCCAGAAGTTTTGGTATAACCAGATGGTCTGGTGTGTGTTATTCTGTTAATACCATGACAGTTTGCCAGTGACTACAATGTTTACTTGATTAATGATTGACACACAGTGCATTTCACTGGTTTGTAGTTAGAACGTCTGAGAGACAGTTAAACTATATGGCCAAAAGTTTGTGGACACCTAACCATCAGTCCCTTGTGTTATTTTTGAATGTCCCATTGCAGATTTGGTCGCCCTTTACTCTTATAATAACCTCCACTCTTCTGAGAAGGCTTTGAGAATTTGGAGAATTTGGAGTGTGGTTGTGGGGATCAACCACAGGAACATCAGTGACGTCAGGCGTGGATGCTGGGTGAGGAGGTCTAGGGTGCCGTTGGCATTCCAGTTCATCCTAAAGGTGTTGTCTTGCTGGAACATGTTTGGGCCAACATGAAGGGAAATTGTAATGCTGCAGCAAACAAAAACATCCTGTCCGACTGTGTGCTTGTGAATGGAGTATTCTGCTGCTTGAGCCTGAATCCTGTTTGCAATGTTAGGCAAAGGAGGTGATTTGCATGTAAATTTAAATGGACGAACTTTCCCTGAGTACTTTATACTCATTAGATCTTCTGAAACTAGTAATATTACTAAAAAGAAACTAGTAATATTACTAGCCTGCTTGACACTGAATATGTGAGCCATATTTCCAGCATTACCAGAACACAGCATCACGTCTCTGCCAGTACGACCGTTTCTTCAAAAGAGACGATACTCGCTGTTTGCAATGTATGTACAAAATAAGTCGCTGGAGGCTCATCGGTTAAAAGAGTGAACACCACAAGACTTTAGATCTTTAAGATCATCACTGGTGGTAAATAAATGGAGCAATGGGGTGATGTTGTGTATATCACATTTACAAATAATTAGTTACACAGGCAAATTGTATAGTTATAAAAAGCTGCAGTTTTTTCAAATGAAATATCTAAAATGTTTGTGCATGAGGTTTTGAGAAGAAAGCAGAAACGGAAAGAGGGTGGCTTATTGTTGTGTAAGTGCAATGGACCATCTGTGCCGTGATGTGCATGAGAGGCTGTGGAGCACGCTGATAGTGTTTTGGTGAAGGAGTCAGCCAGTAGATGTAAAAGTTTTGGAGCACAGCTAAATAACGCCGCCTGCACTGTATCTTACTTTATTTTCTCACTGCCTCAACAATACGTATTATGCCAAGTGTCATGTCAAGTGCATGTAATGACTACATTCATTGTTAATAGGTCCATGTTATGCTTTTAAAATGTCCCTATTACCTATTTTTGATATCGTTCCTTTTTTTCTGTTTGCAGGATGTCGCTCTATCCATCTCTGGAAGACCTGAAGGTGGACAAGGTCATGAGGGTAATGAAGTATTATAAGTCATGAAGTGTTTTTTTTTTTTTTTTTTGAAATAATGACTGAAACATTGTAATACTGGTTTAAAGAGGAAACAGCTAGGGAGTGGTGTTCCTCAGTTTTGATTTTTACTTCAGAATGACAAAAGTTCTGTGAAGAAAGTAAGGACTGAAAGACCAGTTCTCCTCTAGGCTGTATTTGAATTAATATCTTTTATGTAAATGAATATCTTCTCACGCAGGCACAGGCCCAGTTTGCCCAGTCCACCTCCACCGCTCCAGCCATCACTGAGGGCACCTACCAGCCTGCCACGCAAGGCATGCCAAGCTCAAGTAAGGCAGTAGCTTCCTCCTCCTCCCCCCCCCCCCCTTTTTTTAATTCAGATTTCAGCTGAATGCATGCTTGTCCTTTTTGTCCTCTCTCCCCCTTCTGTTTCCTTTCTTGTGCCTTTCTTGTTGTTCGGGCTGAATGAGGGACTAAGTTGAAAGCTCTGAAATTATCGTCGGGTGGTTATGCAATAACAGCATGAAAAATGCATGTGTTTTTTTTTCGTTTAGGTTCTTACTTTTCCACTTCCTCCCTCCTTTAGAGGCAAGTGTGCCACTAGAGTCCACTTACATCCAGGTGTAAAAAACTCAGAGAGAGTGAGAGCAAGAGAATGTGTGAATGTGAGGGGAGAAGAGGGAGTTCTTCTCTCTCTCTCTCTCTCTCTCTCTCTCTCTCTCTCTCTCTCTCTCTCTCTCTCTCTCTCTCATACACACAGGATTGGTTGCCATCAGGGACTGTGGGGCTTTTGTTTACTCTAAGCTGAAATAACTCTATGTAGTCATGGAGACTTCACTGGCAGCTCTGTGTATGAAGGACGGAGGGGAGAGGGTTTTTTTTTTTTTATAAAGATACTGCTGGACTTGGGAAGAAGGGGGCTGGTCCCATTGCTTCTAAGCCTCTCACTTTTTTCCCCCCATATTCTCTCTGTTGTTCCGTTGAGCTGTGTCTCACTCTCTTTCAGCACTACATAACAACACTGTGCTCCACTCATCAGTTTCTCCCACGTGACCCGAGATGTTAATTATTCATTCAGTGCTGTTAATGTTTTGCTCAGGTCCTTTTATAAATCTGACAAAGGCTCTCTGCTTAATGTCAGTCTGCTACACTGTTAGAATTGTAATGAGATCATGTGGGAATGCTGGGTAAGGGGAGATGCGCATACACTGTAGAAACCCCCGATTTTTTTTAATGACTTTTTGAAACTTGAGCGGCGCTTCCACCAAAGGAACCAGGCTCACTATTGGGTTGGAGGATTCCACTACGATGTTTGGACATTTCCGATTTGTCATACACAAGCTTCATAGAATGCCCAGTCCTCTTGCTCTGCATTTTTTGAAACCCTGTGTGTAACTTATAAGAAATTTCTAAAGTTCGTTGTGGCACAACTGGCAAAGTGAAATGTCTGTAACGTGTTTTTACTGAAGTGGCAGGTCAAATCACAAACGTTCATTTTTCTTTCTTCTACAGCTAAGTGTAGATCGTGGTTATATGTGTGGCAGATTCAGTGTGAAATATCAGTAATGACACAGGGATAATGTTGTAATACGGCATTTTAGGTATCGGAGCAAAACAAAAATGCACCAGCAGCATCTCACAGTAATGTTGCAGTAATTGGGAGTGTGTGAATTCGATACTGCAATGGCAATTTGAGGAAAAAAAATGAAGTGAATCAAAAATCATAAACGCTATTATTTTTCACATTCACCTGTGAGTAAAAGATTGGGAACTTATGACCTCCTTTGTCTTTACTTCTCTGATTCTTCAAGGTCTGTACCCAAACCTGGAGGAGCTAGGAGAGTACATGGGACTCAATCTCACTAGTGATGAGGTGCAGAAGAACCTGGCTCTCATCCCAGCTGCGGATAATGTAAGTGTGTGTGTGTGTGTGTGTGTGTGTGTGTGTGTGTGTGCTTGCAGTAACTTAAGCTGTATTATTCAGCCTGTGTTTAGGTTTGATATTATATGCTTATCAGGGTTATTTCCTCAGCTCAGGTTACATCTGGGTCTGACATGATTTGTTTACATTAATGCGCTCATTCTAAGATCATTTCTGTAGTGACAGCTCATTCGCATGGACTTGTATAGTAGAACAATCTAAGCTAAAAAAAAATAGAATAATGATATGGGGAAGCTTTCTGTAAGGAGCGTCAGCACATGTATGAGATTATTACCTTTTTTTTAATATGTGCTAATATGCTTTGAAAAATCAAGTATGATATCCACACTCGGAAATATAAAATGGTGAATTTTTCCTCAACTTAATTATAATTTCTTTTTCTTGTGATGTTCTTCACTCAGATAACTCACTTCACCTAAATGATTGCATGTCAGGGAAGTAGACGTGGTGTAGTATGACTCAGATAGACCGCCTCCTCATCCCATGTTTTGAAATACCGTGTTCTTGTAAATGGAGGACTAACGCAGGACTAACGCAGAACTAAGAGGTCTACATTTATCAAGAGTACTTTTTCCATTACGTATTAAAAATGGCTCATTGCAGAAGTAAAAGCTGGAAGCAGAGTGAAAGGCAAGCAAGCTTTTACTTCAGTGTGCTATGTGTATATTTACCTACTATGTAAATCCAGCTACCTCCACCGATGACGTGCGTTCTCCACCCTGAAGTTCTGCCAATCTGTGTGTTTACAAACATTATGATTTAATGTGTAGTGTGGACACTTTTTCTTTAAAAAAAAAAAAAGAAAGATATTATACACGAGCTGTGCAAAGTATGAGTTACTGTGAAGCGAGAAACGCATCCAATCTTTTTGTGAGCGAATACGGTGAATATTTGAAAAGGCAGCCTTCAAAAACCACAGAAAATGTCAGTGTCCATAAGTTATACTTTTATCATGTAAGCTGCTTTGGAAAATAAAATATAGTCGAATACTATAATACCTTCAGTTATGTGAAATATTTACTGATGTGATATTTTGGTCATATCTCCCAACCCTAGACTGACTCATACACGTAGAGCATGTGATCAGCAAACATGGGTGTGTGGGTGTTTACGCCCACATGACCGCAATCTCAGACCCACATAAAGCCAGTATCTGCAGTTACTGGCTTCGTCCATCTCTACTGAAGGATCTGCCACAGTGGACTTTGTAGCAGATTGCACAATGTAGCATGACGACTTATGTGATTACTTCTGATTAGCTCCTGTTAATATCGTCCCCTGTGCACTGATCCTAGTGTTGTGTTTGGTCTCTCTTTGTTGTTCTCATTAGCTTAGTTCTCTTCTGTGAAATTTCTGTTCTTTTTTTTTTAAGTCCAGCTGATGAGCTTAGGGCAGAGCAAGAAGCTCATATTCAAAGACTGCATCACCAAGAGAGAGACAAAACTGTAGTAAACACACTGCCAGTGTAAACTTAAACAATTACTCAGTATTCACCAGATTTAAACTTAATCTTGAACAAAACACCATCAAGCAATGGTCAACCGTGTTATGTGTCAAAATATGTTTACTTTCACATTTCTAGTATAGAGAGATTATGATTTACTGCCTGTTAAAAACAAATGTGTATCTCATTAACTGTGATATTTCGCTCATCGTTCTGCACTCCCATAGATTGAACTAAACACAGATTAAACCCTTTCTCTAATTATGAGATTGAAACCTTACTGCTCACTGTCACATGATGACACATCGTAAACTCACATTTTTGGCATTACTCCATGCATTAAAAAAAAAACAAGCTGTAGTTACAAAGTGCACTAAGTAGACTAATGTTACATCAGATTATCTGTCTAAAGAAAATTGAAATGCTTAAAAAAACTGTTTGCATACTATATAAATAATGTATGCTAAGTGTTATGATCAATATGTACAAATATATCAGAAGTAAGGAAAAAGGTGCTGGCAGGAGATCATTATATAGAGGAACATATCAGAAGTAAACAGACATGTTGTTCAGACATCAGATGTAGGTCACACTACATAGTGCAAGTGGTAGTAATACACTTTTTCCTTAAGAACGTAATCATTGGCCTTGCCTACCCTGTATTAGCAGAAAAATCAGCAGTATCATGACTTTCCCCTTCATGTTTGCTAGAACAGTGACTTGCTCTCACTTTTTTTCCCCCTCTTTTCTTTTTCTCTGCAGCAGGTTGCATTGCCATCAGGTGTAGGGGGCATGGTGCAGCCAGTGACGGGCGCTGACGTGGGCATCAGGAGAGCTGAAATCCGCCCAGGCCTGAGAGAGGTCATCCTATGCAAGGACCAGGATGGCAAGGTTGGCCTGCGGCTAAGAGAAATTGACAATGTGAGTAAATCTTATATTTAATAGCATGCAGTGACCTAGTGGGTAAGGCTATATATATATATATATTATCACAGAACTGCCAGGCTATGACTTGATTCCAGGGGTAAAGTCACATTGTATTTTTATTGTACATTTAGAATTGTACATTCATTTCTCACTGTATGACAGGGCAAACAAATAACAAAACAAATAAATACAGTCAACATCTGGCATGATGTGAGGGATACCCATGATCCTTCACTTGAACCCAGCTGTGAGACGACAGTCACTTATCAGATTTTCTGTAATGAATTCTAGTTTTAAACGACCCATTTTTCCCTCTAGGGTGTGTTCATTCAACTGGTGCAGGCGAATTCACCTGCATCTCTGGCTGGCCTGCGTTTTGGAGACCAAGTACTGCAGGTCAACGGGAAGAACTGTGCTGGCTGGAGCACAGACAAAGCCCACAAGGCTCTGAAGGCAGCAGCTGAACAGCGCATTGAGCTTGTGGTTCGTGATAGGTCAGTCCAGTCACTAAACCTTCCACTCTATTTAATTAGTGTGAGATAAGCTGTTTTTTTTCTTCAAATAATAATAATGCATGATGACTCTTTAGATTTTGATACATACCTACTCATTCATGCAATAATCCCATCAGCCAATCGTGTGGCAGCAGTGCAATGCATTAAATAATGCAGATATGGGCTATGTAGCTTAGGGTAATGTTCATATCAACCATCCGAATGGGAAAACAATGTGATTGCAGTGATTTTTGACCGTGGCATGACTGTTGGTGCCAGATGGGTTTATCTGAGTATTTCTATAACTGCTGATCTTATGGGATTTTCACACACAACAGTCTCTGGAGTTTTCTCAGAATGATGCAATAAATTAACAACATACGGCAGTTCTCTGGACAGAAACGCCTTATTGATGAGAGAGGTCAGT
>CM074960.1:11761514-11788582 GCA_037577455.1 Pangasius macronema
ATTTTGCATGAATTGTGTGATATAAGCATGTCAACATAGACCAGAGTCTCAAAGCAATGCTTCCGTCTTCTTGTGGAATCCATGCCACAAAGAATCGAGGCTGTTTTGAGAGCAAAAGGAGGCCCTACCCAGTATTAGTATAGTGTTCCTAATAAAGTACTAAGTGAGTGTATAATCTAGACTGTTTGCTTTCCAAAGACACTGTGCTGTTGAGGCCTTGCATCACTTCACAAGGTATTTGCCTTTCATCTCCATAACCTAGCTCAGAGGGTCACAACCCTGGTCCTGGAGTATGCCCTGTTCTGCAAATGTTTAGTGTTTTCCCTGCTTTATCACACACACTTCAACTCAGGAAAGGGCTGTTAATTAGCTAGGTTAAAGAGATAAAAGGCAAGCACCAGATATCGAAGCCCGTAGTGGTTCAAGTCAATATTTGTAGACTGCAAACAACTGTGAGCTCTTGCTGGTGTGAGTACATTCAGGTTTTGTCCCTTTACAGTGATGCACACAATGGGCGATTAAAGGTTAATGGTGTCACCATGATGTCTGGGAAATTTTAGTTAAACATAATTTACAAAACAAGGATTATGAGGTACTTTGCATCTAATAGCATCTCGCTTTGGCTCCACCCTGTGGACACCTTTATCATGATCTTTATGAACATAAACATTATAACTCACTGCTTTGATTAAAAGGAAGATAGTTTAAGGTAAGTAGGTTTAGTACAGTATCATGTCTGATGCTGTTGCAGAGGTCTACAAATTCTTAAAATATTATTTTTCTGGCTGACATTTTTCTTGGTGTTTTTTCTCACAGGCCCTTCCAACGCACAATCACCATGCATAAGGACAGCACTGGCCACGTTGGCTTCATCTTTAAGTCTGGCCGTATCACATCTCTGGTGAAGGATGGTTCAGCTGCCCGCAATGGCCTTCTCACTGATCACTATATTTGTGAGATCAATGGCCAAAATGTCATTGGACTCAAGGTAAATGAGCAAACATTTGACTCGACTATAGTCTTTGAGTGACTGAAGGGTTCAACTGCATTAACATGTGTCTGGTCAGTCAGTGTTGAAGTTTTTCAGATACAGAAGCACAGACTCCAGACAAACGATAGAAATTAGCAAAACATGCAAAAATACCACAAAAGCTGGCAACAAATCAAATTTATTTCATCACCTACAACAAAGACACACGTGCCAGTGTGAGGAGTGTTAAGCATTGCACGAGTCACTGATGTGAAGCTAAAACGTTTGTCTGTTAACCAACAAGCCAAACCAAATGTAGTTACTCAGGCAACCATAGCTGGAACATTCTCAATTGGCACTCCGTATGACAAAAAAAAGCAAGCAGTGGAATGAAATTACAGAGGCAGTCAGGTTGTGGTTAGCTAAGGCCATGCCTATCCAAACGGTGGAAAAGGAAGGATTTAAGCAGCCCATTAGTAAATTAGATGCAAGGTACAACATCCCAGGAAAGGAAATGTTTCTTGCAAACAGTCTGCAGCAAATGTATAGCAATTGCTGTGTCAAGATGAAGAAGAAGTGGTGAAATGACATGTGGCCAAGTATGGTGACCCATACTCGGAATTTGTGCTCTGCATTTAACCCATCCAAGTGCGCACGCACACACACACACACACACACACACACACANGGTTCGGTGCCTTGCTCAAGGGTCTCACCTCAGTCATGGTATTGAGGGTGGAAGAGAGCGCTGGTCATTCACTCCCCACACCTGCCAGACCTGAGACTCGAACCCACGACCTTCAGGTTCACCTTCCGGTTACAAGTCTGACTCTCTAACCATTAGGCCACGACTGCCCCGTAGATAGCGGCTACAATAGCTTCAGTAACGCACTGTGTGGCGCTATGGAGCTGTATATATTAAATTGCAATGTTGTTTAGCAGGAATTATTCTATTTCATTTGAAGCCCAATATTTATTTATTTATTTAGATTAGAAGGTTTTTTATACACTTACCGTCCACTTTAATAGGAACACCTGTGCACCTGCTCATTAATGCACTTATCCAATCAGCCAATCATGTGGCAGCACAATGCAAAAACTCATGCAGATACAGGTCAAGAGCTTCAGTTAATGTTCACATCACACACCAGAATGGGGGGAAAGTGTGATCTCTGACTTTAGTCATGGCAGGGTTGTTGGTGCCAGATGGGCTGGCCTGAGTATTACAGAAACTACTAATCTCCTGGGATTTTTTTACCCACAACACTTTCTAGAGAGTACACAGATTGAAGCTCTTAACCTGTGTCTGCATGATTTACTGTTACACCGAAAATGTGTAGGTTATAATTTAATGTACAATTTGTACTAAAGTGGGTTCAAAACAATAAAGAGATTTAAAATTAACTAACTATTTTGAGAGGTATCATTTAGGGAATATCGTTATCGGAAAAACATCCCCAAATTAGTATTATTCAGTTGAATCGAACTTTGTGTATTTCACCAAGACATCACTTCAAGCAGTACTGGATTCAATTGCTCATGTTGTCTCTGTTTGCAGGATCCGCAGATTAAAGACATCCTGACATCATCTCCCACTACCATGACCATCACCATCATGCCCAAGATCGTCTATGAACATATGATTAAGAGGTTAGAGGACTATTGGCAATATCAACAGTAGTACTTTGAGCTTTGTTAGTCAGGCATACAAGTCTGAAAAGATGCTTCTGATGTTACCTACTGATCTTTTTAAAGAGAAATGAAAATCATTTGTTAAGATTTTATAGGGTATTAAAACTGCAGACAAAGAGATCTGGTCACTCATGAGCTTGACACTCATTAGATGGGTTTGAAAACCTGTTTGGACTAAGGATGGAGACAAATGGTCACTTACATTTACCTGAATTCAGACAAAAAGAAAATTAAACTAAAAAGGTGTGTAATTTTGTGTGATAAACACAAATTCAGTGCTTGATGTGTGAAGGTTGATTGGATTTAAAGAGTCTTGAGTAAAGCCTGAAATCAGGAACAATGAATTGGCAGTTTTGATCATGGATTTTCCTAATATCCTGCAGGACAAGGGTAGGAAAATTAGCAGAAAATGAAATAAAGTGTTGCCTGAAAAGGCGAGGGTGATGGAATTTACCAGTATTTTCTATTTAGGGTCAAACATTTGCTTGCATTATAACATTTACAGACTCGAGAAGCATAAACTTAAGTAGATGTTTAGGATTAAATACAATGCATTTATTTTCTTATAAAATGCGCTGGTTCATTGTGTGCGTTGTGTTGAGAAATTCATTATTAGTTTATAAAACGAATGGTGCTGAATGCTAATTCCTTTCTGCTTGGTTCAGGATGTCAGGTGGCCTGCTGAGGTCAGCAATGGATCACTCGGTGCCTGAGGTTTGAGCCTCTCACACACCTCAGCCTCTTCCAGAACATCTGCAATCTCCATCAGGCCCTTCTAGCACATGGCTGGTCTGTGTTAGAATTAATCCTTTCTTCAATCATTTTCATGTATAACATAAGAAATTTGCCTTTTTCTACTTTAGATGTTCTTGTATATCTATTTTTTTCTATCTTCCTTGCTACTGTTGCACTGTTTAATTGTATTTTATATGTAACAATAATAATCCATCACGTATCCCTGAGTATTACTGGTTTTGTTTCATTTTTTTTATTATTATTATTTTTTTAAAACTTGCACCTTCTGATTAGTTAGTGGGCAAAGAAAAACAAGTAATACGTTTGTCCCTGGGCTTCTGACGACAAATAAGGATTGTGGGCATTGAGTTCAGTACTTTAAAACTACGAAAAGTCACCCACTATGCACAGGTTTCATCAGTCTCCCTTGTTCAGAACTTATCATTCACACCTATGTGCCAAGAAGGACTTGAACTGCCAGACTGTAAACAAGGTTGATTTGATTACTCTTTGTTTTAAAATATATCATTTTAGTCTTTTTGAAATGTATAAATCACTTTCTGCCATTATGTAAATTCTATGACATTTACAATGTATTCAAATATAGCCTCAACATACTTGTAATAAAAGCAAATAAATAATTATAGTGATATAAAATGGTGTAATATTTTCACTAGCTTAACCTCCGAAGAGACTGGAGTGCTGTGAGTATGTCTACTTCAGTGCAGCAGCCATTTGACAGTGACAGGATAAGGTGAGAAAACCGTGTATTGAGCAAGACATGAAAGACCTTTTTAAATGGCTAAAAGGACAGACATTTGAATGCAGAAAGAGAGCAGTATATTCACCATGCTGTTTAATATAATCTTTTATATACAGAGTAGGGAATGAAAATGAAATGACAGCTGTGAACACGGATTCCTGTACACTACGATTACTATTAAAATAGCGGTATTACAGTTGGGAATAGACTTTTACCCATATTTGTTTGACAAGCAACTTGACATAAATGACATTACAAACATTGAAAGAAACAGTTTTATTGTTCCTCATTTCACATCATTTTTGCACATTGTTTGGAAGTGTAACATAATTTACGCATAGCTAAAAAAATATAGAGTGCTATCATTCACACGTATCACGTGGTGCATATGACATTCTGCTCTTTTTTTTTTTGTGTATGCTGAAATAAATACCAAACATTGATGTCAAAGCTCAGCTTCAAGTAACTAAAGGGAATAGGTTATACTATGGCCAAATGTAAAAAATCCAAATCTTAGTGCCTACATTCTCGCAAAGCTTTGTGGTGTGATTGGTACAAGGTGAAGAGTGCTTAATAATACTTAGTCTTCCATACAACGCCTTGATTATTCATGTTCCTGTGATGGTTTGCAAAAATATGGCCCCTAGTTGGTAATTCATTACGTTACATGTGTAAATATGAGTTTGTCTGGGATTAATTATGATTCATAAATCTGTTAGAGTAAGTCATTCAAAGGAACACAAAGATTGCAGTGGAATAAAAGAACCATCAAGCATTTTAAGCACACCTTTCATAACACACATACCCTCACACAAAAATTGAAGTTCCCTCGCTACCACACGAGGAGTCCTTCATTAAATCATGTACATTACTCAGACTAGAATGTAGGTTGCACATACAATCCTTCAGTAGAATATGGCTTTACAGAAAACTTTCAAGGCCTTATTAGTCACTTAAATGCAAACATCGTGCTTTCATCTTGCTATCAACAGCATTGAAGAGAATTTAAATGGCTCTTTACTGGCTAATAAATGAGAGGTAATGGATTGCTGTCAGGTTTGGACCAAAATGGCATTCCTTGAAAATCCTTTGACCATTTCAGGACAAATAATACACAAAGGCCACACATTCATTATCTAAAACAATCATAACGTAAAATATGAAATAATAAATTCTTAAAAACAAATTAAATTTATGCCACGTGCTCGACGTCATACAATCACACGCAAGTGCTAAATCAGCCAGAATGAGGCTAGCATGTTTACTGAACATACCACAGGTCAGTTAATGTTTTCATTACACAATGCACAACACAAAAGATTGTCATGTGGTTTCAGTAGGAAACAGCTAGAAAATCATATGACGACACAATGTCCATGTGAGTGTATATTGCAATACCTAAAAGCCAGCTGACAGCACGAAAAGTGACTCCACACAGAGGGGAGCAAAAGGCAACTAATGAAGGTCTTAATCAAAGATATACAGTAGAGAGACATTCACAAGAATAAAACGGTAACAGGAGGTGTACATGATTGAGTCATTTAAATGTGATCTCTGTGAATATCTGCCCTGCAAACATTGAACATTGCATACACACTAAACTTCAAGTAACTTGGTGATAAAGTGAATTTTAGTGCAGGTGATATCAGTAAATGCCACACCACATAGAGATGATTGAGTCAAAAGTAACATTTCCATGGGGATACTTCAGTAACACAAAACACTGAGAAATGAGACACTACCAGCATAACTACAGTACAGGGATTATTAATATTGACAAATTCTCAAAGTGCAAAAGAAACATGAAATGTACCTTTACAGAAATTTCATATAGCCTTGTACTTATGATCATCTTAATTAAGCATCATTATTATTACTATAAACATTGTATGATTGCTTGTTCTCCATGCATCCTTCAATGCTTTAATTTTTGCAAATGTAGCCCATCTAGAGGCCCAAAAGTCCTCTGACAGTAATTCTGTACTTTGTCTCTCACACACTCATTTTGGTTTAGAATAACACAATAAAGCTAATATGTTTCAGGTACTTTTTGCCTATGGATTACATTCTAGCAGGAGAAGCCACCTTGAACACCAGTAGTCTATGTGAAGCTTATAAATAGATTAGCAGTTCTATAACGGGAGAACTAACCATGCACCTACAACTGCTGTAGCAATGATCATCTCCAGTTGTTCAGGTGCTTCAGCTACACTGCACAATAACACAACACAAACACAAACTCACATGTATTAACACTCACATGTACTTTTTTTTTTCTCCCCATCTTATTCGAACAGAAGAGTATATCATGGGATCAGGAGACAGGAAGACAGAGAATTAGACATTGTGTTCTTTTCTTCACTCTGTTTATACTCCTGAAAATACCAACAGCACTGTTAATGTCTGTCAGATGACCATCAGAAGCTTCTTGTCCTGCCAACTAATTGTGGATAACAGGGTCACAGATGAGGTTTTGAAAGTTAAGGGTACCATTTTATAAAACCACAAAGGACTGACATGTTTTCAATAAAGATTTATTGATAGAACACTTCTCCCACTTTCTTCTGTCCTATATCAGGACAACATACTATATCAGGACCAGACTTGTGATGCTTAGGATTTAACTAATAACCAAGGTGCAGTGCCAAGGTTGCGTCTTGACCAGGTGTCAACTGTTCATCAACACCCCACAGTCTCTGCCAGTCTGATCTGCAAACAGCACTGTGAGCAGCTCGAGGATCCTCTCTGGTGCTCCAGGTTTGATCTCATATACTTATGCCTCCTGGCCCCCCTCCCCCTGCGGGGTAATGTCGCAAACCTCCTCCTCGGCGCAGGGAGTGCAGGGCTACGGTACAGCAACCGCGCAGCAATGCCCCAATGTTGTACATGGGCTGGCCTCCACGCCGTGGGCCCCGACACAGCCATGCCACTGTGGGTACCACTGGCACTGCCACAGCCAAGAGATCCACTAAAAAATGGCGGCTCCAGTAGCTCTTTACAGGCAAGCCACAGCCAGAGCCCTTTGCGCTGGCTGCTCCTTCATCTTGGTCTTCTTCATTATCCTCATCCACCTCTACAACAGTGACCTCATTGGTGTCGGTCTGTGAGGCTACACGCTGTGGCTGGGTGGTTTGTGGGGTGGGCTCTCCATTCTCCTCCACCAATGGTATCACTGGCACAGGGCAGGAGACAGAATCAGGGCTTGGGAGTGGATCTTGACCAGAGGGATTTAGTGCAGGGTCAGTCTCTGGCATGGCTTTTGCAGAGGACAATACAGCAAAAGAATCATCAACAACAGCCATTGTCACAGCAGACTCGTTAGCAGCAGAGGATTTATTAAATGGTTCCACTGCAGTAAACTGCATGGGTACCAGAGCTGACTCTGTAGAGACAGCTGTGAAAACGGCTTTCCCACCAGCTGTGGCCGTGATGACAGACTCAGTGGTGACGGAGTCTAGATCATCACCCTCATCTGACAGCCAGGTGGAGGTGGGGCTGCAGGCCTGAGAGCGGAAAGTGCGAACCTCAGCAATAGTGTCCAAGTCAGAGCCAAAAGCAGCTCCATGGACTGGGGCTGAGGCCGGTCCAGAGTCACATTCTGTCTGAATTGCCTGTTCTCTTAGGTGGTGCAGGTACAGGTGGTGATGCGACAGGCAGGGGTGGCTGATGCTCGTGGCTTCCTCTCCTCCGGAAGTTCTACCCAGGCTGCAGCGCAGTGGCAACATCCGTGTCTCTCCACAGCACAGTGCCTCGTAGGTAGCTGAGTGTGGCAGGCGTGAGCAAGCGCTCAGCAGCGATGCTGTTTCCTCTGATAGGCAAGCAGCTTCCAGCAGCAGCTCAGCCCGTGTGGCTGCACCCCCATCCATCTCCCCACAGCACACAAAACCACTATCCTGAGTACCCTCGGCTGACAGGCAGCACGCCGCATCTGAGCCACTGCCACTTTCGTTGCGTTCAGGTGGTGCCAGCTCGCTCAGTTTAGTGTAGGTAGAGCTGCGGGTTAGTGAACGGGCCGGCGAGCCTTCACAAGAGCCCACTGACCCCTCACCAACCCACGGCTCTGCCCCCACTGCCCCACCCCCAGCTGGGGCCTCTGTAACTTTTGCCACTCCAGCTTGTGCCAGCTCCATGCTCTGCAGCAGGGTCTCCAACTTGTGGTTCTGGACATTGATGTCTTGGAAGCACTTCTGCACACCCGAGTCTGCCTCGCCCAGGCTGGAGCGTACAACATCAATGACCTGCTTCAGCTGCTGGATCTCCCGGCGTGCCTCCTTCAGGGCCAGTTGGGCCTCAACACGATGGCACTCCTCCTCAATCCAGTCCTCCTGCATCCGGGACACCTGAGTCCGCAACTCATCTATCTCTGTGTCTCTGAGAAGAGAACATGAGATAGAAGCAAGACAAATCAAGTTTATTTGTATAGCATGTTTATGTTAATAATTCAAGGTGCTTTACATGGGCAGGGATGAAAACATTATACAGAAAGCTAAACCAAGCATTATAAATGGTGCTTAAATTAAAACTCATAGGCACAGGGATACAGATAAAATGTTCTTAATCTAGTTGAAGGCAGCTAAAGTTGGTGCAGCTATTTTAGGATGTGCATTTATAACTGTAGACATCAATACAACTAAAAGTGTCATATTTATTCTTATTCTAAGCAATAAGCTTACTAGCTGATGAATCCATAATGAAATTAGACAGCCTACCAGGTATTTTGATCCTATGTCATTTCTACAGGTTTTGAATATGCAAGTATATTCTGAAGAAAGAGAGGGCACACTGCCGGCTTTGTCTGGGCGTTAATCTCTCCATGTATCAAAGAGAGAAAGATAGCTAATGATAGACAGCAGTGCGTAAGAGGAAAAAACTGAACTCTGGTAAAGGAACAAGGGCAGACCTTTCATGATAATTGGAGTCACTCATAATAATTCAACGAAGGGTTGAGGAACAAGCACAATAGAATGTGTTAGAAATATGTGCTCTATTGTGCTATGGAATAATTGTCCAGTTGTAAAGCAGTTCACATGCATATGTTCAGCGTTTGGTTAAAAGGAAGGGTACTTTCCATTCATAACTGATTAAAACTACTGAAACCTTTTTATACAGGTTTCTGTAAAAAAAATCCAGAAACTTTTATTCAAAGTTCTGCAAGCATGCTAACCTAAATCGAATGGATTTAACCCTTTAACAGGCACACAATAAAATACTTGTGCAAAAAAGGTTTTCAAATTCACCCATTACATTAGTAGTTATGGACGTCTACCGGCTGGTTGAGTTGCCACCGGCTGGTTGAGTTGCCAGCTACTAGTAGAAGCACCTACTGAGCACAGTGGACCAGTAGTATGGTTTCAATTTGCAACTCCAAATTTAATTAATTTTGATTGTAAACTTTTCCAAGTGCTTAGATATGAAACTGCAAGAAAATGTTTTTAGGTATTTAGTCTCCCACACACACTAGACAGGAAGAGACCATGATTATCATGTTCTATAAGACCATGTACCATAAATAAGTCAATTACTTTCTATAAAAACAAACAAATACAACAAAATAAAACACATAAAACACAAGAACACAACACAATACAAACCCATAATAAAATACAACACATCCTACACACATAGTTTGAAACTTTACTCTACATATTTAAGTGAAAGCTCACAAAAGTTTATGCTATAGTCACTAAGTTTGTGAGTTGCCTACTTTGTCTCATTAAATATGAGAAATAAACCCTGAGGATTGTAGTTTATGAGTGTGGGTTTCTCTTTATATATATATATAAAACTAGTTGAATGAGTAGCGCTGGTGATATGAAAGTGCAGTGTTCATGCTGATTTCAAAGCTGTATTTCAGAAACTGAAAACACCCCATTGTGGATGAAATTATATCAGAAACAATTACTGTAATCCCTTGAGATAAAGAGAAAAGTTGGGGACAAATTTCTGAACACTATATATTGGAATTACAATGATAAATCTGTGCAACTGTGTGCTTGACGTGCTTAACTCTATGAGGAAAAAACAAACTTATCTGGTAGAGTTATCGATAAGTATCGCTAATAGCTTACTGGCAGTTGTGTGAGTCTGTACTATGGTGTCATGGGTAATGAAGTTTCACATAGGGACTTTACCTGTCCTGGAGTCGTTCAACCGTCTCTTTGAGCCGTGCCCTCAGATGTCTGATGCACACCTCTTTCTGCTGCAGAGGGGTCAGGTACTGCTCAGGAGGAGGTGGCTTAATACCATGGTTATCCGTGCAGGAGGTGTATTTCATATGGCGCCTGGGGAAGAGGAATATGGAGGGAAGCTGTTAGTTAAGCCATTCTCTTTCTATATGAGGTTGTGAGCACATACTCTGAAACCATGATATTGGGTTGTACAGTTATCATGCAATGAACTTTTCATGTAACTTCACCTCTAATCTGAATGCATTCATTTATATTCTCATGTGCATCCAACCTGGGGGTGGGGCTGCAGTCACTCCCCTTGCATGATCCTGAGTTGCTACTGCTGCTGAGAGAGGCATTGCCATAGGGATCACGGTTACTGATAGGCGCAGGACTCCGCCTACAGCACGGGAAAAGAAAAAGTTAAAACAGCTCCTGCATAACGGACATAATGCACAACACAGGCCAATGGCAAAGAGCATTTTGTGATGGTCATAGTCACTAATTATACAAAAAAATCAGCCATAAACTACTCTTGCAGGGCGTAACACCAAAACATGCCTGTCTACACTAACATCACTAACATGCCACAACACAGGGCGAGAGAAAGAAAGAAAGAATCTTTAAGAATGTAAATGTAGATCATGTTTGCAACCTAAAATCAGCCTCAAGCCAGATGGTAAAGACTAAGCAAGCAGTCCAGTCAGTAATATACGGAGCAGTATGACTTTATCAGTCATACTGCTCCATTTTACTGGATTGCATATCCTTATCATGCCTGGATATGCAATCCAGTCAAATTCAAAAATGATAAAGTGAGGAGCATAAATTCATGCTAGAGGAATGCCAGAGAGAGTAAAAGAACACAGGAAACAGCACAAGGAGAGTAGGTTAAGACAGAAAGAATGGGCAATCGATGGATGACGCTCTGACCGACAGTGGCGCTCCGGAGACTTGGGAGTCAAAAATCCTCGGCTCTGCCTCATAGAGACCATAATGCCTGCCTCCATGGGGGTGTAGTCTAGCTCTATAAACCTGCAATAGTCAAAACTGACCCACATACAAGAACACACCATTACTCACAAGACTACACATAACTGCATACACCCACACACCTGTAAAGTGTTGGGATGCTTGTAGTCCAGTATCCTGTTTTAGTCTAAACAGTCTTGTTATATGGATTTATTCATTTTCCCAGACACCTATTTTTCTTCAAGTTGTAAGCAAAGTATACACAAAGTGGTAAATTGGTTAAAGAATTCACTTTACGACCCTGATAAACACCTGAAGCCAGAAACCCTATATTAACTGTCCAGTGAGGGGTATAGACTTTTGACAGTAAACAACTAAACAAATAACTCATGCATGTAAATGATATATAACACAAATTTAGCATGTTAATGAAAGGTACGGTTCAACATCTTCATAGAGTTACAAAAATGCTTTTCTGAAATATGAGTGCTGATATTTTGTTTACGACCGTTACAAACAGACCAAAAATACTACTCAAACAATGTCAAATCTGCTCTACAATTGGGTCATACGTTTTAATCAGTTTTGCCCCAATAAGATACAGTTGACAAAAAGAAAGAGTTGGGAGGAGAAGGAAAAGCTACATATTGACTTTACTACAGTGAATGCAGCCATGAAAAAAAAAAATAATAGCGATATTACAGAGATCATATACATATGCATGCCACTAAGTGATCTGGATTGAATTGCTTTTCTGTGTTCTTTGAACCTGTTGTTGGACTTGTTGCTAAAAGAACAAGACTGTAAGTTCATAAGCAGACTTATTCCATGTAAACAAGAGTAAGTCATGCATTGTGTTAGTGTTATACTGGTTTATACTGTAATGAGAGAGGTCAGAAGAGAAATGCCAGACTGGTGCAAACTGAAAGGAAAGCTATGGTAAATTAAATAACCACTCTTTACAATCGCGGTGAGCCGAAAATCATCTCAGAATGTACAACACACCGACTCTAGAGGTGGATGGGCTAAAACAGTAGAAATCCACAGTGGCTTCCACTCCTGTCAGCAAAGAACAGGAATCTGAGGCTACAGTAGGGATATTCTCACTGAAACTGGATAGTTGAAGATTGGGAAAAAAAATTGGCTGGTCTTTTTCCAATCTTCATCAACCCAATTTTGTTGACCCAGTGCAGCATCATGTTTCTGCTCTTGGCTGACAGGAGTGGAACTCAATGTGGTCTACTGCTGATGTGCTGCTGCCACATGATTGGCTGATTGGATTATTGAATGAATGACCAGGTGTACAATTTTCCAATAAAGTGGCCAATGACTGTATATATTAAGTGAGGATTCTGTTTTAGACCTGTTCTTAGGAACCTTGCCCCTTGGACATGAAAGAATGTTCCTGCCTTTTCTGTGACATGTAGTTATAGCCTTAAGCTAAGCCTTTGAGGGCACAACCTGTCAGTCCTTAGATCTCACTGAAATACTTCTCACCTTAAGTGTCCTCTCAAAAGCAGAGAATATTGAACCAAGCAACAGACAGACAAACACTAGACAAATCCTACAAACTGTGGACTGAGGGAAGCTTAAAGGATAAATGCTCTTTAATATCTGCTAAATTTTCCCTCAGGGGGGAATTAAATCCCCAGGCTGGACATAAATGGAAGCAATGTTCATTTATAGGTTGAGAGACTAGGAACTGTGGTCAGGCTAGACATTGACTCATAAGTTATATGTAAAATGATGTTTTACAGGTTTACTAAACTTGTAACAAAGCAAATACTGATACAAGCTCCTGACACAGGCTGCAAGTTAATTTGGATATTCACCAAGAAGAACCAACAGCTATCAATGCCAGAATCAAAAGTGTTTTTTTTAATGCAGAAAGCTCAATGAGCCACAGAGTAGCTTCATCTCCCAACCCAGAATGATTATATCACAGCAACAAACCATTCATAAGCAAGGTTCTATTCAGAATACATGCCTTTTCCTCCAGCCTACTTCTTCCAAGGCTGCAGGGATGGGTATGGGGATAGATATCAGGGTACGGCCAAAGATGCAAAAAGAAGTGATGATGATGAAGCAAAGGAATGCAGACAAAAGAAAACTGGTATCATTATTGATAGCAGAGAGAGAGAGAGAGACAGCCAGGGACAGTGGACACCAGGGTATGTCCATCATACTGTGTTCTGTAAGATGGACTGGCTCAAGTGCAGTATTAATGATGCTGTGTGGTGAAAGAGATGCTATATTTAGCTGTGCAGAAGTAGAGCAAAAAAAAAAAAAAATAGAACGCATAGTTCTAATATATTTATTAAAATATATAAATAACTTAAATCATGTATAAATATATATTTATACATGATTTAAGCTATTAAATCATGTACTCTCTGGGTACTATTTTAGATTTTTGCAGAAATTCAGTATCTCTGTCACACAGATCTTAGGTTGAGAAGCAACAGCTAGAGACACAACAGCCACTAAGGGGTGCAATTTCCCATTAAGTGAGTGGAAGCCACCTATAGGCCCAACCCTTAACCAGTCCCTAACCACTGTATTTATACAACCTATTTTTACAGCCTACAAGAACAGTGAATCACAGCTTTTAGTAAAATATAATATTAAAATATTTTTCATCGCAACACTTTAATGTGTTTGGTTTAATAAAAAAAACAAAACAAAACAAAACAAAACAAAAAAACCCCCAGCACATTTAAATAATAGCTATATTACAGAGATTGTGTAGTGTATACACTACTGAGTGAGCTGGATTGAATTGCTGACAATTTGATACTGTCCTGGAATTTTCCATTCTTTGAAGCTGTTTTAATAAGTTTGTAAGCTCAAATGAGCAGACTTAATCTACATAAACATAAACATGAGAAATTCAAGTGTTGTGCTAGTGTTATAATGTTTCATTTTTAATTTAGTGTTACATAGCCATGAGGTCCATAACAGAGACTGAACACATAATTAAACTCATGTTTTCTCACACATAAAGATCATTTTTTGCATACATAACAAGCATAAATTAACCATAATGTGGCTACAAAGAGTGTTTTTCTTTGACTTTGACTTATCTCATCACTCATCACTACCTATATCACTGACTTGATGATCATGGTATTGAGTCTAATATCTGACTCATAACAAATCTGCCAGTTTTTTCAGTCAACAAAGAAATATAGTTCTCAAACAATTCAAGCTGACTATTCTAATCAAGTTTGCACTGGATCGAATTAACAATGTCACGATTTGTAAATGTGGCATATGTCAACTTATCTTGTATTTGTTATTTGATGCACAAGCAATGGACAAATTGACCCTTAGAGTTAAATTGGTCTACAACTGTACAGATGCACCTGCCACCATGGACAGCAAATTTAAAGGGGTTTGGGTGTGTACATTTTTATAAATATTGTTAACTTTGCTGAAAGGGTGATTGAAGATACATTGGGTACCCAATGATTTTGATTTTATAGCTATTTGTACTTTAATCTTTAAAACATATTGTCCCCATATTCTTCTCGATTTGGTCACCTGCCAAATTCCAGCTCTCTCCTATCATACAACAGCTACTAGCCAGCAAGGGTGAAGGCAAGCACGTACTTCCTCTGAGACACATAAAGCCTGCCAATAGCATCTTTTTGGACTACTGCTCATGATGCATCACAGGGCAGCATAACACGCTAAAAGGAAAGGGCTGGCTACCCTCTTTCGCATACATGATCTCACAGATACCTACAACTGACTAGTGCTGCTATGCTTGACAGGGAAGAAAGATTTTCCCATCCCTCCCAAACAGAGAGCAAGGCCATGACTGTGGAGAGCTATGGCATCGCTGGGATTCAAACTTGATGATAGGATAAACGTGCTTCTGTTGTGAAACTTGAGACCCTTTTTAAAAAAAAAAAAAAAAAATTTACATTCAGAATTAAATTTTCAAAATCAAGAGCCAAGGTCTGGGGCAATGGGACATTCACTGCTAAATAGTGACCAGAACTATATTGTCTACGTTGCCTATTCAATCCTTTTACATCCCTAGTGTGAGTTAAGGGATGGTTATAGATTGGACCAGGCTTCACGGGTGGATTGCAGATTTCTATAACAGCTAACAATAGTGCTCTCTACTATGACCATGTCCTAGGTAGGGTATTGAATCTGAGGCTCACGGAGGGGGTGCAGAAGGAGAGGACAGTATTTGCTGCAAGCGCCATTTGGGCTGCAGGGCCTTCAGAGGATTGAATCTGAGGAGAGAGACAAGACAGAGAGGCAGAGAGCTGGGCTCTACCAGAAGCAAAGATGTTACTGCTCCTAATCATAGATTTTTTTAAATTATCTAATGCTGAATCTATTATTACTACTGCAAATATTTTATACAAATACTTATATATGCAAAAGTTTTACAATCACTTTTGCAGATAGAAGCATGTTTAAACATACCTTAGTAATTCGAAGACAATCACACCAACGGCAACTCCAAGACAGAATAGATCATTAACATATATTTCAATCTATTACGATCACATAAAATCTCCTACGTCAAATTATGCTAATCTAATTAGTAATTACATTAAGGGGTCTTATACAAGAAGCAATTGCTAGGATTAGTGCTAAGTATGCTGGCTTTAAAATCTTTTACTCAGCATGGAAACTTAAGGCAATCATCCATCTTCTTGGGGAAAAAGAGTCCAAGAGTGAAAACGCAGGTATAAACACAAAGTTAAAGAGCTCGCCCAGCCAAGCAGAGAGACAGCGAATGAAAGAGACTCCTTATCTTTTACACCAATCAGCCATAACATTAAACCCACTTACAGGTGAAGAGAATAGCATTGATTATCTTGTTACAGTGACATCTGTCAAGGTTGTGTGTTGGAAGCAGGAAAAACGGCCAGGCGTAAGGATCTGAGTGACTTTGACAACGGCCAAATTGTGATGGCTAGACGACTGGGTCAGAGGATCTCCAAAACAGCAGGTCATATGGGGTATTACCAGTATGCAGTGGTTAGTACCTACCAAAAGTGGTCCAAGAAAGGACAACTGTAGAGCTACTGAAGCATAAACTGATGAAAACGTTAATGTTGGCTATGATAGCAAGGTGTCAGGACATACAGTGCATCACATCTTGCTGCATATTTGGTTGCGTAGCTGTAGACCAGTCAGAGTGCCCATGCTGACCCCTGTCCACTGCCGAAAGCGCCTTAAAAGGGCACGTGAGAATCAGAACTGGACCATGGAGCAACGGAAGAAGGTAGCCTTGTCTGATGAATGGTCAGCCAGGTGGACAGCCAGGTGCCAGGTGGGGAAGAGATGGCACCAGGATGCACTATGGGAAGTAGGCAAGCTGGTGGAGGCAGTGTGATTTTCTGGGCGACGTTCTGCTGGGAAAATTTGGGTCCTGGCATTCATGTGGATGCTACTTTGACACGTACCACCTACCTAAACATTGTGGCAGACCAAATACACCCCTTCATGGCAACAGTATTCCCTAATGGCAGTGACCTCTTTCAACAGAATAATGCACCCTGCCACACTGTAAAAATTGTTCAGAAATAGTTTGAGAACATGACAAAGAGTTCAAGGTGTTGACTTGGCGTCCAAACTCCCCAGATCTCAAATTGATCGAGTATCTGTGGTATGTGCTGCACAAACAAGTCCAATCCATGGAGGCCCCAACTCACAATTAAAGGATCTGCTGTTAACGTCTTAGTGCCAGATACCACAGCACACCTTCAGAGGTCTTGTGGAGTCCATGCCTTGACAGGTCAGAGCTGTTTTGGGGGCACAATATTAGGCAGGTGGTTTTATTGTTTTGGCTGATCGGTATATATGAAACTCAAAAATTAAACAAATCTTTCCTGCAAACTAAACTTAAACTTCAATATGCGACATTCAGATATCTTGATCCACAAACTAGATAAGGATATAATAAACCTAAAATCTACAGTGTCTACTGTACAGTGTTATATATAGTCTCTCATATTATTATTATTTGTAAATGTTATTATTATATGTCTTGCCATCCTATTGGTATTGTGTTCTGGAAGCGTCATAACAAGTCAAATTCCTTGTGTGTGTATGTGTGTATGTGAGCACACTTTGCAGTAAAAGCTCATTCTGATTCTGATTCTAAAAAGAACAGCATATAGGATGTCTCATTTTGCATGGTCAAAATGAAAAAAATGTTGACGGATAAAAAGCAGGAAAGACAGGAATAAATGTGAGACTTAAGTAAAAGGCGCAGCTGAGTTGCCTCCAGAATGCGACAGGAGACAGATTACACGGAATCGCAGCCAAAATAAAAGGTCAGCACCCTACCTGTGGGACCCAGAAGTAGATCTCTTACTGACAGGTGAAGACATGGAGGCGAGCTAGCACACTCTCTGCAGCTCAGTGTCTCGCTCCTATCCTCCCTCGGTTTCTCCCTCACTTAGCACAGCTTGAACACCTTAGCTCAAACCAGCCTGAGGAAAAAAAAAAAAATAAGACAACACACCATACAGAATTGCTGAGTTGCTGAAAAAGCAAAAACAAAAAACCTGGAGCGATATCTGCAATATAATACTATAGTATAGAATAAAACATTAAGTCAAAAACACCAGCAAATGAAAAAAAAAAATCAGCAAAGCTGCATATATAAATCAGAGCTCAGACGCCACATACAGGAGACTCTGATCTGGCTCCACGGACATACCTTTACAGCTGACAATTTATAAAATCTCACACAAAAATGAGACACTTCCGTCTGTCTAATAAAATTTACTAGAAAAGATGGAATTTGATTTGGTTTTAAATGATACTCAACACAGTTATTTTGTCTACCACTAGGTAGCTATTGGAAGTCTCTGTTCTGTTCTTCATCTTCCTTCTCCTAAATCTTTTTCCTGCACTCACTATGTTTTGTGTTCCCATTAGCCATGAACACCAGGCAGTATTGCCAAATGTAACTATTTTTAAACTCTTTAACTGTAATGTTTAAATGTCCTTTGTTACTTTCTGAGAGTTGCCACACTAAATTTCATTGTATTGTATAAAGTATCTTCCTTCTTCTTTCTTCTTCTTATCTTTTCATTTGCCATACCAAACCTTTCATGAGCACACCCAATCCAGCGACATGGTATATTAGACCTCTGAGCACCTCTAGACCTCTAGATTATAGAAAATGAAGCAAAAGTCCAGCAAAAATGACTGATCTCATCACTTAAAACTGACCAGAATAAGGCTGGGATGAAAAACAGCATCTCAGATGCATAAAACCCACTTGTTTGCTATTGTTGATACAGTGATTTGAACAACTTCTCAATGTACAAACTTTGTGGCAAAAAAAATAGGTTTGCCTAGTCATGTTAAGATATCTCAACAAAAAAGAAAGTGCTCCGAAAATAGGAAAAGGAAAGGAAAGGAAACATGGTAATAATGAGGGCAGAGGTAGCTCAGTGGTTAGGATGTTGAGCTACTGATCGGAAGGTCGTGAGTTCGAGCCCCAGCACCGCCAAGCTGCAACTGCTGGGCCCTTAAGCAAGGCCCTTAACCCTCAACTGCTCAGTTGTATAAATAAGATAAAATGTAAGTCGCTCTGGATAATGGTGTCTGCCAAATGCCGTAAATGTAATGAAAATGCTGAAAATATCTGATAATAACTTGCTGAATTGAAGGATAACTAGGCCTAAATATACTATAAGTTTAAAACTGCAAATTCTCATATGCTCTGAAATCACAAGGGTAATTCATTCATTTTCATTATCCTGGCCACAGTTGGAGTGGATCAGCAGCCAATCCCAGGAACAGTGAGCATGAGGTGGGAATACATCCTGTATGGGATGCCAGTTCATAAAAGGGCACACACATTCACACATTCATTCACTTCTAGATGCAAGTTAGTGTTGTCAATTCACCTACTAGAGGCAAAAGGAAACCGGAGAACCCAGAGGAAACCCGTGAGGACATTAGGAGAACGTGTGAAATTCCACACAGACTAACTGGAGTAACTGGAGCTCAGACTGAGGTGGCAACATTACCCATTGTGCTAGTACGCTGCCGGTCACAAAGGTAATGCGTAGCAAAATCCAATCCTAATTAGATTTTTGTGAGCACGGTAGCCAGTGTAGTGTGCTGCTGAAGATTTTTTATTTTTTTTTTGCTGTTCTGAAAAACTTTTACAAAGATAATGAAAGGGTCCCGTCTTTTCGTAGATGGATAGATGTATATGGTTTTGTTCTTATTGGAGATGACAACACAGTTACCTTTATTCTGTGAGTTTGGTTAGCAGGTATCCTCTGTGCAGCCCTGTTATATCAGACACCTTTATAGATGTAGAAACACACAACTCACCTTGCTGAAAACATCTTTAAACACACCCTGCTGTATACAGCTTCAAACACCCTGCTGTATAAAGCTGAAGCTTACATCAGGGAATTTATACCTCTCCATACTGTAGTGTACATGGTGCATTTTCTGCAAGGGTTTGCTTTAACTGTGCCAAAATGCAAAAACTGGTTTACTTGATGACTATGCATTCTCTTGGTTATCTACACTCCAGAGCATTTAGCTACTCCAAGGGAAATATGACCTTGAACTATTTTACAAATACCACAAAAACTCTCATCCATTGCAAATTGTGTGATAACATGCTCGTATGTGTTTTACCTTAAGAATTTCAATTCACATATTTGCTAGGGGAGCCAGTAAACAGTCTGGTTTATAGATGTACCCAGGTAGTTGTTAGATGTATGGCTGTTCGAACAAGTAGTATCTTGGCAGTACTGTATATCTTCTTCCTTAGTAGTGTATTTATACAGTTTTATTAGTTATCATACTGTAGACTTATTCTGGGTTGAGGGTATGTGCAGCTCAACAAAATATAACAGCCCAGCTGACATTGCACAGTAGTTTCATAGAAAGGCTTTTTATTTGGATTGGGATTAGTTTTGCATTGTACAGACTACAGCATGACCTTGAAGGATGCCTTACGGAGCATCTTTCTAAAAACGAAACGGGTTATTGTACCAGTCTTATCAGTGTGCACTAACTGCAATAATGCACCCTGGGACTCCCTCACACATGACTCAATACCATGCAGAGAAAAGTGAGTCACTCCCTTCCACCCTCCCCATAGGCCCCGACAACCCCCCCCCCCCTCCCCCTGCCCCCAACTGTGAAAACACACATACACACACCACTGCCAAAGACATACACAGTCATAAATACTCACACAAATTAAAAGGATCCATAGCTTTTTTTCTGTCAAGCCTTTGCAGCAAAAAATTGTCTGAGATGGAACGTTCCAGTATAAGTAGTGACGTGTAGTTTTTTCACGACACAGTAGGAGGAAATGTCACTGACCTGTGACCTCAGGTTGGTCTGTAAGACAGAGAAAAGCCAGTGCAGAACTAAGCTTGCAGAAGAAGTTGAGTGTATGACAGTCAGTATGTCACCTTTTCCTCCTGGGCTTCTATTATACATATTAAAGACACAATGTTAGCTAGACCCTGGGACCCAGATAAAGCCAATAACATTTAATTGAGGATAAGCATTAGAGCTAATGCGACCTTTTTGCGGTGGTATACAGACCACAGTGTTTTAGCTAGTGAGCATGCTTGTGTTTTAATTATTTATCATCTGCAGAAGGGATTAGGGTAAACTGATTATACTCATACTGAACATATAATAATATAACCAGTACTTTTGGTCTAATCTAGTAAGTTTAATATATGAATATATGAAAGACTGTGTCAGTTACTTAGGTTACATAATAAACATTATTGGTAATGGTTCAGCATAAATATGCCAGTCTGTAATTGTCTGCATCAGCATAAAACAGCAAACGGAAGAATGGGGTCCCAACTCAATGTGGTCTTCTGCTGTTGTCGCCCATGATTCCAAGTGTTGTGCATTCAGAGATGCTTTTCTGTTCACCATGGTTGTAAAGAGTGGGTATTTGAGTTACCATAGCCTTCCTGGCAGCTCAAACCAGTCTGGCCATTCTTTCTGACCTATATACACTATGTATATGGTCAAATGTTTGTGGACACCTGGCCATCACACCCATATGTGATTTTTGAACATCCCATTCCACATTTAAACCCCTTTTGCTGTTATAATAACCTCCATTATTTTGGGAAGGCTTTCCACTAGAATTTGGAGAATAGTTCCAGGGATTTGTGCCAATTCAGCCACAAGAGCTTTAGTGAGGTCAGGCACTGATATCAGGCAAGGAGGACTGGGGTGCAGTTGGCACTGGTGTTCAGTGGGGTTGAGATCAGGGCTCTGTGCAGGTCACTTGAGTTCTTCTGGTCAGTCCTTTGTAAACCCTGTCTTCATGGACCTCGCATTGTGCACAGGAGCATTGCCAATTGAAGGGAAACTATAATGCTAAAGCATACAAAGACATTCTTTACAACTGCGTGCTTCAATCTTTGTGGCAAAAGTTTGGGCAAGGCCCACATATGGATGTGATGGTCAAGTGTCCACGAACGTTTGGCCATATAGTATATATTATTTGTTTATTTATTGTGACACAAAGGTTAATGTGTAAACCAGTCAAGGCACTGACACTATTAACCTCGTCCACTTATATTTACTAACAGCTTTACTAAAATATTAGCCAAGTTTGCTTTCATATGTGCCAGGCGTTTCCTAATAACAAATGGGTTCCTAACAAGAAACTTGTTCATTTGATGTTAATCCACCTGGTCATCTTTGGAATAAGGATAGCCTTATATGACACACACACAAAAAGAATATACATCACAAAACACATAGCAAATTAAAAACATCTATCATGAATCCGCACTCTAATTAGTAAGGTAGTTTTGAATCTTCCAGTTTGGCTGGGTTCAAGTTTTTTCTTTGGAGGCATTTTACTGAGTGTTTCTTGATCGCCTGAGAACCCAAGGGCCAAAAATGTGGCATGGTTTGGGTTCACTTCTCCCCTTAGAGAGAAAGATGCAAATCAATACAAAGTTATTGTGACTGATCACCTTTATCCTCTGCTGAAACATTTATATCCTGATGGCCTCTTCCAGAATGAAAATGTTCCTATCCACAGGGCACGAGGACTCAGTGAATGGTTTGATGATTAAAATGATGGTGTTCCATCCCTCCAGTAAAATTCAAGAGACATGTAGAATCTGTGCCAAGCACCACTGAAGCTGTTACCTTACTAAGACACTTCATGTTCTTTCCCCCTTAATTTGCCACCATTTTGTTTACAGTGCAGTACCATTTAATTAGTCAAGAATTTTTGTTGTTGTTTCGGCTATATGCTCTAATGATGCAAAACTGTCTCACGTCACCAATCAGTACAGCTTTATCAGTTTCCAACTAGCTCATAGTATTCCAGACTTTCATATTATTGCCTTTATCCTGATACCCACCTTCTCCAATACGCTACACAAACAGCACTACAATCAGACCGTCACGCTTATTCTGCATAGGCTATACCATGCTGAGGGTCAAATATGTAACCATTTTGTTAGATTTGGTTCTAAATTGTTATGCTATACCACAGGTTCCCAATCCTGGTATATACAGGGTATATAATCAGGGAAACTGCAGCGGATGCAATCGATTTTGCACTTTACATGATTAACCAGTACTGAGAATTTTAGCAATAGCATCACAGGATCTAACAATTTATTTTGTTTTCATTTACAGAACAAGCGTTTCTTTAGAAATGAGAGTTGACTCTCAGACAAAGTGCTGACTTGTTCATGCACAATACATCACTGCTGTACTTCAGCTTTGATTCAAGGATACTGATCCCTTAAAGACATAGTTCCCCTACTTTTAGAGGCCCTTAAGTAACTGGCCAATTGAGTATTATTATATGCAAATATGTATAAATAGCATAGTATAGTTTCCTCTGATGGGCTGTGATATTCGAAGGGAGGGCTAAAAGTGAAATATCTACTGGCCTACTGAATTCATGCTATGTTTGCTCTGATTACCAAACCCTGTAACCCTCTTGTTCAAAAAAAAAAGGAAAAATGCATGATAGATTAAATACTCCACCTAATTTACATTAATTAAACCCATGACTATATTTCTCATGCACCTACTCAGTCACTGCTGGTAATGTGTTACGGATGTGTCAGTGACAACATCTGAAAATTCTTAGTCCTGATGCACAGAAATCTAGATGGTATTTATTTTCTGTGTAATCACCCGACATGACTGTCACTGTTAGGCTCCATGAATCTACAGTCTGGGCTGCATATAAATCAGTCCAGCTTCATTTCCTCATACCATAGTGTGTACTGGTGTCACCGGTGGTCATATAAATGCTTGGTTCAATATAATTCTGAAATAATCTGCCTTAAGAATTTTGGTAACAGAATATAATCTGCTGTGGATGCCAAAAATGAGATATGGATGTATTTTTTTATCTATGAAACACAGGGGACTCAGCCCTGCTAGCCCACTTATACCAGCTGCCCTTTATAGTATTGTTGTATACTGTAGACAGAGTAATATAAATAAATACTACAGAGAAAAGGTGCGTTGCCGTGGATGGCATTGAAATCTACTGAACAAGACATGCACAGAAAACACAACAGGCTGCACACCAACAGGGCGAAAGAAGTCTCCATGGAGACGGCCACTACTCCAGAATGTGATAAGCCCAAAGTGTAATGATTGGGTCTCAACATGCTGCTTTAGTGGAGTGATACAGAGCAGAGAACAGACCAAGAAAGTAACAGGCCTACCTGCTGACAAAGCCAGTTGATTTTGACCAGAGCAGCTGCCAAAACACAGGCAGAGATGGTCAAACTGGTAGACTATATTTGCAGGTTGGTAAGTGCTGGTAGAAAGGAAACAGAAGTACTGCTGTCAATGCAGAATTTTAGGCAAGTTGTTTTTATGCAAATAATCCAACAGTAAGACATGTCAAGTCTTACCAGCTGGCAAAGATGGTCTACCAGCTTCACCAGCTCAGCTTGTGTTCTGGCAGCTGGTAGCTGGTCAGACCATGTTGGATTTTTCAGCAGGGAAATCATTTATTAAATGAGATTGAAACAACAGGTTCTGACAACAAGGAGAACTGAGAAGGGAAAAAAATCTTCCCATTGATTGTACATGCCAAACAACTGGATTATGCATAATGCACCTTGACAATAGGAGTATTGGCAATACTTTAGAGCAATTGGTAATAATTCGCATATTTGCGACACGAGTAAAAAATGTGCAAGGTCACACCAGGCCCTGTCACGCAAGGCTCCCGCACCTGTCACGACTCACGAGGCACAAAACCAGCACACGTCCAGCCGTCATTAAAAGGATCCATATGCAAACAGCAAAGACTTATAGGAAAACACGTCTATGCAACTGTATTTCAGACAATTTTGCACGTGCGGCACCTGGATAATAACGCACCGACCCGCACTCACGCGCCGCATACCCTCTGCAGCCAAACATCTGTTGTGCGCAGTCACAGCTGCATCTGACACTTGCAAACCCAACACTCCAGCCCTGATGACACCAACCTAGGCAATGCTACGTGCATATAAAACGTGGCAAATGTAAATCCACTTTGCTGCATTTGTTCCATGTGTCCTTTATACAGTCCTTCGTGTGTCCTACAGGCAGAAATCATGCATCATCCTTTTCCTTGTTTTGATCCCAAGTCTGCCTTGGCGACACGTTCTGCATACCTGTTTACCGCCTCCCGCTTTTGGTGCAGGATTTCCTCGTTTCATTTAAGAGCTGTCGTGGCGTTTCCCCCGCGCTGCTCGGGCGCGGACTGCACCGACAGCGCGCAGAGGGAAGGCTGGCGGGAAGCGACGCCTGTGCGTGAGGTTTGTTTGCAATCCGTGCGAGGAAAAACGACCACAGCTGAGACGAAAGCAGACGCGTAATATTACGTCAGGGCTCCTTAAAGCGGAACGCAACGCCATCAGACACTGACAGTGCACGCTGCATAGGACGCGCACGCCAATGCACTGTGCCAAATTTCGCACACGTTGAGGAAAAATAGCCAAACGAGTTGCAAAGAGAGAAAACTGGCCTCTGCTAAGCGCTAATCGTGCAAAGGTGAAACAATATAGGCTAGAATCTAAATAATAAACGCAATACTGGCTTGTATAACCCAAAAAAGTTGAAAAAAAAAAGCATTTCTTTAAATCTCAATAACTAATCACTGAAGATTGGCTGTGTTCATAGTAATAAGTCACATGTTTTCTACTTCACGCAGGCCTGGGCTTGGCTTTCAGATCCTGCTAGATCTGTATTCCTCTTTGGAAGTCATAAAAAGGGAGCTATCCTCTGTAGGCTTGCTCACAGAAAATCCACACAGGGCCAATGAGGAAAACTGCTGCAAGCCCTAGCTAGCCCCCCTGTGTAACCCATGGGGGGCCCATGAGTACTTTCTGTGGGTTGCCCACAGTGGGTTGCCACAAAAAACCCTCATGGGGGCCCAGAAGGGCTACCCCACAGGGGGCCAGTGTTGGTTTTCTATGGGTGAGACTAACTGTGGGCTTTCCCACAGAAAACCCACATAGGGACCCCAAAGGGTAAAACTGCTGTGGGCCCTGTGTGGGCTTACATTTACATTTACATTTATGGCATTTGGCAGATGCCCTTATCCAGAGCGACTTACAATAGTTCTTTGAAGTCTATCAAAATACATTCTGATATTGGCTCACTAGGTCACAAACTAGGAATACCATCAGTCCAAAACTCTGCTGTTTTTTTTTTTTTTTGTGTGTCTATGTGTGTGTGTATGTGTGTGCATGCAAGTGAATGGGTTAATCCATATGGGGCCCGTGTGGGATTAATGTTTGCCCTGTCCACACTGCCCCACAGGAAACCCACACTTACCCAAGTTTGCTGGGCTTGTTTGAATAATTCAGTCAGTAAGAGGCGAAGTGGGAATACACCCGGTATTGGACACCAGTCCATTGCAGAGCACCAAGCACACACTCATTCACACCTAGGGGCAATTTAGTGTAGGCAGTCCGCCTACTTTCATTTTTTGGGGGAACCAGGAGGAAACAGGGAGAATATGCTCAGGATCACAGCTCAGGATTGAATTGGGGACCCTGGAGCTGGCAACTCTACCTTCTGCTCCACTTTACCGGCCAGTTTGTTTGAATAATATTAATAAAATAAAAAAAATTAAGACATTTTGTTATCCCTAATAACCTGTAGCCAGGTTTTATCCCATAGCCAGTGTGGGTGGATTGGCTATTGGCTATACTCATTGCCCCTAGGTGTGAATGAATGTGTGAATATGTGTGTGCATGGTGCCCCGCACTGGCCCAGTGTATCATCTGGGGTGAATTCTCCCACCTCGCACCCAGTGTTACTGAGACTGGCACCAGATCCACTGAAACCCTGTCCAGGATTGAGTAGTTGCTGAAGATGAATAAATAATCCTATCTTATATCATGTGTTTATCCAATTTAAAAATGCAGACTAAATTTTATTGGGAATTAATCACTTCATATAGTACTATGTATATAAAACAATACATAGTCTATTAAAATGTGAAGTGTGGTTATATTCAGTTTATGCCCCTATAATAATTTTAATCTGCTCCTATAAATACTGTATCTAACATTTATTAAACTGTCCCAGAATACAAGAAACAAGCTGTTTTATAGTTTCTATAAACTGGAACAATGTGAAGATTACTATATATACACTATATTACCAAAAGTATTCGGTCACCTGCCTTGACTCACATATGGACTTAAGTGCCATCCCATTCCTAACCCATAGGGTTCAATATGATGTCGGTCCACCTTTTGCAGCTATTACAGCTTCA
>CM074960.1:11791294-11804195 GCA_037577455.1 Pangasius macronema
AAAATGGCTGTAATTCCTAAATGGTAAATGCCATATTTTTGTGGAACCTCTTAAAATAAAGCTGAAGGTCTACACTTTGATCTCATCTTTGATTGTTGTATTTCAAATCCATTGTGGTGGGGTATATATATATGTATATATCAGTATGCACATCTTTAAGTGGCAAAAGGTAAATAAAACAATCAGATCAAACAGTTGCTACTTATCAAACCATAAAACTGCTCTTTGCTTTCCTTTATGTTTCTCTCCTTGTCAACTTATACTTATTTAACCATTATCTTTTATTTAAGAACTTCTCACTCACACTCAGCTACATCTGAAAAAAGTAATTAAAATGGATTTAATTAAAGGAATTAAAATGAGAGAAGCTCGATTGTTACTGGAGTTGAGTGCCCATAAAATTTGGCTGAAGATCAAAATGGAAATGATACCAATGGATTTGGTGCAATAATCTAATCTCAGACTCATACCGAACTCTGACACACAATTTGATCCTCTTGTCATAACCAAAGCTGTGGTTTGGAATTACAATCCAACTTCATGTGTTGATGATGAGATCATAGAGCTTGGAATCTGATTTGAACATGGTTTGTTTACTGCCTAAAGCAGTGTGTTAAAAGCCTTGTCAAGTTCATTATCTAGCCTTTTGAAATTCTTAGTGACATCTCTGAGAGGTAGCAAATTAAATTGCAAAGCACTACACTGCCAACTGATGACTCTGGAGCAAATGCGGTTGGGCTGGAAGTAACTAGCTCAGTCTCTTGTCATTTCTAAATTTGTATTACATGCAAGAGTTTGACATGGATGCAAATTGTGTTTTACTGTACCTAGAAATACAGTCAGGTCCATAAGTATATGGACAGTGACACAATTTTCGAACACCACCACAGTAGATTAGAAAAGAAGATGTGATTGAAGTGTAGACTTTAAACTTTAAGTAAAGGGGTCTAACAAAAAAAATATTGAATTAATCATTTCGTAATTACATCCATCCATTCATTACATAATACCTCCATTTTCACAGGCTCAAAAGTAATAGGACAAACTAACATAAATATTAGGATAATTTTTAATACTTGGATACAAATCCTCTGATTTCAATGACTACCTGTGATGAGCAGTGTTGGGTTTCTGTCAAACCAAGAACTTTGTGTTAAGGCCAGAAAGTTCAATTTTGGTCTGATCAGACCAGAGAACTTTTTTTCCACATGCTTGCTGAGTGTCTAACATGACCAGTGGCTTTCTTCTCACCACTCTTCTATAAAGCCCATCTTTGTGGAGTGTTTGGTTTATGGTTGTCCTGTGTACCGCTTCTCCAATCTTTGCTGTGGATCTCTCCAGCTACTTTAGATTTACCCTTGGCATCTTGTTTGCCCTCCTTACTGCCTTATGGTGGATGTCTTCTTCTAGACGGAGTAGTGGTTGTGCCATATTCTTTCCACGTTTTAATAATGGTTATAATGGTGCTCTGCAGAATGTTGAAAGTTTGGATTTTTTTTTAAACTAAATTAAATTTGTCCCAAACTTATTTTGGTAGTGACACTTCATGATGAAATTCTAGAAGTGACAAGAAATTCGATGAATGCCTTTGAATGGTTGATTGGGGATTCTCTTTTGTCTCATGGATTAACTGGGGCTTAGAAAGATTTTATATACTGTCACTCAGGTTCTAACAAAAGGAAGATTAAGCTTGCTTGTGTAAACAAGTGTAAATGGAAGGACTAGAGCAAGAGGTAATTAATTAAGGGTACAACGGCAGTGTGCAATGTGCTGTCCGCCAATAAGTTCAGGAAAAACATGATGTGCCATGATGGTGATTTGCTGTGTTTGCTGAGTCCCAAAAGATTCAGAGAGGCATAATAACAAAAATATTCTCTTACTCTTGTCCCCTTCACTCTTTTGAGGTCAACTGACTAACCCCGTCAGTCATTCACCTGTCACAGGGATTTCTTATATCTTTATGCCCTGCCTATTTCTTTTCAATCTTGCTGGAACTCCGTGATCGGTTCACTACCACCGACTGTGCATTTTTCAAGTGGAGAAAAAAGTGGCTAATCAAAGACACTTCTGAAGACTAAACTCACCATCTACTAGCTGCCATGAGGCATCACTCGGCTTCATCACTGAAACTGTGAAACAACCAAAATGCAAAAATGTGTGAAAGTTTAGTCTAGTAGTCTAAACATAACATTAGCTCATTAGCTCAGCAGCTTTGATCTGAAGCTAGGACTACTAAATAGTAGATCCTTTCTTGTAAAACACTTATTGTAAATGAAACTATAACTGATCAGGGATTTAATGTACTTTATTTAATACAAACTTGGATTAGACCAAATGAGTATGTTGGCAGCTGAGGCCAACCCTCCAACATACAATTATATATACAAACTTCCCTTGTTGAATTGACCAAGGAGGAGATATCACAACTAAAGTATTTATAATGATACTCTGGAGTTACTCAGAAATGAAGATTTTAACACTTTGTTAGCATAGTGGGTCTCTGATCAAAACCTAATTACACTGAAAATGTGTGTTAATCATAATATACACTCACTGTCCACTTTGTTAGGAATACCTGTACTCCTGCATATTCATGTAGTTATCTAATCAACCAATCATGTGGCAGTGGAATACAAAAAAATCGTGCAGATACAGAAACACACAACAGTTTCACACATGACAGTCTCTAGAATTTACACAGAATGGTGCAAAAATAAAAAAAGCATCCTGTGAGCAGAGGGTTTGCAGGATGAAATACCTTGTTGATGAAAGAGATCAGAGGAGAATGACCAGACTGGTTGACAGGAAGTCTACAGTAACTCAAATAAGCACTCTTTACAACTGTGGTAAGCAGAAAAGCATCTCAGCACGCACAAAATATCAAACCTTGAGGTGGATGGGCTACAAAAGCAGAAGACCACATCAGCTTCCACGCCTGTTGGCCGCCTCTCAGCAACAGGAATCTGAAGCTACCATGGGCACAGTCTCACTGAAAATGGACAGTTGGAGACTGGAAAGAGACCAGGTGATTTAATTTTTTATAATTGTTATGATAGGCATTTGGCTACCCTGTAGCATTATACTAAATACATTTGGCAATATTGTCATATTTGATAAGAGGAATTAATGTTCTTAAATTGCTCCTTGGACATGGTCTGGATTCTTTGATAGTCTTTGATAGTATACAATATCTTCTAAAGTGCACATTTAGTCCCTCATCACCAGGATTTTGTATATGATTGCATTAATATAACTAAATGTGGTTTAGTTTTGAGAGGAATCTGGTGGTATTTGGCAGTTTTCTGAAATACAAAACTTTCAATATCCTGTAGTTCAAAGACGGTCTTATAGTGTTGGTCAAACACAAAAATATTCTTAAAATCTTTGCATCTTTTGGGCTGCTATTCTTTTTAATTGCACAAAGACGCCATGTTCACAAGTATTTTACTATTCAGTAGAGAATAGCTATTGTAAAATGTAAAATGTAGTCCATGGCTGGTCATTTGGTGTTTAAATTCTCCTATATCAGCTGACACACTGATATTACTGTTAGTAGCTAAAATAACACATTGATTCCAATCTGTCTAAAATAGACCAGAAAATGTTTAGTTCAAAATCTTACATACCTTACAGGTCATACATATTTATCATATTCTCAAATACAGTACATATATATTCTCATTTGTGATTTTCAAGTTAATACTTCCTATATTCAAAGATTTCTTACTATATACAGCAAAACATGTATTTACCTTTTATGCTTGATGTCCTTGGTTTCCATAGAGATGCTTTTATTCACATCCTCTCAGACTGTGTCTCTTTATTGCTTTCTTTTATAGCTCTCTCTTTTCACTTATTTCTTTAACACTCACCTCCACCTGAAAGATGCATCAGTGTAAATAGACTGTCTATCCACTGTGAGCATTTCCCATTAAATGACTTGACTCACATCAATATAAACAATCTCGTGTGCTTATTCACAGGGTGTCTCAAAAATCTCTATGCATAGGGGACTATGTATGCAAGCACCATGTTGCTTGTGCCTTTGTCAGTGGATGTTCTTGGATGTATACTTCTCAGTTGTTCCACAACACTACTATTTCTGAATAAGGTGTTTACGTGCAACAAATGTCCGATTAAAGGCGTGGAAATTGGAATTTGGGCAATAAGAATATTGTCTTAATCTGAATCGGGCAATCTGATTGTGGCATTTACATGATTCAATACTAATTAGAATATTGCCAAATTCTGATTAATATAGGAATATTGATGTGCATATAAACGTAGCCAGTGTCTTGTGTGATGTACTTGCCATGTGTCTTCTTAAAGTCCATCACAACCTTGTGACAGCTTCCCAATCCAGCCATGAGAATGATTTTAATACGTTCTTCTTTTGTCAAAGGCATTCTTCAATATAATATAAATTAAGTATAACAATTTTGGATGAAAAGTGTTAATTTCCCCTATGTTTGGAGACTTTTGGGACATCCTGTATAATCAAATCTATTAGTATTTATATAGGTGATTTATGTTCCATAGACTAGTGGTTGTAAATGCAGGGGTAAACTTATTAACAATTAACATAAACAACCAAAACAATAGGACACAGCAACAAAACGACTAGAACAACTAGAACAGGAAAAAGGTCAGGTGCTGTGTAAGCTGACATAAACGAAGCAAATGCAAAGATTAGTAGTAGAACGAAGTAATGCTAAACACAGAAGAGACATAGGTCACTACTAGGTCATATGGAATGACTAAATATTTAGAAATTCCTGTGTATGGACAATATCCCCTTAACACCCAGATAAACAGTGTATGGACAGTATCCCCTTTTTTGCACAAAAAATATCTGTCAAATGCAAATTTTTAGATTAAGAGGACCAGATTATAATTTGTTATTTTGCATATCTTGTTTAGTATTTGGAGCCAGGACAATCCTAGGCCATGGGGATAACTGGACACAAGTTAACAAGAAAGGAAATCTCTACAACTGGGTTTTTGCCCATGAATATGAATTGGGGATTTTAGTTGCTGAATTCTGATGGGAAGATGGTAAACTGTGTCATGATCTAAGAAATTTCTTGCCACTCTGGTGTTGATGAGTGCTGAGATACCTAACTTGGTTTCTGAACAATTTAACTTAAATTGAAGAAGAAATGGTTTGGTTGAAACCTTTAGATTTTTGTGCACTCACTGTATTAGAGAGAAGTTGGTTCATCATATGCTATCCACCCAGTTACTGAGACAAGTGGGACACTGGTGGACGTGATAAGAATGCTCACAATAGAAGCATTACTGGTGCTCTAATGTGATCAATGTAGTTTTCAATTTGCATAGGTTTTTGAGTGAGATTATTCTTTCTTCCCAATGAGGAAGAGATTTGAGAGAGGGTAGATTTTTTTATTTCTGCCAGACAAGTGGGTAAATCAATTAGAAAGTCCAGTGATGAATGGCTGTCTCTTCAATCCAACTCCATGATAGCATCTTTCCTGAGTCCTTGACAGAATTAGACAGTGAGGGATGGTTCATTTCATCTACTACTTGCAGCTAGAGCTCTAAATCCTAAGGCATATTCAGCTGCAGTATGTTGCTTTAATGTTAGTAAACATTCACCAGCCTCATTCTACAAATTGTTGTAGGATTGCACAATCTTTCACAAACCAGATGGAGTACGCCAAACATTTTTCCTATGAGCACTTGGCTTTATCAGGTATTAAGGACTTTATTTTTGTCCTAACGCAAATTTGCTGGCTTGTCTGTTGTCTCCATGTCCAAGTTCTATCTTTATTGAGGATGTAACTCATGATGGTAGCAGCAGAATGACTTCAGAAGCCCCATATAAACATTCAATCTGAAATTTACAGAGAAATGCATCCAATCTAATTGGGAGGAACTTCATCATGTAGCATGACAATGACCCCAAAACACACTGCCAACACTACGAAGGACTTCATCAGGGCGAAAAAGTGGAATGTTTTAGATTGGCCAAGTCAATCGCCAGACCTTAAACCAACATGCATTTCACCTCCTGAAGAGGAGACTGAAGGGAGAAACCACCCCAAAACAAAGAACTGAAAGAAGCTGTAGTACAAGCCTGGAAAAACATCACAAAAGAAGAATGCAGAAGAGCAGTTTGGTGATGTCAGTGGGTTGCCAGCTTGATGCAGTTACTGCAGGCAAGGGATATGCAAACAAATATTAAGTGTTATTTACTTTATTCCTACATGTTCCAATACTTTACACTAAAGGTGCCATGTTCTAAGTTGTTTAACGCATCTAGATGTAAATATCAGGACATGAACTCTGAAAGTCTGATCTATTGTCTCATATTCATCCTTTGATCTTAAACTTAAATGCCTTCAGTGTATAGCAAAAATAAAAGAATTCGCCTTGCTGCTACTTTCAGTGGGGACTGTACATCTGGAGGAGTAAAAGCAATAACCACTGGATGGCACATCAGTGCATGCCTCTCTGGCAGGTAAATCCCATAGGAAAAAAAATCTAAAAGAGATCTCCTTATTATCTCTCTATTTTCTCCTAGACAGCAATGAGATTGGAATCGAAAAAAGGTGATGTCTGCTTAAGTCTTTTTCTCCTAAGACAAAAGACACAAGCAATCTTATATAAGTCCCCAGGTTGACTACGAACACACTAATGTATATTTGTAGAGGTGTACACTAGAGTATTTTTGATATGCTAGTTTAAATTCTTTTTACCAGTGTAGTTTTTTATGTTCGTGTTTGTAAGTATACTGGAAAAGAAGTAAATCTACACTAGGTGCCAAATAAAATATTAGTTTAGTTGTAGATATAGTAATATGTGTCTAAAAAGTATTTGAATATGCCAATTACTCAGGTCTACTTATTTACTAAATTATTGATGTTTTTATGTGAGCAAATGGTTAATCCGGTAACAATATATATGATAAGAATACATTTCAACAGGACTAGGCTTTTTGTTTTGTTTTTTGTTGGCCTCCAATTGCACTAAAGGAAATATTACGATGAGAGGAGAAGGCTTAGATTCAGGTGCATCATTGAATTGCATGCCATGTAATGTGTATTAGTCCAGCATCATGACCTTCTGATAACCCTCTTTACTGCTTTAGAAGAAACATATATACAGTGTTGTGGCTGAATGCCTTATTGACCAGGCTGTTTGTCTACATTATAGTATGTAAAGTATAGCATTTATTCTCTGGTCCCTGGAGGGGGCGTTGCCGCAGTTCAAAAAAGTCATTCATGGAAAGAGAAATGTGGAAATATACCTCCCATGTCTGCTACGACTGGAGCATTCTGATGTATCAGTGGATGAAACTAATGGAAATTTGACTCTGCTTTTGACAAAGTGAATGTTTGATTTTTTACAGTAAAAATTGGGTCTTAACTGCCAGAAAACTCATACAACTATGTGTGTTTGGTAGCCTGGGGAAACTCACTGAATGTCACTCTGACAAAGAGCCAAAAATGCTGAGAAATTGTGTTTTGACCAAAATTGGGGCTTTTCCTAATGCTTAGTATGCCTTGGCACATCTACTTTAAGATAATACAGAGGCAGTATTAAACTGTCCAGCAGCAAAAACAAGCCCTGGTATGTCAGGTGAGAACAAAAATGAGTGATACTTTGTGTTATGTGAGTGTCTGGAGTCTATGTATATAGGGGTGTGTGTGATTGAGTTAAGGTTTTCATGATTAGAAGTCTGGTGAACTTGAGCGTGACAGTGAAGTGGTGTGCTGGGCGTGTAGTCCTAAGCAGCCATGTTTGTAGGCCATGGCGCAGCTTGGGAAATGTCGCTGAATCTGATGTTAACATGACACAAATATGGCTTTAAAAATCAGTCAGTCTGTCTAAAGTTGTTTTGATTGCTAATTTGCTAGCTAGGTCTGCTTTTCTAATACCAGCCAACATTATGCCTTGATCAAATTTTTGGCCAAATGGAGATAAGTGTACTAGTTGATTCACCATGATTGGCCATTTTATTTCAGGGGATTAGACTAGAAACTGTTAATGTTAAATTAAAAGCAAATGAAATAAAAATATAGGAATTGCTTTTAATCAGTGTGTTGGTTTCTTTCAGTGGACTTGGAATATAATCTTTAAATTCAGTTTTCTTCCTTTTTACTTTTAAGCATATTTCAGTTCAGAATAATTTATGTGGTAGAAAATTTGACCATCAGAATGGTTTTTCCAGGCTGTCACACACATACTCGCACTTGCATGTAACAATAGTATGGACATGCCTAATAATGTACTGTATGTATGTAATGCAAGCACTTGGCTTTAGTCTCGATTTGAAAGTTATACCTCTCACTAATTCTTTATCATTTAAATGATTTTTAAATATGTACTAATGTTTTCTAGCTCATGTAGTAATGAATACATTGTAAGGGGACAAGAACATTGTAACATTGTAATCATTTGCATCAAGCTGGACCACACCACCCTGTCTTTGATTATTTTCTTATAACAGCATGACTTATTGGCTATGTTTACATGCACATCAAATTCTGGATAAATTCTTGCTGGTCTGTGTCTATGTTCTGCCCGTCACAGCTGCGAGTTGCTACAGGTCTATATTCGGGTTGCAGCCATATTATGAATTCGATGTTTATATGTGTACAGGTATTAGATTATTCTTGTATATACGATTGTTCTAAGTATGCCTGAATTGCCATTCCTAAATACCTAGCCTACAGCTAAGTATCTGTTAGCACCCACAATCCTTGTGGACTGAGCATGCGCATGTATCACCTTTCTGTGGATTTTCTGAATAAGGTGTTTACTAAAGAAACACCTTTAAATAAATGTAAAATGTCTAGCAATTCGTAAAAATTTGTATTCGTAACTGTGCAGCAGCAGTGTTAAACACATGGACAAGCACTTCTAGTTTCTCTTTAAAACTTTCTGCCATTTTTGTGATTGTTGTCATTGCTGCATCTCAATCAATAACTAAGACCTTACATTTAAAAATATTTATGAATCTACAAGATTGGGAATATTAGTGTGCAAAACAGTTTTTGGTAGATTTGAAAACTACATGAAAGTTTTAAAATTCACAGACAAACAGTAATTGGTTAAAAATTGTTTAAAAAATGGCTAGAATAGTACATAAGTATTTAGCTTGTTGTGAATGTCACATCACATTGGACTGTAATGTCCCACCATGTGTATATAGTGCGTTAATTTTTCCATGCTGAATAACCACAGGATATGCACGGCTCCCATCCTGCGCACATGTAATAAACATCAGGTATAATCCTGGCATTACGGTACTCATTTTCTTACCGCTGTTTTTCAAGAGCCAGAGTTTTTCAATTCTAATAATTGTTCATACAGTGAAAACTAATTTAAAGGACCACATGTTGTTTTATTATTATAGAAATCATCCTAAAACCACAGTTCTCCATTCTTCTGCAATCTGATAACTAAATGCAAAACTGATTTTGATCATAAATCAGAAGCATACTGTTATATCCCACTGTTTCCATTCATCTGTATATGCTGTAGCCATTGCTCTCAGTGTAGTTCTTCCATGCTAGTGAATCCTCTTTATTTCAAATGGCATTGAAATTAGCTATTTTCAAATGTGTAATGTCTCAAGGCACTTTTGCCACTCTGAGTAAGTGACTATATCAATATGTTGAGGAGCTTTGATCAGTGTTTGTATCTCTTATAGGAAGGTAATTAGATTAAAAAAGGTGACTTCACACAACTGGCCTATCCCCCTCTCTTTTTCCTTCCCCCAGCTCTCCAGTCAGTCATTTCAACCACTTAATACTGTGGCCATAATGGCATCATTAGCCAGGACTGTCTGTAAATGTGTGTCTGGATGTGTGTGCGTGTGTGTGTGTGTGTGTGTGTGTGTATGTGTGTGTAAAATGCCAGACATTTTTGTGGGCCTTCAGCTGCACTAAAGGAAATATTACAGTGAGATGAGAAAGCTTAGATTGAGATGCATCACTGAACTGTAGTGCTGCAGTTGATAATGGATTTTTCACACAATATGTAGTTCAGCATCATGACCTTCTCATGACACTCTTTACAGTATTAGAAGAAGCATATATACAGTGTTGTGGCTAAATGCCTTATCTATTTGGATTTCGATTATTTTTTTCACAGGTAAAGCAATTTATTTTACTGTAATACTATTTACAGGCTGTGTAGAAGTATTACATTTATTGTATGGTTCATGGTCTGGGGTGTTTAAGCAGTCATTCCTAGAATTAGAAATGTTCAAATGTACCACACACATCACCCACAGCTGCTGCACTGATTAGTGACATAAAGTACCAAAGGGGCTAAACTGGTGAACAATTAACTCTGTGTGGACTGTGCACAAAATGAACACATTTGACATGACGCTGTCTGAAGTGTATTTGTTCCCTATCTGATTTCTCCTGGTGTTACTACAAAGACTACAAAATGAAGCATAGAGTTCTTGGAAGGAACTTGCAGAGGCTGTGGGCTCTATCTCCAAAATGTACAAAACATGTAGCTACTCCCAGATATGTGGGTACATGTGGGTACTACCCAGACACCATTGTTTTATGTAACTCCTGTAGATAGTTCTCAGAAGAACTTCTGAAAACACTTGAACCAGCTCTAAGTGATAGCTGAGTCAAATATGACATTTCTGTTATTCTTGTCCACTGTATAGTGTCCTGACCTTGAAGAAAGCTTAACCAGAGTTTCACTCTCCCTCTTCAGTGTGCTATTTTACAGCTGATTGCTATGACGGATGACAATATTTTTGTTGCCCATTACTGTTTTTTCATGGGCTGCTCTGTCTCTGCCCATCTTCTATTAAAATCTATGAGGTTTTCAGATCTGACCACTGAATTGTGCAAACACAGGTTCACCACTTTATGAAATGTATGGGTATGAATGTTAAATGATGTTGTGTGATAATGTCATGATTTATTAAATTAGCACCTTTCACATCCCACTACACATGTTGGTCTACATCAGATTTACATACTTTTCTATGTAATTTATTGGCTGCTATATTCATACATTGCCACTTTTATAGTGTATTGTATTAAACTTGTTATTGTCCTGTGTTGTCACCCTATCTTGCACAGCATGTTCTCCACCTGTATAAATGTAAATGGAAAATATGACAAGAACCCCTACAGTGTTGAATTAACATGAGCTGAATTGAAATACTCTTATGTTGTAATATTTCTGGGAGTAAATTGAACTCTGCAGTGAATAATTTTGCTTAGATAGCCAAGAAACATTCCAAAAACTGATAATAAGCTGTTGCAATACACCTTATGCTCATGTAGAGACTCTTCTTGACAATATGGCCATGCATAACACACGCCTATATCATTTCCACACATATAGTATTGCTTGCCTTTTCTCTTGGTTCAGTTGCATTTGGTTTTATTCGTGTAGCATTTTTAACAATAGACATTTCCACAAAGCATCTTCATCTGGTTGTAAATCTAAATTCTTAATGAGGTCACAAGAAGCAGCAGTGACCAGGGGAAAACCCTCTGACACTACATAAGGAATAAACCAAGACTCGAAAGGGAACCTATCCTCTTATGGCTGACATCAGAAGGTAGCGTTATAAATCATTACACTATACAGTTATACAGAGAAATGGAAAACAGCATTAAATATGTTGCACAGATGTTTGTTATAGGTCGATGGAGAGTTCAGTTCAACTTTTATTTGAATTTTATTTGTATAGCACTTTTAACAATGGTCACAAAGCAGCTTTACAGAAATATCTAAATTCTGGATATATTATATTATTTATTATATATTATTATTATAAATTTATCTCTAAATATATTTAGTTTGATTTGCGATTTAAGTTGACAAGTTACATCAATATTTATGGGAATATATGGGGAAAGTTTCTCATATTCAGAGACAGCTTAAGCAGCTGCTTAAGATGACTTTCTGGCTGGCCGTTCTAGATTATTAAAATTAAGTGTGAGTAGTTTATGCCTCAGAGGTTGCCAGATTTAGAGTAATGGTGTCTGATATATGGTTTCTCAATAGCATCTAGACCATCATCTTTAAACTCAAGCAATTACTTTTAAGACAAAAAAAAAATTAAATAAAACAAAAAACAAAACCCTAAGAAGCAAATGAAGAACATAGCAAGCATTCAAACCTTTTCATAGGATTCTAGTATATTGCCAATATCGCTGCATGAATAATCTTCAAATTATCACATTAGTCACTGCACATTGTGGTTAAATTAACAATATGGCTTCCATCTTCATGTGGCAGCTTATAAAATAACACTAAGTCCAGTACATCCTATTATTTTGCTTTTTATGATTTTTTTTATAGTCTGCACCAACAGTTGATTGTGTGCACAAATTTGTATAGCCAGAAGATAATAAATTGAGTTCATGAAATCATAATGTGTGTGTAGTTTATTTTATCATGTTATTTATTGATAAAATAATGGCAATGATTAATTCAGTGTGTGCCCATGATTTAAAGGCTAAGCTGGCCAAACCCTTATCTGTTGAGCTTACAGCTCACATTAAGTTAATTCATGATTTTATATAAAAAGTCTAATTTGTAATATTAGTATTATCCAATGTTCTGTAAGTTCAGGGACATAAATGCAAAATAGGCTATATCTTTTTTTTGTTCAAAAGTTTTTGTTAGTTCAATGCAACTTGACATGTCTAATTATTAATGTCCATATAGAAGATAAAAGTAGATAGTGATGGAATTTTTAAAACCTTGTCTGTAATTGTAGTGCATTGTAGCCCTGCTCTGGTGTACAAGACAGTGGTGAGACCGGCCATGCTGTATGGTTTAGACACAGTGGCACTGAGAAAGCAACAGGAGTCAGAGCTAGAGGTAGCAGAGCTGAAGATGTTGAGGTTCTCTTTGGGAGTGACGAGGTTGGACAGGATTA
>CM074960.1:11817230-11831699 GCA_037577455.1 Pangasius macronema
AACCTGGTTACAACCCACCAGTGCGAAGTGTGAATACTTGTAATATTTTCCCTGGTCTTAAGATTTTGTTCAGGAGTGTATGACAATTGCTGTAATCTTTCAGACTTTTGTCTGTTTAAAGAGACAGCCAAATTGGTCTATTTTGACCCACTAGAATTCTTATATCGTCAATTAAAGTTGAAATATGTCTGGGTCTGATAAATTATTTTTAAATGACCTCTGATGTGAACAAAGTAGATACCCTAATTGTACTGGCCAAAAGAAATGTACGGTAACCGGATATGAAAAACTGGAATTAAATAGCCGGAATCTTTAGCCTTGGTGTACAGTATGTAAACTTTTGGAATCAACTGTGCTGTTAACCTACAAAAATAGGTAAGTAGTTAAAATATCATTAAGCAGAGTCTAGGTCATTGTAAAAAAGTTGCAGACTGGAACAGTAGAAAATCCATAAATTGATTGTGGATGCATACTGCTCTCAAAAATAAGGAGCCTCTAAGTAGCTCCATACACGGAAAAATAAAAAGTTCATTGAAATTACTTGATTCAAATGTGTACATCAGTTCCAGACAAATGAAAAGTTTTACTTCAACATAAATTTACCTGTTAACCTATTAACTTGTCAGTTACATGTGAACCATGTGTTCTGAACGTCTACTAGTGCACCATTGAGTCCATAATCACATACTGCATAACAGTGTGGTACTCATGCTACACCTCAGAGAACACAAGGCACACTGGTGCGTCATTAAAAAGCACAAATAATCACCAGATCACAGCTTCCAGCACTGGAAGAAATCTACAGAACTCACTGCACTCTCAGAGCTACTAACATTTCCAAAGACCGTACCCACCCCGGCAACACCCCTGCCTTACAGAACCCTGTATGCGTGTACCACCACACTGAGGAACAGCTTATTTTCCAGCGCTGTTACACTGCTTAACATTGGCTCTCAGCAGTCGCTCCACTCACCATAATGGCACCTCACATTAATCTGTACTATGCCACTGTGAACATCAGCTCATATCACACATACACTATATGGCCAAATGTTTGTGGACACCTGACCATCACACCCATATGTGCATGTTGAGCATCCCTTTCCAAATTTAGTCCCCTTTGGGGATCAAAAGTCCCCTTCATGTAACTTGCATTGTGCACAGGAACATTGTCATCCAGGAACATGTTTGGACCCCTTTGTTCTAGTGAAGGGAAATTGTAATACTACAGCATACAAACACATCCTGTACAATTGCATGCTTCCAACTTTGTGGCAACAGTTTGGGGAAGACCCACATATGGGTGTGATGATCAGGTGTCGACAAACTTTTGGCCGTATAGTGTACGTGCAATGCACTGTTTTCTTACTAAGTGAAATTCAGTCTACTATATTCTAAGTGCAATAACTGAAGTATCATTCTGTGCAATACTTTGTACTATACCTACATTTACACTTGTGTACATACTTTACTGTACTAATATTTACTTTTTTCATCCTTCCACATATCTGCTGTGAATTACTAACCACTTAATCATATAGACTGAGGTAGTAGCAACTCTCTGTTTCTATTTTTAGCAGACACTTTTTGTACTTTTGTAATTAAAATAAAATGATATCAATAAATGATATTATATTGTACTTGTACAGTGCCTAAAAATGTAATGTATCTCATTCGATCTGTAAATCACACAACATTTTCTCTGTCCAATGTCATATTCCCTTTTTCACTCTACCCATTGTAAGGCCTCATTCACATCTGGCATTAACGTGCATCTTGGGTAAGCCAGTTGTTAGTACAGGTGTGAACAGGGTCAACTGTGTCTTGGAGGAGCACTGTGATCCGATCAATCAAACCACCTTTTACGCCAATGACCGCATACCATTTGTAGTGTGAGCACAAAAGCATATTGATGCATCAAAGCAACAAAGACCATCTAATTGAAGAGTCATCAAAGGTCTGAACACGTCATAGTGTGTAGTGGCAAATCATTAAAGCTATAGGGCTGTTTTTTTTTATAGCTATTGGTTCAGGAGTTCTGTGAAGATTGATTGTGCACTTGGCTAAGAATCTTTAAGTAAAATGGTGACTCTAAACATACATCCCACTATCTAGTGTCACCTAGAAGAGAACGTGTTCCCTTTTGTTGGCTACTCAGGGATTTGTTCTTTGCCACTGTCACCTCTGGCTTGCTCATTAGGGATAGAAATCTACATTCAGATTTTTGTAAAGCTGCTTCGGGACAATATCTATGGTCAAAAGAATTACACAAATAAATTTGCATTGAATCAGAATGAAATCAACCCAGAAATGGTTGCAGGATCATCAGATCATGTCATGCACATGTCTGGATTTAAACACTATTTGAAAACATGTAGTGTAATTGAATAGAGCAATGAGAGAAAACTAGTGAAAATAAACGAGCCTGAATTTTTCTACGTGGAGGAGGGGACCAACATACATTTAAAAGCGTTCTCTCAACCTTGTTTCAGAACAGGCTTCGTCAGATATTAATTGTAAACACGATCATTTTGAAACCATTGTTTTGCAGAAAACATTCACTACTCAGAAAAATTTTCTATTTTAAAAAATGAAAACTTTATAGCAACCCCAAATACAAATATCAAAACTGTAGCTCCTGTGCAAAAGTGCTCTTCTATTGCTTGAAGTGAGAACTGAATGAACCTGCTCTAGACCTCTGACAGTAAAACTATAAATAACACTGTAGGTTTGTGCTGGCTCACACTGACATTAAGTACGAGTACTTATACTAATGACTAATGACACTATTGATGAGTATTCCCAGTGTAAATGAAAGGTAATAGTATGTTTCGTTTAGGTCAGAGAGAGAGAGAGAGAGAGAGAGAGAGAGAGAGAGAGAGAGAGCAGAAGAGTGTCATCTTCTGACACAATACATGTCTTATGTTCTGGACTTATGAGACATCTATTATCTTTACAGTTGCTAATGACAGGAGACGTCAAGCCCTTTCAACATGAGCTTGTGCAAGGCTTCACACACTGCCATTACCCATGTCTTATACGTATGTATCCATTAGTCATGTTTGTAATTTTCTTTTTTTGCCATCATCGGATAGCGTTTTTCCAATTTGCAGAAATTTTCACACTGAGATTGGTCAATAGTGGACAATAGTGTTTGGATGCGTGATGTTCCATCTTAGTGACAAGAACATAGGCATTTTTCTGGAGTTTATTCTCTGTAGAGAAGTCTGACAGAACACATATGTTGTCTACACAGAAGTCACCCTTTGGTTTATTCAGACATACACTATTATTACAACATTTGTTATTTACAGACATTTGAAGCACTCTTGAGATGGGCTTGTGCAAGGTTTTATGAGCTTCACTTTGATCATGACTGAATAGCTCCTGGCATTACTGAATAGCACAGTTAGCCATATTAACTATAAGAATGCCTCTGGCTTTTAGATGCACCAGACAGAGCGATTGACTGTCCTATTACATCTGACTGCTGGACAATGCTGTTTATGCTTGTGGAGGTGTAGTCCAATGCATTCCTCACACAGCAGTCACATCCATCACACTGCAGGCTCCATGTAGGGAAGAATTCTGCTGAGGACCTTGTGATAAAGGTCAGACGCACAGGCTTTGTTCTGTTGTTAGTATGGATGACTATTTCAGGCAGGTTGGGCTTCAAAATAGATACAATAGGACATTTCATAACACTTTTAGTATTTTATCTTGATAAAAATATATCAGGATAACAAGTAGAACTTAAAAAATCACCATGATTGCAATTTAATATATTAACTTTTTTATTGACCTATACTATTCAAATGTTTTCACATATTTCACAAAAAAAAATAAAATAAAAAATCCATTAGTATTTGGATATTGCACAATTTCTGTAGTTCTAAAACCACTTTACACTGGAAGTGAATGCCTGAAGTGAAAGTGCAAAATGTCAACTTTAATTCAAGAGCATTTACATATACACTTTAAGAACAATATATCAATAATCTTACAATGCCCTTTTGTACTCCATAAGTCATTTGACACTTTGCTGCTCAGTTGTTTAGGTTAAGCAACAATCTAGAGTTGACTATATATGCAATGAAACTAAAAAGAAATTAAAGTCTTGTTATTTGATAATAAATTTCAGATTAGATCAGGGATGTGGGAAGGCATTTTACATGGGGGATGCTGGAATTTAAAGCAGCATATGTGACATATGCTATCTATATATTATTATTATTTTAGCAGTTGCATTTAAGGGAATCTTGAAAGCCAGGGGTGCTGAAGGTATTGTACTTGCTGTGTTCATGGTTTAGACACTTGTAAAAAGTTTATTCACTATGGGCCGTATTTCGAATTGGTAATTTATGACGTCAACTGGCGTCCGATACTCAGTATGTCAATACTCAGGGAAAGTTAACCATATTCAAAGTAGCCTTATGTACATACTTAAGTGGATTTTCTGGGCATCCCATTCAGATTACACAAATAATCATCTGCATGTAGTTTATGCCTTCAAGGTTGCTTGAAGGTAGATTTTTCTTGAGTAGAGATGTCCAGGCTGGGGATTTTCAATAGATTCTAAACCACCACCTTTAAACACAAATGAAAAATTGTATAGTTCAAGATAATCATGTCTCGTGACACTCAGTCCTGGAAGCGGAATGGATTCCTGGACTGCACCTGGATTTTCAATCAGCTTTCACACTTGACTAAGTGTACTGAACTCTCAGTACAAACAGACTCCTGTCTGAAAAAAATGCAAGCATGAAAATGCTTGTCTCCTAACATGTGTCTATTCAGATACATTTCCTAAAGTCTTTGACTGACACTTCATGTACATAAAGGATTCTGATATATGGTATATGCCTACTTCACGTTTATTCACATATATTTTTAGGTCACATATCAATTTACCAGCCTAATTAAATTATAACACAATTAAACATGTCTTAAAATGTATATTTAGCTGATTAGTTGATTAGTTAGTTTCTAACAGGATGGTTATACAATGGTACTATGTTATACTAATATGTAGTGAGTACATATAGGAAATAAAAGGCCTTTTGGTACTTGGCAAATTTCTACAGTTATACCTGCATAAGGTTACAAATGGGCATATCTACAACAAACACCTGGGATGTTTTTCCAGGCTAATAATAACCAGGGAGTCTAACCTGCCAGGTAGAATCCAAAAATCTACTAGAAGTAGATCAGCCTCAATCAACTGGCGTACACTACTGATAGGCTCTAAACTAGCTGTTACAGCTACCCTCAGTAGTGGCCTGAGTGGGATTGGATAGTGATGTGCAACCTGCAGCACTGAATGAATGTTTTCACACAACGCCGATCACAATGGAATTCTCCATGCCACAGCGCAAGGATTTTATTTGAAGTTTATTTGTCATTAAAGGATAACTTGATAGGCTTGTGCACACCTCTACACTTCATAGAAAGTGATAATGTTCCGATAAAGGGAAAGAAAAAAGTCTTTTCCCAGTTTAGTCTTAATGTGCAGCTGACTGGAAAATTGGTTTCGTCTAGTCTGAAATATTATCAGACGAACATTTAGTCTGCTTTGTTTGCCATTTGCTTCACTGATTTGTCCACTGCGCTGTCTAGTTGACTAGTGAATGTATTGTATCTGGATCCACTACCTAGAACCTAAAGGTACAACAGGTGAATTTAGGTTATTAATTCTGCTCAATAGTTTGCAACAAGGTCTTAAAACATATTAATTATTCATTATCACAGCTAATAATGCAATTATTAGTCATTTTCGCCTAACAGCAACACAGATCTTTATGAATAAATAATAATACATAGTGAATAAACCTTTTACAAGTGTCTAATATGAGCTTTATTAAAGAAAATACATGACCTTAAATAACCCCCTAATATGTGTTCCCTAAAATAAACTTTTACAATTTGGAACAACATTTGAAGGAAAGCTGAGGTTCTGCACTTTAGCATCTTAGGTAGGTTCTTGGAAGTGCTTTTACAGTTTCCTACATTCCCCTGTAAGTGTCTGGTGCACACTTTAAAGCACTGAGTAATTATTTTGGGTAATGCAAATACCAAGACAATTTAAATACATTTCACTGGAATTTTCAGACAGGTCCTAGATATTAACCAAACAAGCACGCAGCATAAATACCAAGAACTGGTTAATTATTTTAGTGTAAAAAGATTGCATTTACCAAGACAAACAAACAAACAAACAAACAAACAAAAAACAAAAAAACAGGGAACCAGGTATCAAAAAGGTAGGAAATTCTTCCTTTAATGTTTCCATTCGTTACACTGTATTGTTTTTTAGTTGAAATGCATTGTTCCACGCAAATATATAGTTTTCTGAAGAACATGTTACAGACCCAGTAAAACAGTAAGAATGATCACTTTCTTTAACAGTTCAGGTTCAGTTGCATTTCCTGGTAACATAGAGGTACAGTTGGGTCGATTAGTATATAGACAGTGACACAATTTTCTTAATTTTGCCTCTGTACACCACCACAATGGATTTGACATGAAACAACATGTGGTGATGAAGTGTAGACTTTCAGCTTTAATTCAAGGGGTTTAACAAAAATATTGCACTAACTGTGTAGCAATTACAGCCATTTTTTTCACAGACTCAAAATTAATTGGACAAAGTAACATAATTAAAATTATAAAGATTATTTTAAATAATTGGATCCAAAACCTTTGCAGTCATTCAAACCTCTTGAATTAAAGCTGAAAGTCTACACTTCAATCATATCTTGATTGCTTCATTTCAAATCCATTGTGTTGGCTCACAGAGGCAAGAACAACAACTGAACTTCCACAGCTTCATTGTGCCTTGGCATGGATTCTACAAGTATTTGTATTGTACTGTACTGGGGATATAACACCATTTTAAAAAACATATTTACGTTCCTGCTTAAAAATGTTATATTACCGTTAATAATTCTATTCTCTACCTTGCTACTCCAGATAATTAACTGATTATGTCATGTTATGTTACACTCCTCCCCAATATCTAGAACTTGTCAGGTATTTCAGCCAAATTTAATTGATCTGTTCTGGTACATACCATCTTTAACACCAAAATAATTAACCAGATCTACACATTCACTGCCTACAACTTAGAGCACTGTAAAAGAAAACATTACCGTTTCCTTTCTGTTACGTTGTAAACAGAACAACAAAAAGGGTGTCACTTTGTAATTTCGTACGCACTACACTGACAGCAGCATCATTACCTATACACCATATAGAGCACTAATATCACATGACATAAAATACACTATATAAATCACAGGTGAAATACGCACACAACACAGACCAAAGCTTTTTGGACAGTGAATAAATAATATCTAGTAAGACTTTTCTCTATTGCACTGACTTCCTATCACCATCCATGTAGGTAATTGTTAGTTGCATAAACAGAAATGCATACTATTTGCCTTCCAGAACATAATTATATATATAGTATACAGTTTAGATAATGTTAAATCATTGCCTGCATAAGGATGGAAATTTCAATCAATTAATAAGATTAGTTTTATCTGCCTGATCTAATGGATCTGATCTCGAGAATGAAATTGAATTAGCACAAGAGAAAGCACTAATGATTTCACTCTGCAGTGGCAGCCACTGTGTGCTGTGTCGTTGAACAACTGAACATTATCTAAAAGGCCTTAAATGTATTTAAAGTCAAGTGCTTTTGTACAGTGGATATAAAAAGTCTACACACCCCTGTTAAAATTGGAGGTTTTCATGACTCATATGGTGTATCAGAAGCACGATGAGCCACATAGTCAGTTGTCATGATGTTATGTAATGCAGCACAGTCCAGAAAATGAAAACAGGAAATCTATATTCTATGTTCATCTATTTGTTCAGAAACTAAAGTAGTCTTAAAGACACCAGTTGAATAATAATCCTTTATTAACATTTATGTAGGCTTGGTCTTTTGTCATTAAGGAGTTAAGCATGTGTCACATAGCCCTATGAACAGTATCCTTACAAAGGTTTACGCAAAAAGACTGATGGATCTGTTTTTCTTTTGCTAATGAATTTCACACAAGAACCTTCACAACATTCACTTTAAAACAGTGTCTAGTAATTTACCACATGCTGTTAAGGAACAGGCGATTGCCCTGTGATTATGTTAGTTCGACAAAACATGTGGGTCAGTGGAGATTGATAAAGGAAATGCAATTCTCACAGCACAGATGTGGCTAGCCAAGGAGGTCATTTAAAAGTTTGGTTTTAAACCAGTGCATCGTGCTCATGTCCCATTGAAGTAACTCATTTTAATAAACATTATAATTCTTTGTTCACATTCAATACAGAGGCAGACAGAAACACACATACTTTCAGTACAAAGACACACACACACACACACACACACACACACACACACACACACACACACACACACACACACACACACACACACACACACTTATGAACCATGCTCTCACATTCTGCTGATACTTTTTCTTCCTTTCCGTTTTACTTCCCCTAATCCAGCAGTCTGCCAATACTTGAACAAACAAGAAACAGTCTTTATGGGGAACAATATTAGCCTTTATACAGTGTCAGTTTCTGTCTCTTGCCCTGTACCTCATCCATATCACAACTTGCCTCATTCATTGTACAGTACACTCTTCTTCTAACATAAAACGCGCCCTAGACAGGCTGTGTGTCCATTTTAGTGATAGCTCCCTCCTTTGCCACATATCTCATTTGTCCATTAATGGAATAATTCCATTAATTCCAATAATTCCATATTTTAGGTTAATAGGCTGCAACGGAGTCTTAATGATGTGTTACTCTGGTCTCTGCAGCATTCCCTGTGCACAGCACAGATTTAATAGAGAAGGATATTAAGTCAAAATATGATGTCCACAATAAACTATCTTTCACGTACACCAGGGATTTTTAGTGATCAATAGCATTTGCTGAATTGCTGAGGAATATCTTTAATGTCCTTCGTTCTTTTTTTTTTTTTTCTCTCTGTCACAAAGCAGCAGTGCATTGAGCCACGCAGAACTGCCAGGAACTGAGTCAGCTGAAAAAGTGGGTGCAGTAAATTCATTAGAACTGTAGGATTTTCCTTTGGTAGACATTTCTCTGCTTTCAGTTTTAACTGCAGTGCTGCATTTTTAACCATTTTTTTAAAAATGTATTTAGTCTGCTTTAAATGTGCTTTGCTAATGCAGGGGCATTCCTAATGGGCCATTTTTAATGTTTGCACAGTGAAGTGTGACAATAACTCTACACAGGGGCCAATGCAAATTTCTCAATAAAAAAAAAAAATTCTCATTTTCGACTTCTATATAGATCTTCCACAAATCTTCTGGAAGAAATGATAGTGGAAAAAATAAGTATACGCATAAGTATATATTTTAGTTGTACAGTAAGCTTTTGTGTCTTGGAATGACAATATATTGAACAGGATGTCCATTCAAATTGTACAAATATTTACAGTTATACAGTGTACTGTACAGTGTACAGTATGTACATTTTTACACAATGTTTTTTAAACTGAAACATCAATACTGGTCAAGTTATCTTATCACATTTGTATGTTTAGTTCTGCACGACTGCTGCTAGCCAACAGTCTTGGCTCTTTCTTCTAGCCACTGAGACTGTCATATTGATAACTGAAACTGTAAGAAGTAATAACAGTACCTCTGCTAGGATTACACTCACTTTGTGATGGGCTGTTGCCGTTGATCAGTAGACAGTCTCTTTAACGACATTGGTAGAGAAAGTGTGGCTACTGCAGATGCTGATAGAGTGCCTGGTGAGCATGCGTGTTTGCTTCTTACGCCGGCATGGCAGGAAGAAATTGTGCAGCGTGGAGAAGAAGATCTGGCGGTAGTTGGTCGAGACGAGGTTGTAAAGGACAGGGTTGATTGCTGAGCTCACATAGAACAGCACGTTGGTGACCATGTAGAAATAGTGGTAGAAGTCATAGAGAGTGCTAAGACACAGAGAATGAGACAGACAGACAGTTGATCTTATTAATATACATATAAATGTGTTTGTGCCATTGCTGTAAAATCTAATGCTAAAGTTCTTTTCAGTGGTAAACCTAAAACATTTGTCAAGGTTGCCCAAGAACACCATTTATAACAATTTAGAACACCACTTATTTAAGTTTTATTTTTCATCTCCAGTGAAAAGCAGTGCAATAAAACCCTGGATATAAAGAAAAGACTGCATACAGTTTTTTTTTCTGTTTTCACAAATTATGATTAAAAAAATCAGGGCTATTCAGGGATAGGCTAAAGCAACTGAGCCTTGGATTTGTGAACTTCCATTTTTTTCTGAAGTGAATTTCTTCAAAATGAATTTTACTGGCTGAATATCTTGAAATTCAATTTTAAGATCTGAATCTGAATTTATGAACACTGATATAACCTAATTGAAAATAGAGGCTTGATTTAAAAAAAAAATATGCTATTAAAAAAATAAAAAATGTGTGATTTTCAAAGTAATATATTTCATTACCATGAATTCAACAGTCTTATGAAGAATTTAGTGGCTTTTAACATTTAAATTCTTTCAAATCAAGTCCCTTTTTTGCTTCCACACCTATCCAAACCTATAACCATGTGTTATAGCAGCATTTTACAGCATTTCACTATTTTCCACTATTATTTTTACTCTACTATTTTACTGTGCTACTACATTTCTCTCACTTCTTGTATGTCTCTTCCCTATTGTAGTGATTGCATTCATCAGCAGACTATATAAGACTTTTATTCTACCAAAGTGGTCGTTTGCCTCTACATGAGGAACAGACAGTAGTCCAGGACAATGGAAGAGGTTGGATAATAGATGGTGAGCCACCCACTTGGACTCAACCTTTCATCATCTTTCATTTTAAAGATTGGGTTAACACACTAGACAAAAATTTTATATGTTTAACTGAACTTTTCCCTCAGTCTGAAGAGAAAACTTTAATTTTTTTTTATTTCATTAAGTGCCAATATCTTGGATGTCATTCTACGAGTTACAAGAAAAAAAACAATTGCTTGTTTGTATTCTGATGTAAATGCAGCTTAATTGGAAGATGAAATATGTTTGTGAAAGTCAGCTAGGCTTTTTATTTTTCCAGTGTCCTACACAATACCCTGCGACAGCACTTAGACAAAGAAATAACCTTCAGAAAATGAACAGAAGCCATTTTTCAATGGTGCATGCTACCACAAATATAGTCAAGCATATATCTCTAGCCTTAATTTCCAAATGGCTGAGCTTGCATTCAGACAGCAACCTGTCCCTTCTCTCTAGTGTCTTGTATATCACAGCAGAGTTCTGCCAAATGCTCTCCCAAATTATATCTCTGCTACTTTGAGTTGGATGAATGAAACATTCAGACTCCAATCCTAAAGATACTCTTATGCTAAAGAGAGACTGAAAGCCAAACGAGATTAAAAGAACAATGGCACTCTGACATATCTTATCTGACCTTCTATACTGAGCATTAAAACCTTGTACTTTAAAGAACTTCTGAACCATATTAAATATATTTTAGGCATTAGAGATTTATAGCTCCTCTTAAATCAAGCTCTTGAAACATGTCTACATCCGTCATCAGAACTAGCTCACTCAGCCTGATAACACAGAAGATAATAAAAACTGCTCACTTTAAATGTCTAAACAAATCAACGTACATGTTGGCTTTGTAATTTTCCTTGGATCCACCAAATGATCCACATTAGTGTGCGGGGTGTGGGTGTGTGTGATGTGATGTATAGAGTGCTCTCATGCCCAAGCTGTCTTCAATGGAACACTCCAGTAATGAATGGGCAGAAACCCTAAAGAGCATACACAAATTATATTCCAGCTCCTAAATACTGTTAGGAAAACTGCCAAACACCTGTCTACCATTCAATTCATTCACAGCCCACACTGCCTGTCACAGAAATGCCAGAAAGCAGATGATTCACAGCTCAGAGGCTGTCATCTGCTGGAGAGATAGATGAGCTTCCTAAACCCGTGTATGTAGAGGCCTGTAATGAACTCATGAGGTATAATACGGTAGTTGAATATAGCTTAGTGCATGTTTGATGTTGAAAGCAAAACACTATCTATGTGTGACTATGAAAGTAAATAACCCCCTGCTGTAGAACAGATATTCTGGTTGGGCCCTGCTGATTCCATTTGCTTTGAAGATGCCTCAGGGCACTCTTTGGATTCACCCCAAGTCATAAAGAATCCATTCCTTCCTAGACTGTTAGAAACAAGCCCCCAGGCCTTAAGAAGGGCTTTAAAAATAAACATGCTCATACCTCCTCTATATATTTGATTGCGTAGTTATGGTTTTCACTGCTGATTCAGTCAGCAGGTAATAACTCGGCAGTCATTCAAGACGTTTATGATGTAGATTTTCAAACAAGATGTCCAGTGGAGAGCTTTAAAATACTCACTCAGTCCAATCAGTCACGTAACAGTACATCAGTCGACGGGCATGATATGGCAGCCAGCAGACCACAAAAGCAATGACTACAGCTCCTGGAAAGAAAAACGAATGATTAAATACAATTATTCATAAGAATTTTGCTGGCACATGTGAACCACTCATTGTTGATATTCTTATTGCTGACAAAATAATTATCATCAGGAATGGGAAATTGATTTTATGGCACTGCAACCATCTGCCCATCCTAGTGGCACATTCGTCTAATGCGTTTTTTGTATGGACAATATTTTATGCAAAGCAAATACATTCGCTTCAGAGGGTTATTGGAGGCCATAATAATCATGTCCAGACTGTTATTTTAAATAATCCCCAAAAACAAAGAGAGACAGCATGCTGTTTTTCCAGTTTCTGTGAATCATCTGCTAAATAATGTAAATGTAAATCTCTTGGCCTTTGTGCAATGTTTATCTTCAAGCATAAGGGTATTTTACTAGATATGTCAGTAAATTAGGGACTGACTCACTTTTTAAAAAAAAAAAAATACACTTCTCTTGGTTGCATTTGTGGCACAGAATGTGTATGTGGTTCATGTTGGGATGGTGAGTAGTAATACCATTCTGGGTTTAAAAGATTTTGGGAAGCCTAGCATTAGCGACATAATGCTGCAAATTACACCCATTGTGACTAGAAGTAAATACAGCAGAAGACTCCTATTAAGCCTTATGTACCATTCGACCTTGAGAGCCAAGGCAAGTCTACACGTCAGGATATTTTCACCTGTGTTGATAGCTTCATTTAGATGTATAACATGTCACATTTCCAGATCAATAGCTATGGCTACTGTGACAAGAACTGTTACATTGTCTACTGACACATTATTTACACTGATACTGTAGGAAAAATGTACATATTAGTATACATTAATTAATTATATCATACTTGCTTTTTTCCAAAACCTTTTTTTTTGCACATATTCATTTTTCATACAACACTTTTTCAAATATTGATCATATTTATAATATATAGTACACATTCCTCACCTGATCTGTACATGGATGAATAAAGCAGTCAGACTCCAATTCATTTTATTCTAAAGAGAGACTGGTTTTGAAAAAGGCATATGAGATTAAATTAAAAACAATGTCACTCCATCATGTCTGATCTGACCTTCTATATTAGGGATTAAAACCTTGTACTTTAAAGATCATCTGAGCCATATTAAATACATTTAAATATTAGAGATTTATATCTCATACTTCTACTACTACTACTACTACTACTACTTCTAATAAAAAAAAACTCTTCTAGGTGCATCTTTTAAAACATCTCTACATCCTTAATCAGAACTAGCTCACTCAGCCTAATAACACACAGAATAATAAAATCTGCTCCCTGCAAATATCAAAATAAAGTCAAGTACGTGGTGGCATTGATCAAAATCCCATCTAGCTATACCCATCAATCTCACTGCATACTGTACACAGTTTCTCTCCATTTTTATAAGACAAATAGCTCAGAACATGCAAATGCATGCAAATAAACAAGCAGAAAGACCACAGTATCTGCACTAGTAAGAGTGGGTTTACCAGCAGAGGGTTGTTATTTAACCTTGGATTTGCTGACTGACCAGCTAGATCAGACCAGCACTAAACAGCATAAACCAGCTTTCCCAAATGCAGTACATGTGCATCTAAGGTGTGTGTTTTCTCATCCAGATCAAACACTGTAATGTTTTATCCTCTTTTCTGCCTATTTTTCCAACAGATATTACATTTCCAGAAACAAAAAGAGGGCTGGCTCGTTTTGAGAGGTTTTCAAGAAGGACTGACTTGTCCTGATTTTCACCCCATGCCTATCCAGTGTCTCTGCTGAGTAATGTTTGGGGACAACAGACATTCAGACTCATCTACTTCTCTGTACTCTACTTTCTCTGTTTGGAAAGTAATAGCTGGCTAAAGTAACAAATGTACCTAAATATTTCTATTTTACATATTAACATTTTACAACTTACATTCTTCAAAATTCACACATACAGTGCCCTCTAGACT
>CM074960.1:11831799-11842759 GCA_037577455.1 Pangasius macronema
GAGGATTTTCAGGAACAGGTTTTCAGATCATGTAACACTTTAATTGCACACAGGTTGATTCCATTCAACTAATTATGTGACTTCTAATGACAGCTGATTGCACCCAAACTAATTTAGGTGTCTCACAGCAGTGAATGGAGTGAATACTAATGCAATAAAAAAGTTTTTATTTGTTCAGGAGTCATGATATATAATCTAAATAGGTCCACTTCAGTTCCTGGTTGTAACACTACAAAATGTAGAAAATCTCAACGGGGTGATTATTTTAACTAATGGACAGAGGGAAACTCAGGGAGAAGGTCCAAATGTGGTGTCTTGAACTTTCAGCCATGAACAGCTGCAGTATCGTAGGGATTCAAACTCACACTCCACTGTAGAGCAAGACCTCACACCAAAATAAGCCTTTTTAGACCCCATAATCATCATCTATCTGTTGTGCTCATTTGCAGCAGTAATGTAATTAGTAACTGACAAACAAAATAGAATCTTATTCCACCTTCCTTTGGAAGGGATTTAATATGACATAAATCTAGAGCAAAGAAACAAATGGTTTTATTTAATTTTACCTTTGACATTTGACAAAATTTGCTCAGTTTTAGCATCAGTAATCATCATTTATCATGACAGAAATCTGAAGGGATTTACTGAATTGTATTTCCACATGTGATACTGCCATCTCTCTAGCTGCGTAACACTGTTGACACACTCATTTATCCAACACTTGTGCTAACCACAAAGCTATATAGATTTCTTTCCAAATGTCGCTATTTTGCTGTGCATTTTGCAGAGTGCACTTAGAAATAAAGCTCCAACTGGGATGTAAAAACAATGACATGATTTGTACTGACCTAATTGAAGAAAGTTAATTAAGTAATTGACTTGAAATGCATAGGTCATAGAGGTCATAGAGGTGAATTACCCCCTCCACACCCATTTCAGGAACAACCTCTAAAGCAAAACATTTCAACTACTAAGTATTAGAATATTAGTACATTCTCAGGGGATTATGCAAAATAAATATGTGCTCATTCCCCTTTAGCTCAGTAGTAACAGTGTCTACATTGTCACTGATATCAAAATGATGAAATCAGTGTCTTCATGTTGTGTGGTTAGTGTCAATATTTGAGGAATGATTACAGTGTGGTTGAGCATTTAAATTGGTCTTGTCCATTTGTGTACTTCAGACTCACATTCATTCAGTATGTTATTTGGCATTAAACAGATAACCATAACATGAATAATTCATAAAGCACTTACAAATTAGCATTCGGTTAAAATAGAACAAGAATATTCAAAGTAAATGGATTGGATTGTGGTTCTTTGTAGCAACCTTATTAGAATGTGAAAAGGTCTTGAGACGTCTCTCTCTCTCTCTCTCTCTCTCTCTCTCTCTCTCTCTCTCTATCTCTCTCTCTCTCTATTTTCCTATCTTTGCCACTTTGCCTTACTTGTGTAGTCACTAATTTCTTTGTCCATCTCACTCTGAGCTATGTGACCATCTCAGCACAAAACCCTCTCTGTCCCTTCAAGTCATCTTCTTTGGTTGTTCAACTTCCCTTGGGTATGTCTTTGGTCACATCATATAACAGTTCAAAAAATATATTTAAAATGGGTTATTCAGTTCAAAGGTTCAAAGGACTGCTGAAACATATATTACTGAGTGTACTGAATGCAATACCCTAGTGGGATTTGAGAAGGCAGCACATTGATGCATACTACGAAGGACTTATAAAACTTTTTTCTTCCCTTAATAAATATGTATACCAAGCTTCACTATATCTTCTTCCTCAGATTTTGAGACTTCTTTTCAATACTCTAAGTAAGTGCCCACACTGGACCCAGTTCAACTCTGGAAGCAAATACTTTTCCAGAGAGCCTTTGGCTTACTCTGTCCTATCAGAGGACTCAGGCTTTTATGGTGCTTTTATACAGGCTGAATTCAATTTAGGGAAACATTCAATAAATGGCGATGGATAAAAACGTCTCCAGAACTTTGTGACCCTGCAAAAAGGCAAGTCTCTTCCATGGATTGCATGTAATTAGGAGTTGTCACTGGCTTTCAGATTTACATTGCTGTGGATCAGTGCATCTGCTAGATGGCAAAGCTGGGAAATCTATGTGGCACTGTGATCTATGGCCTCTGATTGTCAGGGAAGTGTTTTTGCAGGAAATTACACAGCACTTAGCCAATGGCATTCAGTGACCCCACAGAAACTGAGAGGAGAATGTTGATCATTTCTGCAGATTTATAGGAAAAATGAATCAAACTTACTTTGTAGATCAAACTATTATTTATGTATAAACTGTGTGTGTTTGTGTGGAAGCCTCGAAAGACCCTTCATAATGTCAATTTTCTACTATATGTAGTTTTAAAAACTACAGGTACTCCTGAAATTAAATATGTTTCTTTTTTTGGATGCATCACAACCACAAGTTAAGTAATAGCATTAAACAACTTTATAAGAACAATGATTTCACTTCACTTAATGATTTCATTCCAATTCCATGGAAACAAACCCCACCTACCTTCATGTTTGTAACATAATCTACATATGGAAAACACTACTGCCAAATTCTATAAGTTTACATTGAGAAATGAATGGTCACTTTGATTATAAGCATCATCCACATTATTATTTGTCTGATCAGGAGGTAAAGATCACTTGCAACCAACTGTGGGGGTCTTGGTCAGAAACATTGCAGGAAGTGCTCTCTTCCAAGTGTGTTACGCTGCCCTGTGACTGTGATGCAGCATGGGTAGCAGTTCAAAAAGATCTGGAGGTTGGCTTCATGTATCTCAGAGGAAGCATGTGTTTGCTCTAGCTTCTCTGGTTGATAGTTGAGTGATAGGGGAGAGATAGGTAGTAGAGAGTTAGCTACAACTGAGGGAGAAAAGAAGATAAAATTGATAAATTGATGGTGAAAACAGAGAAGACTATGTAATACTAGTCCACCTCTTAAGTCATCACAGATCACATGGTGAAAAAAATTCAAGCTGCCGAATTGCAGCATATAATAGGCTGTGATTAATAAAGATATTTAAAAGCTCCCTGTGGAGAATAGAAATAGCTTTGTGTGATTATTTTTGCGACAATCTTTGATTCTTCTCTCTCTCTCTCTCTCTCTCTCTCTCTCTCTCTCACACACACACACACACACACACACACACACACACACACACTACAAAAAAGGATATTTGTTGCATGCTAGAATGCTATTCAATTTACATTAAGCTGAACCAAAAGGGTTTTTTTGCTTATCCATTGCAAATGAAGCACAGTTTGAATGCTGGATGCCTGTCTGTTTTTTTTTTTCTGGAAAGTTAGAAAAGCAGTGGTCCATACAGATAGTAAAAGGCAGGGTGCTCAGGTGGTACTTCCATAGATGAAACAGTTTTTTATAGAGTGAAGAAAAACAAGCATTTTCTTTTGCCTTTAAACCCACTGTGATAGATGCTGGCAATCTTGGCAACATTTGCACCAAGCCCCACATTACCTGAGCAAAATCTTGGTCTTTTATGATCTGCCATATCCGCTTCGGTCTTGCAGGTTCTTTATTAGTGCCTATAATAATGAAAACTACAGCAGGGAGCAGAGCTTTTTCCTACATAGCCTCTAGCCTTTCAATTAGTGTTCAAGTCTCAGACACAGTTTAAATGTCTACCCACCAATACCACCCCCCACACCCCAAAGTTATCACACAGGTTTGCTGATGGTGGAGCAGCAGGATGCCTTATGTCCCATTGTACCCACTAATGCCTGTCTTAACTTCTGAATCTTCCTTTTAGTTATGCTCATATTGCATACACCTTTTAAACCACTGTAGAATAAGATCATCTAATAATCCTAATAATCTCTCTCTCTTCTCTCTCTCTCTCTCTCTCTCTCTCTCTCTCTAGCTGTACCTGTACTCCTGTTGCCTGATGTAATGTCAATGCCTGATCATAACACACTTCTACTGCTCTGGCTCCTCTTACCCTCTAGACCTGTCTGATTCATCCTGATACCTCAGCTTGGAGGCTGATACTTCTGCACATGTGACGCCCCAACTGCTGCTGTCTTGTTTTTGTCTACTATATTACACATATGTTGCATATAACATATGTTACTGATTGGGAGGAGAACAGTGGTCTATGGAGGACTAGTGGTTAGACCTCTGCACTCTCAGTGCTATGGTCTTGGTTCAACTGCTAGCTGGGGAACGATCCCCAGCCACAGTACTGGTCCCAACCCCTGATAAAAGTGGGGAGTGTTGTGTCAGGAAGGCCATTTGGCATAGAAACTGTGCCAAATCAAATATCTGGCGTCCCCTAACAGGAGCAGCCAAAAGAAGAACAAGTGACTGGAAGAAGACCAATTTGTTTGGAGGATGAAAAACCCCCAGAAACTAACATACTCAAAATTTTCTCATGTTTCTCTAGCACACTATTTTCTTTGGCTGTTTTGGCTGTTTGGAACCATTTTTTAAACTGACCCTGTTTCACTGACTTGCATAATTTTGTGATTTAAGTAGAATTTACTAAAAACACATCCCCAAAATTATTCATAAAATGTGTGTAATATTGTTGCCTCAGGCTTAAAGAGATACCACATACACAATCACTAGAAAAAGAAAGTATACCCTCATTCAATTCTATGTTTTTATTTATCAGAGCCTAAATAACAATTGTGTGATCCTCACCGATTTCTATAAGCAAACAAATAAGCTCAGGTAACAACAAAAACACAACAGGTTTCAATATGTAGTCATTTTTCCCTAAAAAAAAAATAAACCAACATTCAGAAACCAAGTGGGGTTAAAATAAGTACACAGTTCCTACTTCCACAATTATTAAGATAGTAATTAGCAGCCAGGTATTACTAATGAAATGCACAAGACTGATTAATCATCAAGAAGTGTGACTACCTGTATAAAAGCAGAATTTTGGCAGTTTGGTGTTTTGGAGCATTCAAGTGTGTGTATATATCATGCCAAAAAGTATGTAAGCCATGACCTTTGAGAAACAAATGTTGCTGCTCATCAATTTGGAAAGGGTCATAAGGCCATCTCCAAAGAATTTCAAATTCACCATTCTACAGTGTGAAACAGTGGGAGAAAATAACTACATATATTACATATAGTAATAACTATATATAAAAACACATATTTTTGTTGTCACCTGAGGTTATTTGTTTGCTTATGGAAGTTGGTGAAGACCACATAATTGTTATTTAGCCCCTGATAAATAAAAATATGAGTGGGTTGAAGGAGGGTGTACTTTCTTTTTCCCATGAGTGTAGCTTTTTACAGTGTAAGCATCATGTACATTCCATAGACATTTGACTGTTACTTACGCAACACCATAACGCCATGGCGCAGGGACTGGGCACGGTTGGGCTCCACAGCAACACTGAGCATAGTGGCATTACCCCCAACAAGGCAGACACGGTTGTCCTGAGCTGCCTCACGAAACATACGAAGAAGTTGACTTGCAATGACTCCATTCAGCACTGAGATCAGACCCATAGGAACAATGAATGACAGGAATGCATTCACCTGATGGGATAGAGAAAGAAATGTAATAAATGATATAGGTTTGTGAAAGACACTGTTGTTTTGAAAGATAGTTAGGTTATTCAGTCACATTAGATAGAAAGTTTGCCAGAAATGTCCAATGTTAAGACCAATGAAACCAAGTCTTGTTAGCTTGTTTTGCCCTCATTACTAAGCCTTTTAACTCACATTCTGGCCATTTTTCAGTTTATAGTTTCTGTTTCTGTATTTTCTGTTTATAGTTTTCTGATTTTTACTCCCCGTCTTGTGCATGGTCAGAGGGTGCAGTGGGTAGCATTTCTCCAGGGTTCTGGGTTTGAACCTGAGCTCGATTTACTCCATCTCCCCATGTCAGTGTGGATTTCCTCTGGGTTCTCCGGTTTCCTCTCACTTCTGAAAAACCACACCAGTAAGTGGACTGGCTACTTGCTGGTGCCCTTCAACTGACTGGTGACCCATCCAGGTTGTATCCTTGCCTCATGCCCTGTGTTGTTGAAATAGGCTAAGGATCCACCACATCCCTAACAAGTATAAAGTCATTACTGAAAGTGAGTGAGTGTCTTGTTAATTTTTCTTTGATTTATTATGGTTCTTGATTCTATTGACTGTTTTTATGTTTCATGATACTTTCTGATGTATTCCCTATACACTTTCTGTGAGTTCCATGGGCAGTGTTTTCAATAAGTGCTAATACCTTTTTCTATGGCAAACAATGACTGTTGAGACGATAAGAATGATAATCATTCTAGTGTGATCTTTATTGAGGGTGAGATCCTATCAAGAGCTTATACTGATCTTATTTGATGTCCTGACTCATTTTTGTTTGAACTGTGGAAGAGACTAGTTGACAACTTTGAATTACCTTTTGACTAGTAAAATGAATAGACATGCAACCCCTGACTTAATAATGGAAACATAACAATGTAGTAAACAAAAGTAGTACAGCCACAAATTGCCTTATAATAGCTTCATTCTATTTCACAAGTTGTGAATATATATAGTGGGATTTTAGATAAATATTCAAGTGGAGATACACAGAAATTGTCATAAAGGTTAACGATACTCAAGTTGGGAGGCTACAAAAGGCATTTGGCTTTCCTTAAGATGGATGCTTATTCCTTTTTTAATTTGGTTGAGGGTTGTATATGATTTATAGATGGAGACAGAACCTCAGAGACTCTGATTCCACTCAAACAACTTCCAATCATGTGTAGATGCCTTTGTTTCAGCCGTCCATACAAAGACACAAATTCCTCACTCATTCCCTCTTTCACATCTATGCCATTCCCGTGACATTTACTCCATTGATATTTCAAGCACACTCAACATGGCATCTAAGAATATGAAGGGAGGTAATTACCACATTGACTGCTCCCCTGTCTCCCTTTTTCCTTTTTTGCTGACATATTGGCTACAAGAGCTTAGGCAGAAGACTTTAAAAGAATCATTTCGACAGCCTCCCTAATTGCTCCATCTATTGCTAACTATCTTCTAGTAATGTGTCTCACTACAGTTATATTCATATTAGATGTAGATAAAACAATTGAGAGTTAACAAACAATTTATTTTCATGACTGTAATGCCAGAGTGACCTGGTTTCAATCTGTCTTGTGTCTAGACAGACACTTCATCGAAAAATGTCATTTTGGCTAAAGATGAATAAAAACCTGTAGCACCTTTTAAGCGTAATACAACTGACAGTTGAGTTGCATCTTCAGATGTATGTTCCCCAAACATCAAATGCAGACACACTGATGATGACATTGGGCTCATAATGAAATATGAGACGTGAAAGAACCACAGACTCTGAGGACTGCACTTCATTAGCATCATCATTACTATCGGCTACTTGGAAGGCAGTATGCGGCACCCCAAAACACGTATATAATACACATCCACATGAGGAGATTCTGGATTCCAAAGCTTACCTTCAGCACTTTATGCACTACTGTGCACTTTGATATCAGATGTTTGTCCACCTTGACATCAGTTCATGAAATATAGTGGAATAAGGGAAATAATCTTAATATATATGAACAAAGATGTGTAATTTCTCATTAACAGGTCTAACAGACAGTCCTGCTGGCAGACTTTTCACCAGCTATGTCTGTCTTTTGCTTTTTTGTTGTATGTGGACTTTGGCTGTTCCAAATTATCTCAATTTAGATCAAGGTAATTAGATCAAGGTAAGCCAAATGATTATGGGCATTGTTTTAACCTGTCTACTCAAATCAGTAATCATTTTATATCATTGCTCTACAAATACACCTGACCATCACACCCATGTGTGGGCTTTCTCCACAAAGTTGGAAGCTCACAATAACTGTATAGGATGCCGTGTATGCTGTAACAATTTCCTTTCACTGGAACTAAGGGGCCCAAACATGTTCCAGCATGACAGTGCCCTTGTGCTCAAAGAAACGAACATGTAGATATGGCTTGCCAAGGTTGGAGTGGAAGAACTAGTCTGGCCTTCAGAAAGCCCTGACCTCAACCCCCACTGAACTTCAGTAGGAATTGAAGCACTGACTACGCTCAAGGCCTCCTTGTCCAACATCACTGACCTCACTAAAGCTCTTGTGGCTGAATGGGCAAATCCCAACAGCCACACTCCATATTCTAGTGTAAAGAGTGGAGGTTAGTATAACAGCAAACGGGAACTAAATCTGGAACGGAATGTTCAAAAAGCACCTATGAATGTGATGGTCAGGCATCCACAAACTTTTGGCCATATAGAATAACTCTGGAATAATACAGTAATACAGTTTATTGGAGAACAAATGAGAGGTCTGCTGAAAAAAAAAACAGTAAGAGTTTTCAGTGCTTGGACTTCACTTCACTGGACTCACACATATAACATAACACGAAGGAACTATATCCAATCTGACACTACACATCTGCACAAAGACTGCAAACTACAAAAAAGTCAGATATTCAAAAAAAGTCCAGGGCTGTGGGTTTTCATTCCAACCAAGCAGGATTATCCAGTATGTGTGTAATATATGTAATGTATGCATGTATTTTGCTTACTCCTACCACTCACATGAGCTAAACAGTCACTAGCTCTATGACATGAAGCATGAGTACATTTTGACGGTTCAGCATCAAAAATGTGTCTGGTATTTGACTAGAAATATGTTTTTGAGACAAATCATAGAATTTCAGCATATGAAATAGCATCATTTAAAGCAACAATTTTGTATGAAACTTCAGGGTTACACAGTTGTTACACTATGGTAAAAAAGTCATGGTATGAAGAAGAAGTGGTCTGAGATCTCATCAATGCTAAAATTCCCAGAAAGACAACTGGGTAACATTTTGAGTCCAGTCTTATTGCTGTATTGTATTATTTACACCAAAAGTACTGAGGCCATTTGCAGATAGTCCCTTTTTGGGTCCACTTTAACAGGACTGAGTATTATTTCCAAAAACTATGTGTGAAAACACCCTTAATGTTGAGCTGTTTAGAGCAATTCCACATTACACATCTTTTCTTCATGTTTATAATGAAGTGCTGATCTTTCAAACACTGATTAATCCAAGTGTTTATGCAAGGGCTTCACCAAATGTTTCCTAGCTGATGTGTACTTGGACAGTGGCAAAGCCTGGAATGAGACTCCATTTGCAGGGCTTTAGACTGCACTCCCAGCATGCTTCTTTACATTGTGAGCCAGCTGGAGGCTGATTTGAATTTGATTTGATTGTGTTGCACCCCTACTGTATACATTGTCCTAAATGACATGTTCATCATAACCGTTTACTTCTAAGAACTAATTTAAAATAGATTCTATTCTGTTAAGGACTAATTCTGAGATACACCAAACAGTGACAGAATGCCAAGAAGAGAAAGGTCAAGAGTTAACTGGTCAAGAATATTGAAGGCACAATGGGAGAGCGTGTCTCTTTTAATTAGTTCATACTAACAAGGGACATCACTGGGTAGCAGCTGAAGATAAATGAGTTGCAGCTGACAATGAGAAAAAAGACTATAACAAGCCAATGCACTGCAAATCATGTCTCCTACTACATTAAGACAAAGATTAATTGTAGTCCTTGATAAAGTAAAAAGAATTAAATTAACCGCTCATATAATAATCTTAGTATGTCATAAGATGTTTAATTATGTTTCTTTTAGGCTGCTGCTGTAAAAAATGAATAATTGTGGGGATCAGCAAACCTTTTATTCCACAAGTGGCGTAATAATAAATATAATGTGAGCAAGCATAAACCCATACACACACAACATTTGAGGCATAAGTAAATGAACACTTATGCAGTAGAGAACAACTGAGAAATGTGCACAGGAAAATGATTACAAATAGAAAGGGAGGAAAATTGGCTCACTGAACATATTCAGACATTTGTATGCCTTTCAACTATGGAAAAAGTACAGTATAAACACAGCTGTCATTCACTTGGATTCACAATCTCTCTTTGAGTGCAGTGTTTTCACTGCACATTTTTCACTCATGTATTTTAAAACTACTTCTTTTGTGAACATGTCCTTCTTGCTTATGCTCTTTTGTTCATATAAGAAACTCTCAATTTAATTTGTGGCAGAAATAAATTCAGCTGTATGTTTGAGACAAATCTACAGTTAGTGAATGACTATTCAGTTCAAAATGCTTTACTAGTTTGTCAGCATCTAAAGTATGTACATAAAGTATATATAACTACATATACAATTATGTGTCTTGATGTAAATGAGAAACTATACACGGGTAACAAATTAAAAGAAAAAAAAAACAGTGGCTTTGTTATGTTGCAGGATTTTGCTGGCATTTTGGTAAGATATGAGTCCACCTGTTCCCAAAGACAGAAGAGTTACTGCAAATCAATACAAGATTATTCTGATTGATTGCCTTTATCCTTTGAGGAAACATTTCTATGCTGATAGGAGTGGTCTCTCACCAGATGACAATGTACCCATCCACAGAGTCACTGAACGATTAGAAATTATGTAAATTATATGGTATGGCCTTCACAGTCACCAGATCTCAAACCCATTTGTACACCTATGGGACATGTTGGACAGATTTGTTACACAGAGCGCTCTGCCACAACCATCAAAACACCAACATTTTGGGTACGACACCATTGTTTACTCTGGATCAATGAGGACTTCACCCNCCTCCAGAGTGTTGAGATTGTCTAATAAAGCTCATTATAATAACCATTCCTCAGATACTGAAGAAGTTCAAAGTTGATCAGGCCTTTTCCGAGACTGTGGAACAGCTTACCATTTTTCATAAAGGCATCCTCCATGGTAGACATTTTTAACATTTAAAAACATATTTATTTTCCCAGGCATTTGAAGGTCTTTAAGATCTGTCGTATAAGGTCTTCTGTTCTTGTCCTGTCTTTATCTGTGGTTTTGTCTTTTAATTTCTCCTTTGATTTACTGTTTTAGTTTTATTCATGTATTTGT
>CM074960.1:11860381-11922928 GCA_037577455.1 Pangasius macronema
GAGAAGTGATGAAGGCATGAACCAGTGTCTCAGCGTCATTGATATTTAAGAAGGGACGTAAACGAGCAATATTACGGCGGTGAAAGAAGGCAGATTTAGTGAGAGAAGAAATGTGAGGCAGGAAAGAGAGAGAGCAGTCAAAGATAATACCCAGGTTTTTAAATAATTGAAATCACATGAAACACGACTCAGACACAGGTTTGTGGATTTTAGCTGTCGCTTCTTAAAAAACATTTACTGAAACGTTTGCATCAAAAAGAGATCTTAAACAAAAGTATCAAACCAGAACTGTAGAGCCCCTTCTTACCCCAACCCCCACTTTTACTGGAATGTGATGGGATGTCGCTATGCAAATCTACAACTAACATCAAGAGAATTACGTTCATTATCACACTCACAGATGTTTACTGGGAATAACACGATGGAATACGAGGCATAGTTGCTTGCAGTTATTAGGGCAATCACAATAAATACAGTATAAACAATACAAACTAAAAAAAAAATCAGCTGGTATCACCCCTCCCATTTTCAGTGACATTGTGCAAATCCTCAAAACAATTCTTTTCTGAGTGGATTTCATGGGGAATAAACCCAGTAAGGGCGTTAGGGCTTCAATACACTTGTTGCTTTTCAAAAAGTTTCAAATATTTATTTGATATATAAATAGTCTTTCAACACCGGTAAAATGAGTAAAAAAAAGGTATATATGCTGGTAAAAATGATCATAAAATGTATTAAAGGTGCCACTGGCTATGCATTTGTTAGTCTGCAAATTAAAATGGAGCACATCTGTGAAATCCGGCACGAGGGATGCAAATTATCACAATGTGCTGATGTGACTTTCAGCTTGGCACAAGTTTGATGTTAAATTCTACTAATTAAAAAAAATGGTTATTATGACGTACTGAATATATGCTGAACTGCTGTTGTAAAATATAAATCCCCACGGATCATACTGGTTACAATTCCAAATAGGTAAGCTGGTAACATTTTTTTTTTTTTGACCCCCACCTTCTTTTTTTGTAAGCTGCGACATAAACCAAATCCATAAGGCCATTCTGAACTGCACAGTCCCAAAGGACAGTATTTTGGCACTGGAAATGTGTTTAAAAAGCATAAAGCATTAAGCCATATTGTACTTTTAGTTAGCCAAGGAAAGAAGGTATAAATATCTCAAAGAGATGTGTGCCATAGTAAGAACACTGATAACTGCTTATATACTGTATTAATACTGTAGCCTATATAATCATATATGGTGTTGAGTGGATCAGTGAATTAGTTTTAGGAAGTTAAAGTGCAAACAGAGTTGCAGGCTATAAGAGTAGCCGGCTGAGCAGGATCGTTACACGATCTTCTGAACTGTTTGTTTCTTATGAAGGAGTCTAGAAAGATACCGAAAGTCTTTTAAATGAATCGTTGATTCAAATAAATTGCCGATTTAATTACTGTGGTTTCAATCATTTGATGATATTCCGGTCTTGTTTATGTGTCATTTATACTTTTAAAATATTAATACCTATTGTTTAGTTTCTAAGTGCTTTAAATGGGATAGGCCGTTATAGTAGAAAGTAAAAGTCAATATACTGTATATGTGATACCTAATCTATAATGATGAGCAGCAGAGTGGCACAGCAGGTATCGTTACCGCCTCACAGTTGCAGGATAGATCCTAAGTTTGGGTTACTCCGGGTTCTCTGGTTTCCTTCCACCTGCCAATAGGTGTACTGGTTACCCTAAATTGCCCCTAGGAGTGAATGAGTATGTGAATGTGTGCGCAGTTATGCCCAGCGATGGACTCATCCATTGCACCCAGTGTTCCCGGGATGGCTCCAACACGACCTTGACCAGGATAATGAGAACTGACATTGAATTTTTGCGTCTTTAAAACTACAGTATGTACTACAGTATAATTGAGATAATTTCCTGCAAGAATAATGGCTATACTGTTTGCATTGGCTCATAAATGGCATTGCATACATTGTTAAAAAAAACAAACAAAAAAAATCTTTGGCTGGGTGCCCTGTAGCATCTCCCTGCTCCAAACACACGCAATCCAACTCATGAGCAATTTCTCAAGCCTTGCATAAGCAGGACCTGCCGTGTTAGGTGGTGGGCCTCTAGGACTGAGCTTACAATCTCTGATCTATGATAACTTGGGCTGTCAGAAAGAATTTTAATAACTAAAATATACTGATCACACAGGGTTATTCGAACGTGAACATTTCATACATGACCCATGTCCCTTCTTTTGCATCTTCCAGCATTTATCAACAGTTCTGCAAAAATGTTTGCAGTATCAGATGATCTTTACGTATCAGATGTATCATATTTGTGCGAGGCATGCCTGGCCCAATTTGTGTGCAAATGAAGACATAATAACCACAGTGCAGGTTCATGTGTCTGAGGTTGTGGGAAAGTTGATGGACACGCACATGTTCACACACACACTCATGCAGGTGTGTGTTTGGAGTCGGAGGTCACAACTTGGCGTGTACGTTGGCTATGATCTCAGGTGGGAGGTCTTTGATTGGCAGGTGTCCATCCTCTACACCCCTGTCTGCTGCACTGTGGTCTGTGTTCTCACAGCTATTCTGAGGAGACTCTGGAGGAGGCTTATACAGCACACTTGCCAGCATGAAGAACACAGTGCCCAAAAACTGGGAAAGAGAGAGAAAGAGAGAGAGAGAGAGAGAGAGAGAGAGAGAGAGAAGAATTGTCTGAATATGATTTATAAATGCACTAACTGCTATTTTTATTCTTTATTTAATTCTTCAGTACTTTATCAGATATGATTTATTCACTGTTTGGCAACGTATTTCCTCTTAACCCTACTAGTCGTTCTTTTTTCATTTTATAGCAATAAAACATAAATGTTAGGCAGTCTGTAAAAAAATAAATAAATAAAATAAAAATTGCTATGGCTGAATTCTAGAAAAAAGGCCAAAAAAGAGTTTTGACCAAAACTAACTTAATGACTCTACTTTATGAAAACATTAATATATTTTCCAAAAGTTTAAAATGTTATAACTTTACTTGTGGTTGACATACATGCAAACAAGAAACATATTCCAGATTAGAAAAGCTTTCGGAAGTATGCTGTATGTATCAAATGTAGTTTTTTTTTTTAATAATGTGAAGGGTTTTCCCAGCTTTGTGATTTTGACAGTATCTTTAAAGGAACTGTCAGGAGTGATGAACCCAAACTGGTCCAGATCAAGTGTCAGAGTGTATTGTGCTACCTTGTAGATGAGGCCAGCAATGAGTGTGTATTGGCTCATGGCAGAATTCTGGTAAAGGTAACAGGACCCACGTTCTCCACACTGCTCTTGCCACAGCAGACATGAGATGTCAATCACTGAACCAAACGCTATTGGACCTGGGATGCCACCTACAATGACACAGGAATTTAACATGCTGATAATTTGCCACAGATTTTAACATGGATTCAGAATCACCAACAAGACAATATTACTGTAGGTGAGCACAGAGAACCAAATCTAAGACATTAGGAGTCATGATATAAATCATACTATTGCCTCTTTACTTGCTTTTTTGTCAACCTGAAATCAAAAGTGTCCTTTTTGTTTCCCTGTGAGATCAATGGTGCTGAATCAATCACAAAATTCATGTTTTTCCCCTAACCTTTCAACAAAATGCAATGTGTTTAACACCTTTTAAAGTCTTCTGACATCACCACGGAGAAAGAAATATTACCAATATTATCGCAATATTTTGAGATTTTAACATACCCAGTGTTCGCACCACAATCCACTGAATGCCCAGTCCAAATGACCTCTGACTGTCAGGGACGCACCTGAAGAGGGATGAGAGAACTTCAGTCATGGCTGTACTCAAGTGTGTATGACTGCACTTAAATAGAAACTGTCTCTTTGGCCGTGGACTTTACCTCAGAGTAGCTGTGAGAGCAGGGATACTGCACAGAAAGGTGAAGGAGATGATGATGAAGAAGAAGGTGAGGAAGGCTGGCATGTGGTTACAGGAGGAGCTACACTTTCCTGCTATGGCCAGGCCTTCCTCGCCTCTTGACATATTACCCATAATGCAGCTACAGTCTGAGAACATCTAAACACACATACATGCACACACTTAATGCATGAATCTTGGGCATTGCTTTTGAAGCACTACAGTTAACTTTATGAGTTATGAATGCTTTATATACTTCATTCTCTATTCACATTATACTGAATATGACTTACAGACATGGACAAATTTGTTGGTACCCTTACAGCTCTTTGAAACAATGAATCATTGCTCCTGGAAAGTGATTAAACCAAAAGTAATAGTCTCATATATACCTACCTGCCCATAGTATGTCATAGATTAAACCAATAAACTTGTGAAGAGAAATGACTTATTGTTTATTTTACCAAGATAACCTAATACAGCCTGGAAATCATTGCATTCTAATCACGTTTCAAACTAATTGTGTGTCTTCAATCTTTGTAACAGCCAATCAGCCTATTTAAAGAGAGAAAACGTGCCACTGTGTAGGTTGGTATCATTGTGTGCACCACACTGAACATGGACCAGAGAAAGCAAAGGAGAGAGTTGACTGAGGAGCTCAGAAAGAAAACTGTACATAGCCATCTTAAAGGTAAAGGCTATAAGACCATCTCCAAGCAGCTTGATGTTCTTGTCCCTCCAGTTGCCAATATTATTTAAAAGTATAAGGTCCATGAGATTGTAGCCAACCTCCCAGGACGTGGCCGCAAGAAGAAATGCAACCTCAGAAGGATTGTGATTGTGATTGATCAGAAGGATTGTGAGGATGCTAGATTGGCAAAGAGCCAAGGAAAACATCCAAAGCCATTCAAGCTGAACTCCAAGGTCAAGGTACGGCATTATCTGATTGCACCATCCATCATATTTTAAACATCAATGGGTTCCATGGAAGAAGATCCAGGAGAACACCATTTGCATCCAGACTGGACTTTGCTAAAATGCATGCTGACAAGCCACAAAGTTTCTGGGAGAATGTCCTTTGGACTGACAAAACGAAACTAGAGCTTTTGGCAACTCACACCAGCTGTATGTTCACAGACAGAAAAATTAAGCTTATTAATTAAATATTAAAGAACACCATACCTACTGTGAAACATGGAGGGGGCTTAGTCATGGTTTGGGGCTGCTTTGCTGGGTCTGGCGCAGGGGGCCTTGAATCTGTGCAGGGCACAATGAAGGCTCAAGACTATCAAGGCATCCTGGAGAGAAACATACTGCCCCGTGTCAGAAAGCTCTCCTCAGGTGCAGGCCATGGGTCCTCCAACAGGATAATGACCCAAAACACACAGCTAAAAGCACTCAAGAATGGCTGGGTAAAAAACACTGGACTATTATTAAATGAGCCCTGATCTTAATCCTATTGAACATCTGTGGAAAGATCTGAAAAATGCAGTGTGCAGAAGGTACCCTTAAAACCCTCAGACAGTTAGAGCAGTTTGCTCAGGAAGAGTGGGCCAAGATACCTGTTAGCCGATGCAGAGGTCTCCTTGTAAACTACCGCGCTCACTTGTTGGCAGTGATTGCTGCTAAAGGCAGTGCAACAAAATATTAAGTTAAGGGTACCATCTTTTTTTGTCCGTCATTGTCATTTGGCTCATTATGTAAAATAATCGAAAATCAAACATTCATGGAATCATGGAATTAACAGTGTTCGATGCTATTAATGTTTGTCAGTTTCAACTTATTTCAGAGATAGTTGTGGGTTCTTCTCTTTCACTGAAGGGTACCAACAAATTTGTCCACGTCTGTATTTTAATAGTATAGTGTCATTTGGATTGGTCAATCTAGATTAGCAAATGATGGTGTGGATTGTATGCAGTACCTGTCTTCCTGTGTGGCCTTGTGTGTTGTTGACAGCACTGCATCCAGCATGGCAGGCAGAGTAGTACATCACACCGTCAGCTCCACACACTGGGTTATACAGCGCCTCCACACAGTGACATTCTGCATTACAGTCTACGGTCAAATTCTTACCTACTGCAAAACTGAGACACATGGAGAGTGAGTGAGTGAGTGAGAGAGAGAGAGAGAGAGAGAGAGAGAGAGAGAGAGAAGGATAATAAGCTCAGCATATTGTGTGCTTCTGTGAACGCTCTGTAGTATTATGAAAATAGAGTGCGAGGGCGGCCGACCTTCATCATGCACAATATGCAGTGATAGCAAGCATGCTAGATGTTGTGATTAGCGATCACGCAAAGCTTTTTGCTAGGCTACACTGCTCGTGAGTTGAATTTTGAGTCTTTGGGGGCAGGAATACGAGGCATGTTCCCACAACTTTGATTTGTCAGTCTCAACCAATTCCTTTCTTCAAAAAACAGATATTGGTGGAAATGAAAGGGATCGCACTAAACTTCCTTTTAAAGTGCACTACAACTACTGAAATAATGTACATAGCTAACGTATGTAGCATAATGTTATATGTTTTATTAGGTAGTTAACCTGAACCAGTAGGTCACCATTTTTGTATATACGTCTATATAGTTGTTCAGGTTCCCTGTGAAAAGTCAGTTGGCGAATGTAAATGCCCCCCGCAGATGACTTCTCAGCATACACTGTTGTACATACACAGGACAAAGTCATTTAGCCACAGAGATCCTAGAAATCCGCCACAGAAATCCACATTTCTAGGATCTCGCCATCTTTAAAATGACAGAAAAAATACAAATCTACTTGGATTTATAGGCACTGTAGTGAGTGCTGGGATATTTGCTAATAATGTATTGTTTACATTTAAATTTAATTTCATATGGTTGCATATTTCAACCACTAAGGGCTAAGGTCTCGTTTCTTTTTCTTTTCACAAGAATGCAATCATTGTAAACTAATTTTGTGTTGGACAAATATAGTAACCAGATTCAGTTCCACCATTTTGCGAATTTTACTTTGAGATCAAGGTCTGCTTTCAAAAGAAAGGGGATTGGTTGAGAACATCTCTCTTATTCAAAATCTCAAAATTCAGCTTGACTCGTGAGCAGAGTGTCGGCCCACATGAGTGAGTAAGACTGAAGCAAGCACGCATGTCACTCCTGAGTGCATGCAGAACGAAAGTAATGATGAACAGAACTTCTGATGAACAGAAGCTTCTCTGCACCTTGTGTTCTTTGTGTTCTTGTAAATCACGACACTGTGCTAGTAAGCACCTTTGCTAACGCTGTTCCGCACTCTGAAGCCGGCCACCCTTGCACCCTCTATTCATGATAGTGTTTAAACTGCAGAGAACTGCTAAGGAGGATACTGACGTGCAGATATCTGTGACTATATGTGCTAAGCTTAGCTGAGTGTTATGGCATGAACATCATCTTTAACATTCTTTAATGCAGAGGCCTGGAGAAATACCTTCCTGTAGACAAGCCTACAAACTCGCACACAAAGTCTCTGTCCATCTCCTATCCTCTTTCCCCACATCTTAAGTATTAAGGGATCACCAAAGTGATTTAATATATTCTATGCTATATTTCAATATCAATTTGTTTTATAATCAGCATGTTACTGTCCATATAACACGGCTGTACATGCTGCTATGTTTATTAATTACCATGATTTTCAAAAATAATGTCTCTTGGGCTAATTAGTGTCAAAAAGTCTATTTTAATTCCATATTATTTATGTATTTATGTATTTATGGTGCCAACCATTTATACATGCCAATTAATATTAATAACCCAGCATTTATACAGTATCTTACACAAACTGATGTCATGTTAGGGTAACACTATCAAAGCTATTTATTTATTCAGATTATTTAATAATGATAATGACAAAATAAAATATATTTTCAGATACGCTGCTGTGGTTTGTTAGAAAGTACAGCATAGGATCATAACTGCTTGTACACAGATATTTTGTCAGGCATTAACTTTCTGTATATCAAACACACAAACACACATTAGAGAACGTTACACAAAAGTAATGTATATCTTTATTTTGTTATTTGTTAGATATCATTTATATTCACTGGTCATTTAAAAATGTTTAAGACTAAAAAGAAAGGCAGGATGGTAGTACTGTACATGTTAGGCTGTACTACCTCACATGGCCTGTAGAGGGTGGTGTACCTGCTGCTAGAGGGTGGTGTACCTGCTCTGAAGCTGTGTGTAGAAGGAGCTGATGTTCTGAGAGCTGCTCCGGTATGGTGTGGTCACTCCAGCCATAGGCACATTGGGGCAGTGTAGGAGGAAGACGAAGACGGCCACAAGGCTCACCAGGGCACAGAGCATGCAGAAGCGGATGATGCCACGGCACCGGAGGTTCAGCTTCTTCACAATGTAGCCACCCAGGAAGGTGCCGCCCCCTCCAGCGGGTACCACCATATAGCCTTGAGAGAGAAAATTCTAGTTTAAGTGTGTTTTGCATCTTTGTTCTGTACTTGCTGTATGTCTGTGTGTCATAGATGATTGTTTTAAGGCTACATGGGAAGCAGGACCTCCTTTAAAATTTCATTAAAATGAGGCAATGAAGTGAAAAATATAGAAAAAATTCTATATTTTAGTGAATCAAAATATCAAATATCTCACTGTAGTATTTTGTTTGCAGTGGACAGCGCAGCCTGCGTGAAAAAATCTCCGCTTTAGCCCGTAGACACACATTCAGAAGGAAATCCACTGACGCATGACATGAATGGGCTTCTATGTACGATTAAAGTACACTGTTTTAACTGGACCAAATAATTACACTCAACGGACAACAAGCTGCCCGGATACACAGCTTCACTGCGATTCATTGAGTGTGTGCGTGGGTGTCCAATAACTATTTCAACATTTATTGGACAGTGCACTCTTTGCTCGTCCTGCCTGGTTACATGGCTTCTCTGTATGATGATCGGGAGACCTTAAGAAACTTAAACATATCAGGGCCAGTCAGACTTACAGAGTGCTCAGAGCTGCAGTAGGAGTAACCAATTCATAACACTTTTATAGAACTAGTATAGCCTGTTATTTTGTAGTATAGCTTTTTATTCATTGGTAAATATCATAACAAATTGTAGTATAAAGTAAAGTATAAAGATTGTGGAACTGATTTTGGAAAACTTTCTGATGTTCTTCCTTATGAGGGGAGACTAGGGCTAACCAGAGAGGAGAGACTGTGTGGCCACTTTAAGACCAGTGAGGTTAAGGCACAGATTCACTCTCACCTACACTTGTCAAAAAAATTCAGGTTAAGGTTATATGAGTGACTGTTAAACCTTATTATTTAACCACTGGATCAAGTATCTAGTGTATCACGTGAACCTAGAAACCTGCGTAATCCCATTAATTTTTATAGTTTTTAATTTGTCATTACTACAGCCATGTTTTTCCTTATTATGTATTATTTCTTATGCATATAATTATATAGAAAGGCAAGGTGGCACAGGGGGTAGCATTGCCACCTCACAGCTCCAGGGTCCCTAGTCTGATCCTGAGTTCGGATTACTGTCTGTGCAGAGTTTTGCATGTTCTCCTCATGTCTGTGTTTCCTTTTGCCTCTTAAAAACATGCCAGTAGGTGGATTAGAGATTATAAATTGCCTACTAGGTGTGAATAAGCGTGTGTGTGTGTGTGTGTGTGTGTGTGTGTGTGTGTGTGTGTGTGCGCGTGTGCAGGGTGCCATGGACTGTTGTTCCATCAAAGGTGTATTCCTGCCTCGCACCCAGTGCTCCAGGAATAAACCCTGGCTCCACCATGACCCCTACTGGGATACACTGGTTACTGAAAATGAATTATTTATATAGCTATAGATTGTTGTTATTCTATAACAATTGTGCATTGCAGATTGGGGTTTAGTTTATAAGTCAGTTCATAAAAAAAGGATGTAATATGGTAAAATAACAAGCAAAATATTAAACTTAGGCCAGTTCACAAGAGATGAGTACATACACCCTGGAGGATATGGTGAGAAAAAAAAGTGTCAGATTTCTACATTATATTCTCTGCTTTGTGTAATGCAAAAAAACAAAATTAAAAAATAATTAACAGCTTTCATTTTACTATTCTACCCATCAACAATTTGCTCATGAAAACTAAGCTTAGCTCAAATAACCAATCACATCTGTCAATCAAAAATTTTTAACTCCATAAGATAATTTTGAAGATGTTTTGTTAAATTAAATAAACAAAAACTAGATTTTCAAAGTGAAAAAAAAGGCCAAAATGATTACCAAACTAGGAGAAATAAGCATAAAGGATCAGTATTTCTGGTTAACACAACAGAACTGGGTCAATAATTTAGCAAGATTCAGGAACTGGCTGTGAGTTAAATTCACCCAAAGCAGACTCCCTCCCTCTGTCATGGCTGAAAACACTTCAGTTCAGGTTATGTGAGAAGCACTGAAATGAACGATGTGATGGTTCAGCCTGGCTGTCTTACCAAACCAGCTGGCTGCCTCGGAGGCACTAAGACTGAACTGAGACTCCAGGAACTTGGGCCCAAAAGTGGACATGCCGGCGATTAGAGTCGCCTCTGTAGCACCAGCCAGACATAGAAAAATAAACGTAGGGTTCTTTAGCAGCAGCAACACTGACCTGGAGAGAGAGAAAGACAGATAGATAGAGAGAGAGAGAGAGAGAGAGAGAGAGAGGGAGAGAGAGAGAGAGAGAGTAATTATGAAAGGATGACTATCTTGTGGCCACTAGTGTACTGTTTAATGTTCAGTATGTTGTTAGTTATACCCAATATATAATTATATAATTATAAATGTATAATATAAAGTCATGCAGATACAGGTCAAGAGCTTCAGTCAGTGTTCAAATCAAAAGTCAGAATGGGGAAAAAAGGTGATCTCGGTGACTCTGATCCTGGAATGGTTGTTGGCGTGAGATGGGCTGGGTTAAGTGTTTCAGAAACTGCTGATCTCCTGCGATTTTCACATACCACTGTGTATAGAGTTGAATAAGGTGAGTGAAATCTCAGGAGATCAGTGCTTTCTCAAATACTCATACCTACCTGTCTGGCACCAACAACCATGCCATGGTCAAAGTCACTGAGCCCCATTCTGTTGGATGTGAACATTACCTGAAGCTCTTGACCTATGCACGTATTTTATGCATTTATAAGCACGCCTATGGGTGTTCCTAATAAAGTGTCTTAAGCCCTGTTCTGGAGGTATAATGGAATTAGTGAAAGCATGCCATGCAAAAAATTGTTCCTAGTCCACCAGAAACCCCCAAATATGAACATGTATGTGATACCATGAGAAATGGGAATGGATATAAAAAAATAAATAAAATCAGGACCATGATACATTAATTTTAAGATACAAATCTATAGTCAGGAGCAGCTGAAACTTTTCTAGGAACTCAATATATAATCTTCGTTGTCATGTTTCATACGATTAGACATCAAGTCCATGATAAAGTCCTTCCTGACAGCAACTTGTGGTCTGAATTGCACAGAGCAAGAAGTGCAAAAGATCCATCTGCTTTTCACCTTGTCAAGCAATACAGCAAAAGGCTTTCTTAGGCTTGGAACAAATATAATATAATATAATATATTTATGTTCAAACTATCAGTTACTGCATATGTTATTCATTTAATATATACTTTTTTGGCAAATTAAATGATCAGGGTCAATCATTTTGGAAGTACCTAGGAAGTATGAAATATTAAAAAGGCAATCAGTGCACTTTAACGAAGTTTGACCACATTTTCGTATTTTGTATATTATTCTCTTACTGTATGATTTATAGTAGCAGTTATACTATCTGATTTAAAAGCTCTTTTTCTGCTTCTGTCTAGGCTGTGAGTATGGCAGTGAAGACTTATCTGTGTGCTAATCATGCTTTCATGAGTCAGTCATTGTGTTATGTAAAAAAAAAAACTCACTCCATTACAATACTTAGCCTTAATGACCAAAGCAGAAGTTCAGAGAGGAACTATATCCTGCACATTTGGCCCAAAACTCTGTTTAGACTTGACCACACAAGTTTGTTTCTAAATCCTCCTATTGTGTTTCACCATCTGCTCCCTGTGTGTGGTACCACCCTCTGCTGTCCTTTCAGTTTTATTTAGCTTGTCTTTTAAGTATTCTTGCTCCCAATTTTCAGCATCACTTGCATATTCTCTCTCATCATGATTCTTGATCAGGGATGTGTACTCGTTTTTATATGCGTTCACTCTTGAGAAGGTGCTTGTACCTAGGCATGTCTTTTACTGTCTTTCCAAAGTGGGGATCGGAGGCAGTCGCTTGACTTCCATCCTTCAGCTGATGAGCCTCAGACACACGCATGGCTATAAAGCGCTGAGAACCTGTGTGTTAGCATATGTGTGTATGAGAGAGAGAGAGAGAGAAGCTGACTGTCCTCATTTAGCAGTACATGTGTACATGAATGGGATACAATACATATACAGTTTGACTGACTAGGACATTATATACATACTAATGAACTACAGTGGATATAAAAAGTCTACACACTCCTGTTAAAATTGCAGATTTGTGTGATGTGAAAAATGAAGCCAAGATCAATGTTTTTCCACCTTTGTAGCAACCAACAGAATTCAAGTGAAAAACAAATTGAAACATTTTAGGAAAAAAAACGAAAAAAAAAAAAAAAACAATAGACTTTGCCACATTTTGTTAAAATTTAGACAGGCTTGTATGGTTTATTTTTTCATGAGAAAGAGCCACCCTTCTCCACAGCCCAGACAGGAGAATATGAGGGAATGTTGTCACATGCAGAGAGTGACCAGTACTTGTTAGATATTCCTGCAGCTCCTTTAATGTAGCCTTTGGACTCTTGGCAGCCTCCCTGGTAAGTTTTTGTCTCGTCCTTTCATCGAGTTTGGAGGGATGGCTTGCTCTTGGTGATGTCACGTATTTTCTCCACTTGTTGATGATGGTCTTCTCTGGGTTCCATCTAATGTTTTGGAAATAATTTTGTACCCGTCTCCCGACCGATACTTTTCAACACTGAGATCCCGTACATGCCTTGTAAGCTCTTTGCGGACCATGGCTTCAGCAGTCGGTCGAAACAAGAAGATATCAAGACAATCCAACAGAAACAGCTAATCTTTATTTTGAGTTAATCAGAATCACTTCATTGATGACAGCTGTATGATAATCACTTGCTATTTGTTGTTCACTTGAATTTTAGTGGTTGCTATATCATATTAAAGGTGGACAGGTGTGTATATCCACTAGACTTTGATTATGTGAACTGAATGAACTAGGGCTGTTTGGGGTGGACCGATGGATTGTACCTGGCAGTTGGCGAGGATAGCCCAAAATGGGTAGAGCAGTGATGAGAGCAGCAGCTCCTCCTGCCAGGAACCCAATCCACCATGCCCCCACCCACAGTGGGCTTTCTGGGGTCAGCAGAGTTCTGAAGAAGGAAGAAATTCAAAGTTTTTTTATAGGTAGTTTAACTGATCAAACAGAAGGAGCAAAAAATATTTTTCAAAAGTGTTCTGACAACATTACACATGAATCAATAATTCAGTTTGGAAATTCAAACTTGGGAAACAGACCTGCCCTGCTGTAGAAGCTGAAGCATGAATGCTGACAATACTGCTAGTACAGATGAACTTGAAGTCTATTTAATTACTTTGCTGTAGCATGGTAGGATTGAGCGACATAATGATTTAACAGTCTCTACACGATCTTACACTGCCATGATGGTGCATTTTTATTGCGTAGGAGCACCATCACTTAACATCAGAGTACACTACTCTGAGGTATCATGCAAAAAAAATAGTGTATGGTTCCCCAATTTCCACCCACCAGCCATCTCACCCAGTCATATGACAGATATGACACTAGGCGAGGGCTAACATGCACTTCCTCCATGATGAGACACATGCTACTCGTGCTGTATCTCAGGGCAGCGTAACACACTCAGAAGACAGTACTATCTGCCCTCTTCTGCAAACAAGAGTCAAGGTTTGCTGTGGCATCATCGGGATATTGAAATCACACTTTTCTGTTCTGTTTCATTAATATGAAATAAAATCTAGCACTATATGATCAACTTAGCTAATATTAGACAGGTAGATACTTTCATTAGTTGTATTGTTAAGGTTCTTTCTTGTTTTTTAAGGCTATCATGAATTTTTTAAATGAAAAATCTATATCACACAAGCCTATATCACAGGCAAAAATGTAGTAAAGGCTAACTCATTTACAGGCTGTTCATGTTCAGTGGTGTGTATGGCCACTTTTCCACTCCTAACTCTTGTATTAGCACACAATAACCTTAAAGACCTCATGGCCCTATTCACCCCAGAGCCCCCGATGACCCCAGGCAGACATAAAAGACTCACATTTGGCCAATTTCCGTGTATATGTTGAGGAAGAAGCCACCCAGCAAATATCCAGCTGCTGGGCCTATAATAGCTGCTGTGTAGAAGATACCTAGGAAAAATAAGGCATGTTAGTTTAGTAGGCTAGCATATTAGTACTAGATCTTTCATGGCTCACCCCGTGAGCTTTAGAAAAAAAAAATCCATTGTTCCATTTCACAGAATCCATGTTGGATTTTTGATCTCTATTAAGATTGGACCATGTTTATAAATGGAAACAAGAGTCCAGAGATGCAATTGTCTGGGAATGCCTTTGAAATGGTGGGGACTGGGGAGCAGCACAATTGTAGGACGCTGTATTGATGTTGAAAGTGGAGCTTGTCGATAAAGGTCAAAATTATGCTGCTGGCTACAGTGGTGTCTGACAGGAACAAAATTGAATGGATCGCTAAAGAAAAAAAATCGATTTTGCATGAATGCAAATTCATGTAGATGTGAGATTTATATGCAACATCTCAAATTAAATTACTCTCAGTTTTAACATTTTGGAGACTGAGCACACTACTTGAGTGCTTTGAAAGCCCACTTCTAATGTGTATATACACGAAAAATAAGCAGCCCAATATGACGTCACACTGCTCCATGTTTGCAGCTCAATAAAATGACTGCGTTTTTTTTCTACTTGTTTTTCATGGCCTTTAAAACACCATTTACAGGAAGTGCACTTTTGGAGGACTGTATGAGTGCTTTTAGAGCCTAATTGTAATACACACATACACACAGCCCATGTTTGCACTTCAATTAGATGATTGACTCTTTTTATAAACCTTCTTTTCATAACCTTTTGAAGGTATTTAAACTCCATTTACAAGAAATGCACTTCATGTGTCACAACTGAGACCAGAAATTAAATAAGGAAGCCTTTTGAACAAGCTTCAACACACAGACACACGTACACACACCGCGAGACAGGTTGCTTTTTTTCTCCACATCAACCACACTCACCTAAAAAAGCTAGCCTTTCAAATGAACAGACAACTGAGAGAGTCAGTGACTTCTATAAGCTCACTCTGATGTATCTTTAATCTACAAGCTCTAGCTTGGGAAGCTCTTCTTCTTTTGTTAAGCTCTATACAGTATATACAGACAAATTTCATTCAGCAACCTGCACTGTCTTTAGTAACAGGGCTGATGGATGTCACGAGCCTCAGCTGACCTTTAATTTGTTCTTCTTGCTCAAGGGTGTTGTAATGATTGTGGTTTGACCTACAACACTACAATACCGAATACATCTGTGGTGAATGCATCCTACATTACAGTAAACACCCAGAGAATGATCTGAGTTCCTTAAGGGGTCTGTACAAGCACAGTGATACCTGTTTCAAATACATTTCAAACAATGACAAGGATAAGCCTTTTGGTTTCTTCGGGGGTTCACGTCGTTATTGACTGCTATGGTAATCAAATTATATGGAAAAAATATATTATGAGATTAAGATAAGATTATTTTACCATATCACCCAGCCAAACAATCATTATATTGTATCTACATAGTAGTAGTAATTCCCTACTTGTACAGCAACACACTTTTCCAACAACTGGGCCTCATTTATCTGTTAGTAAGTTGCGTGTAAATGTTTTTGGAGGCCAAACTAAAAATTCACACCCGATTTGCCAAAATTTCACTGATTTTCTTCATACTCGTGTTAATGGATTCCAATCGCCCATAAATTCCCAAGCACATTCATGGTACAGCTGATTTGCATTTAGTGATGCCCACAAAAAAACATAAAAGGCAAAGCTGACAGGGAGACAAAATGACAACTAAATGGCATAAGAGTGCCTCCTAAGCACAGAGTACTCCAAATCTTCCAGTAAAGCCAGCTCATTGCAGACTAACTCTTCCTCTATGACCTCCGTTCTATTTCTGCATTTCTTTTATCCTAACTGATTAGCTGGTCTTATTTGTTTTCATTTATATATTTCTAAGTTATTAATAAAAAACCAAAGCATTCCATTGAATCTTCATTAAACTTGTGTAAAATTGAAATAAATAAGTAATTTAACTCATGCCTGTCATATGATTTGAAGCAGATCAATCAAGATTCCTTATACGTGAGTCTCCTTACACATAAATTTGCATAAACTCAGGTGGTAGAATCCAAACGGATTATCCTGGATTATCAGGAATGCCACATTTCTTGTATAAATGCTCCAGTTTATAATTTACAGATGCATTTGTTTATATCCAGTTTGATAAATAAGGTCCACAGAATATCTCAACTTAGCCTAGAACCACCCACTGCAATCACAATTATGAAGAAGCATTCACGCAGTGTAATGTTTTTTTTTCACACCCTAGCTATGCACTTACCTATGTAGACAGGTCCATAATTGGACTTGACATTCTCATCCAGGTAAGTAACGCCAAGTGTGTACAGCGGTGTAGCACCGACTCCATGCAGAAACTGGCCCAGCATGAAGATGTAGCGGTACACTGAGAGTCCACTTCCTTTGTTGTCCCCACACTCCTCTGTCTGATTGGCTGAGCACAGCCCCATATGCTCCAGTACTCTCGGCTGGTAAGCTGGCGTGGTGAAGTGCGGCAGTGCAAACACGAGCGAGCCCAGAGCCATTATGAAAACTCCCCAGCCCAGCCAGCGGGGCTTGTGCCCTGTGCCACCAAAATAGCTCACGAACGTCAGGCACATGCAGGCAGCAATATCATAGGAGCTAGCGATGAGTCCGGCCTGTAATGACAGTGATTACAAAACCAGTATATACCATTTACTTCTTAGCTGAGTCACTCAAAGCTACTTGTGTCTAGCCATAATCTGTCCCTTAAGTATAAAATAAAAACACAGACCTGATAGCTGCGCAGGTCAAAGCGTCTCTCAATGGACGTGATGACGGTGTTAATGAAACCGTTGATTATCATGCCCTGGAGGAACGAGGCCACACATAAGAAGAAGAGCACCCAGCGGGCCGTGTTGAAGCACTGGATGAAATTGGGGGTCAGCGCTCCCCATCCACATAGGTTCTCTGTGTTCGAGGACATAAAATCAACCCCCACTGTTGCCCCAGTGAGATTAACACTGTTCTTGGTCGTCCTGATGGGGGCATCTATGGATGGACGGTAAGGGGTGGAGCCAGTAGGTGTGCTGACATGTGACTCCAATGGGCTTGGCAAGTCCACACAGGGGCCCACGGGTCCATCCTGCAGGTCCAGCAGCTCTTGCCTGGAGCTGAAGGAACTGTCACTGTTGAGCAGGTGGGGCATGGCCCCTTCAGGAAAAACACTAAAAGTTTACTTTGGGGTGAAGTCTAGGAATATCAAGTCCAGCTTCCTGGTTCTTGATTTTTTTTTATGTTGCCTTTTTCTACCTGAGCTTAAGTTGAAACCTGCAGTTCAGATATCGGTGCTACACCAGACCATGAGGAGGCACAGAAGTGCTTCGGAGGTAGGAAGACATCATCCTGAAATGAAAGGATTCTGACTTACAAACGTGAAAAAACATGATTCATGGATAAAAACATTCAAACGATGTCTTACGATTACCCAGGGAACACCCACTAACAATATATCCGGCAAAAACTGATCCCAAAGACTGGTTGTGATGCTCACATCTACAGTGAACATATTTTTGAGTGGAACATCAGAACATCGCAACACTGAAACAGTCCTACTGAAGCAGAACTTAAATTAGAGCTCTCAAATTCTTTTAAAACTTACATGAACAGAGTTTTAGATCAGCTATAAACAGCTATACAAATGTAAAACGAGAAGTATTTGTGGGAAAAGGGAACAACTTAATAGAGAAAGACATAGAATTGAGCAACAAAAATGGAGTGGAACAGGCAGACAATGACATTGAGACACATTTAAACACAATGGTGCATTTCAAAAAAAGTGGTTACGAGATCAATACCTGTTGAAATAGGAAGCTGTGAAAGAAATGTGCTGTGACAAAACTCTTGCAAATACAGATTTATGTAAAATCAGTATAGCTTACGTTTGGCTGAATGGACTTGAGAAACTGTAAAATACATAAAATTAGTTATAATGTTTTCAGCCTGGTGAGAAATTCATAAAGTTGTGTCATTAACTCGTTATTATGCAACAGACTGTGAAAAACATAGATGAAAGAGATAAAAAATCACCTTATGATGAGTCAACAAGTTACACTTGTAACACAAAGTGATCACTCTAAACAGCGAAAGACAGAAACCGAGAGAGCGGGAGAAAGAGAGAGGAATCAAGAGACACGCGGTGGTATATTTCGGAAAAGTGGTAACAAGATCCACGTCTGATGAAATAGGAAGCTGTGAAAGAAATGTGCTGTGAAGAACAAACAAACAAACAAACCCAAAGACCTATTGTGTATGCAGACTTGTATGCAGTGATGTACTGAACTCATTTCCGGTCCAATCAGTAGGGCTAAATGATAATGTGTAAAATAGTAAGCACAATTAGTTTTCTTCATATGAAATATCAGTTCGCTTGTCATGTCCACATCTGCAGCTCATGACAACTCCTATGATCATCTGCTCACAAACTCATCACATTACCTCCTATCAAGCTCCACTCACAGTAACCTGATGACTAAGGACACTCACCAGTTTGTAGGCACACTAACTTTAAATAACCCAGACTCTCAGTGTTACATGATCCAGCATTGTGTCTGTCGATTCTAAGCATTTGTTATCTGCCTGTTTTAATTAGTGGTTTGTTTATAGCTTGCTCCATTCTTACTGATTTAGCCTTGTCTACTTTATGCCTGGTTTCCGATTGCTGACCACTGGTCTTCTTCATGTTTCTGAGGCCCTTCTCTTTGTCTCCTATAGTGGCTAAACACACACACACACACACACACACACACACACAGAGAAAACCTGCACACCTCTCAGTCTGTCTGCTTCGTGACATGACAGCTTCAGTGAAATCTGCCAAGCCCACTCTGCTCAAGGCCATGTAGCTGGCGCACAGCAAGAGCAAATCTCTGCCAGCCAGCTACAAGAAGTGATGAATCCCAGTACCATCATGGCAGTGCCCACTCCAAATAACTGGATTCTCATCACACCACCTAGCCAAGCTTTTCTGCTTCAGTGCTCCCGGTAATTCTTTTCCCAAGAGGTTAAGTTTATGGAGCATGTTTTTATGTACTTTGGTCTACCAGAGGACGCTGTTTCAGGCCACAAGTCACATCCATGGAAGACATTTATGCAGAAACTAGAAATCTGTTAGTGTAAATTCTGTTTATCATCCCCTAGCTAACAGACAAGTTGAGTCAGCCAAACCAGAAAGTGATTGATTCCTTTACACTTTATGATTATGCAGAGTGTGGCTGAATTGCATGCTCACTGTGAGAAATGAAGTGAAGTGACAGGTAGCCAAGTATGGTGACCCATACTCGGAATTTGTGCTCTGCATTTAACAGATCTAAGTGCACACACACACACACACACACGCACACAGCAGTGCGCAGCCTTTTTTGCTGCGGCACCCGGGGAGTAGTTGGGGGTTCGGTGCCTTGCTCAAGGGTCAGAACACAAAATATACCACTGTTCCGTGCTGAAGTCTGGAAGCACTATTAATTTTTACACAGAGCACGGGTGACCAAATCACTGGTGTTACTGTCATGACCGTGTCCGTCCGAAGATACAGATTTATGATCTTCATCCTTCACCCACAATATCATCAAAAGACTCCTATCCCTGCACACAGTTACCTGAACGCCAGTGACAATTACGTGTTTTCATGACCAGGGGTAGAAACTACTAGCGAAATACATTACTCTCATTACGGTACTTGAGTACTTGGTTCGCTGTAACTCTACTTTTTTAACTCACAGTATTTTTACTTGAGTATTTAAATATAAAATATCTGACATTTCTTTTCAATCATCATTACAGAGTAAAAAAAAAAGAAAAAAGCTTTTAATCCCCAGAAGACTTTAAGACAATTAAAAGACAGTATGCGCAAACAAAATAAAGCAGTTTCCTGCCAAAAGTCTACATGTCAAGTGCCAAATGCTTAGTCAGCAGCAGTTTGACACAGTGGAGACAGATGAGCATCCCTGGCCCAACTTAACATGTTATCTTCAGTTTTAAAAGGAAACGGCATGATAATGAATTTCAAATTATGCGAGCCAAAACCAGTGAGATATCGCTGGTTCATATCGTTTCAAAACTCAACATCCAACCTGCTGAAACATGTACAAGTAAGCCATTAGCTAGCTAAGTGAGCTATATTAGCTAGCTAGATCTTTTAATGTTTTACAGTACAGTCCAGTAACTGTACTTAAGATGTCACTTCAATGTTTCGTAGCAATCGACTGGTGTGTTAAATATATCTAAGAGCTGCTACAGTCCACAATCTTTTGGCACGAGAGTATCTTTTTAATGCAAAACACATTTAGATGCGAAATAATTACAAAGAGTCTTGAGTCAATAGAGCTGATATAAAAAATTACCCAGTCAGCTGGATAATTTAGAGGAGTAGAGGAGGACTGAAATCTCTTTTCCAAACACAATTTAAAATGCTCAGAATAAAAAAAATAAAAAACAGATCATGAGCACACTGTATACTGGGAGGTGGTGAGGGCAGAGGGTAGCATTGTTGCCTCACAGCTCCAGGGTCTCTTTTTCGATCCCATCCCATCCCATCCAGAGTGTGTTCCTACCTCATGCCCAGTGTTCCTGGGGTAGGCTTTGGATCCACTGTGATCCTGACCAGGATAAAGTGCTTACTGAAGATGAACGAATGAATGCATTGTACACTGGATTAAAACATAAACATTAGTAAATAATAATTGCCATCTAGTGTAGTTCTCTTGGAAAAGTTAGTATGTCAAAAGTAAATAGGCATAAGTCACATTGTGTAAGTATATTTAGACATGTTGGTACTGTATATAAAAAGAAACACAGTGTGATTTTCTCTATAAGTAAGCTTGTAGTAAATTTGGATAAACAGTGTATTAGAATGGGCTTTTTTTGGTAAGGGGTAATTCAGGTTTCACAATATTAATCAGGTGGCGTGACCATCACGTCAGAAGTGGTACTCTGAATTGCTGCATTGTGATTGGACACTTATCATTTGTTGCTCAGGAACTACGGGTCACAAAAAGAATAAATAAATGTTGTGCCTTTTTTTAGTTTTCAACCCGCTGTATCATTTGTTTTGTGTTCCACGAGCCATTCTTTTCTGGATTCAAAGTACAAACAGGGGGAAGCCGAACAGTGAGCGGTGTCTATGGATTTGAGAATAGCCTCAGTATTTGCTTTGGAGTACTGGCTGTGCCTCTTTGAAGCATAGCTGGGTGCTAACAGGCCAAGGGCAAAAACAACAGAGAGGAGGAAGCCAAGCAGGCTATACGCTTTCACTGACAACATCTAGGAAGGAAGTTCAGCAATAACAGCAGCTTTTTGCCTCGACTTGGGGAGAGGGTGCTGGAGGGTAACTTAAGTGCTGTGAATCACTTTGTGAATCAGTTACAGTACCTTTTTTGTTGTCAGGGTTAATATACATAGGACTATACACAGTGCAAACAGGGCTACAAATGTAAAAGACAAGACCACTTGCAAAACTACAGTTATATAATATACTACCACAGTATACTGAGTTGAAATTAAATAAGGACATTTAGCTGAGGGTATATAAACCAATACAAATTGGTTGAACAGTCTAGAAATTACAGCACTTTTTAAATGTAGCCCCCCATTTTAAAGCACCAAAAGGTAATTAGACAACTGGCTGCTCAGCTGTTCCATGGCAAGGTGTGTATTATTCTCTCATTATTTCTGTTACAAGCAAGCAGATAAATGGTCTAGAGTTGATTTCAGGTGTGGCATTTGCATTTGGAATCTGTTGCTCTTAACTCTCATGAAGTCCAAAGAGCTGTCACTGCCAGTGATGCAAGCCATCATTAGGCTCAAAGACCAAAACAAACCCATCAGAGAGATAGCAAAAACATTAGCTGTGGCCAAATCAACTATTTGGCACATTCCTAAAAAAGTAAGAATGCACTGGTGAGCTCAGGAACACCAAAAGGTGTGAAAGACCATGAAAAACAACTGTGGTGGATGACAGAAGAAATCTTTCCCCAGTGAAGAAAAACCCCTTCAAAACTTTTGGCCAGTTCAAGAACACCCTTCAGGAGTTATTTGTATCCTTGTTAACAATCAAGGAAAGACCTGATTGTAAGATGTAACATGTAAACCATTTGTAAGACCGTGAGAGGAAGTGGTTGCTTAGGGGTTCAAATCCCGGCACCACCAAGCTGCCACTACTGGGCCCTATCACTTCTGTAAGTCACTCTAGGTAAGGGTTTCAGCCAAATGCCATAACTGTAGCATCCCATGGACAGGTGAGAGTTCAGGGTGAACTTGTTCCAGAATGATCATCAGGACATGGAGATGTCAGACATTTCAAATAAATCAGCTTTTACACACTGTTTCTCTACACATGTAATGGGGAACCTTTGTGCCTCAGCACTGTATGAATATAGGCAGAGAAGCATTACGAAACCAATGCCTGCGAGACTCCAAGAATATCTTCAAAAGTGATCTTAATGAACCTGATGCCAAGATGTAAAGTGAGAAACAGGGTTGTTAATTTTTTATCATCAGTGTGAATAAGCTGCTGATCTGTCAGTGATAATACGTCCATTCAAGGTCTGCAAATTGTGAATGAGTTGTGGGCAATATGAGGGTCAGTACCTAACAGCTTAATTATAGTACGGCTCTAATAAAAGTCTTTTAGGCTGGTCAATATATAGATGTTTTATATATTTAAGTGTTTGGTGACTTAGAGATATATACTAACTGACCACTAAAGGAACACCTGTGCTGCACCTGCTCATTCATGCAATTTCCCAAGCAAATCTCACGTAACTTGTGTACAACTGTCCGAATAGTGCATATGTCACTAGTTACTTTTGAAGTCTAAATAGCAATGTGTGCAATTTTTGTATGAGCTCCTTGCTACATTCTCTCAACTCAACTACGAATGCAGTTTTAAGGACCCAAAATTGTGACATTCTGAAAAGATCAGTCTAATTAAAACTAGCAATCCACTGGAACTTCTGAACAAGTGGACTAATGAACAAACGCACTACCTCCTTGTACCTTTTTTATTTTGTGTATGGCTTGACTGCTCACATTTTAAAAGCATTTAAAAATAGCAGGTCACCGGAAGCTCACAGGGAATTCACAACTGGACATTTTACAGGGCTTACCTCTTCCATTACACACAGGCAAACTGCCATTGGAATGAAATCGTGACGGGTTATTTAAGGTTTATGTAATGTATATGCAGGCCTTTACTTACTTCACATTCACAAAACTGGCATGAAGCTAAATATTAATCTCAGTTATAGAAACTAATAAAACATTAAAGGTCACTTACACCAGCACTCTGTTCTTAAGGGACATGGAAATGACTTTCATTTCTAGCTTTAACCTTTGTTTATCTGTTAAAGCTAGTGTTCTGGTTATGGAAATATAAATATATCATTATGTCAACAGAGATAAGAAGACTAGAGAGAGAGAGAGAGAGAGAGAGAGAAAGAGAGAGAGAGGCTGATAGCTCCAGGAGCTACAGAGGGAGAGAGAGAAATAGGAAGTCAAACAAGCTTGCTAATGTAATTTAATCAATTAATGCAACCAATGGATGTTTTAAATAGATTTCCAACAGGAGAGCACTAATTTAATACTCTGCAGAAAATAATGCTTTGCATCTCATTTCTGAAACGCCATCAATTCAGGTTCGTCTCCGTATCACCTCAAAGACCTTATTACTCTCCTCTTTTTCCTCCACACTGGAAAACAGTGAAGTTATACAATTATCTTTTACTACAAATGGTTATACTTTACAATGGTAATATTTTAAGGTTCCCTTAACTAATAATTCTGACATTATAAGTTAACATTTCTAACAACGTCAGCATTCCTAGAGTGTGTGAGCACACTTAGCAATAAAAGCTCTTTCTGATTCTGATTCTAACTGTTAGACATTAGGTAATGTTAGGTAGCAAACCATAGATAAACAAAGTTAACACACATTAATAGACGTTTATTTAAATGTTAACTAAATACATCTGCACTTTATTCTATCCATGATTACAAATTAGCACATATATGCTATATGGCTAAAAGTATGTGGCCACCTGACAATCTCAGCCATATGTGCCCATTCCAAACCCATGGGCATTAACACGGCCTGGCTCCACTCCTTTATAACAGCCTCCACAGGTCCGGGAAGATTTTCTACTAGATTTTGGAACATGGCTGTGAGGATTTGTACCCATTCAGCAACAAGAGCATTAGCGAGATCAGGCACTGGTGTCAAGCGAAAAAGGCCTGGTGCAGTCAGCATTTCAGTGCATCCCAAAGGTGTTCAGTAGGGTTGCTGTCAGATCTCGACTCACTCAAGCTCTTTCACATCAACCTTGGCACCCCATGTCTGTATGGACCTTGCTGCATGCACAGGGGCACTGCCATGATGAAAGAAGCTTGAGCCCTTTAGTTCCAGTGAATCTTAACTCTAAAGCATACAAAGACAATCTAGACAACTGTGTGCTTCCAAACTTTTGGCAAGAGACTGGGGAAGACCCACATATGGGTATGATTTTTAGGTGTTCTTATACTTTTGGCCATATAGTGTATATTAGCAAAAAAATGAATTATAGTTTGTTGACAACTTATTGAATTCTGGTCTAAATATTGCAACTTGCTGTTCAGCCCCATTTCTGAATTAAGACAGTTAATAAACATCTTGATTAAAGTGTTGGACCATTGTTTATTGTGGGTTTAATTTTATTCACTTATGCTATGATTATTGCCTAATGAAGTTGTTGATTATTTAACTTTTCTACTGTTTAAAAGAAAAATATTTATATAACATTAGTTTAGTTATTGTTAGTTAATTACTATTTACTGTTATGACTTATGACTAATTATGACTTCCTGTCAGCTCAGACCAGTCTGATCATTCTCCTCTGATCTCTCTCATCAACAAGGTGTTTCAGCCTGCTGACCCTCCACTCACAGGATGTTTTTTGCTTTTTGAACCATTCTGTGTAAACTCTAAAGACTGTTGTGTGTCAAAATCCCAGGAGATCAGTAGTTTCTGAATTACTTTAACCAGCCCATCCATGCCATGATCAAAGTCACAGAGATCACACTTTTTCTTCATTTCTTCATTACATTTGATGTGAACATTAATTGAAGCGCTTGATCTGTATCTGATTTTTTTGCATTGTGCTGCAGCCACGATTGACTAATTAGATAACTGCATAAATGTGCAAGTGTACAGGTGTTCCTAATAAAGTGGACTGTGTGTGTATATCTATCTATCTATCTCTCCATATATATATATATATATATATATATATATATATATATATATATATATATATATATATGTGTGTGTGTTTTTTTATTTAAAAATATATAAATTAAATAGAAACNTATATATATATATATATATATATATATATATATATATATATATATATATATATATATATATATATATATGTGTGTGTATATGTTTCACTCGCCTTCTATACTTTAACTAGTAACTGTGTAATCTGTGACAGGACGATAAATCTGAAACTGGATCTGTTCAGCAGCCACTGCCCCAGGCATACAGATTATAGATTAAAGACAGACTATATTTATTTTACAGACTTTATTACAATGTTCACTCCAAAATTCTACCTCACACAAGGGGAGGACAAATCACTAGCCTGGGCACCTGGGACAAACAGAGCTTGTGTCTGGGTTGTTAGTTTTTCATTGGTAGACAGAGGTGGACAGAGAAAGAAAATAAAAGTCCTTCCCACTGATGTTTGCAAAATAATACTTTTCATTTAGTTTGTGTGTTTAAACAAAATGATCTTCGGGGTATAGTGACACACCTCAATGTTGTTACTGTAGTGCATGCTTCCGAATCCCACCGGCTGCTGCACTACACACATCAGCCAAGGTGCAATCTAGCTGATGGTAGAACGCTTTTTACTAGGTGGACTAATTACCACGTATAACAGACAGACAATCTTTTTAGAAACATGAACACATAGGTATGTGGAAACACTGACAAAACCAAATACTCTAGCCAGCTTTGATTTGAGGAGAGAAAACCAAAGCTCATAACTGAACTATTAACCAATGACTTGATTACTTTTTGTCGAGGCCAAATACACTATGTGCTACATCAAAAAGGAGAGGATAACGCTTATGGCTACACAGTCATCCCTTCCTCTGGACTTGTTTATTTCCTTTAGTCTGTATTAATGCACTTAACTAGCTGGCCATGTCGCCTTCCATCATTTATTCTATCAGTTGAGTCAATTAGTTTTCCAGGAAACCAGAACATGGGACTGGGCAGCACGCTGGAGCTTCGATGGTCTATTGGACTTGCTAATAAACTTGCAATTGGACTTGCAAATTAGCACAGCCAATCTACATGTTTTTTGGGAGGTGAGAGGAAACCAGAGGAAACCCACACAGACACAGAGATAATATGAGAAACCCAAACTCAGATTTGAATTCGGGACCGTTAGGTGTGATGAGGCCACCATACTCTCTGCATCACCTTTCCACCTTGCATGTACAATGGAAAATACAATACCACCAAATACCATAATACGTTCAGTAATGTGAAAAATATTGCACTATAAAATTTGACCCAGTTATAGCCTACTGCTACATAAAACTTAAAAGAAATGTTGTAAGAAATAATTAACACACAGGCGCTGACATTCACCATTCCCCTTAAAGCTTACACATGTTGTAAATGTTGTAAACACTTGAAAGTCCTCATTGCAAGATAAAGCCATGCACATGTTAGTTTGTCTTTCCACTTAATCAAACCTTTACGAAAGGGTAGTGAGATTAAGAATATAAAGTTAAACACACACTATATTGCCTAACAGGTGATGTGTTTTCCAGGGTCTGAGGCCTAAATGAGTGCTGCAGAATTATACAGTAGAGTTGCTTTGCAGTCCAGTTCAATCCACACAATTATTTCCAATCCACAGCATCTTTAACTGCATTAATTAGAATATACAGCGTTGTATACAGCAACTCACCTGAGACATGGCGACAAGCTAAAAACTGAACTGAGATGTCTGGGTCCAGAAAATTCCGTGGACTTTGACCGATGGCTGTAATATTATGCTTTGCTCTTTTGTTTGGCTCCTATGAACAAAGCTTGAATAATAATAAACTAAATAATAAAAGGAAGAAAAATGTATAACCTTTGGTTTGTCTTCACTTTCAGAGCAAATGAATCACAGTGACATAGCAAGTAGTATTATCGGAAGTATATTTATCAAGAAGTATTCCTCCAAAAACATTCTTTGTTGAGCAAGTTATACATGAACATGCCTTTTGTTTCATGATTTAACTGTTACCTATTAAATTACACTGAAGCCTAAGCACATTGCATACACAATTTTCATTCTAAAAGCTCCAACATTTGGCCAGCAAAGATCACAATGGAATAAAAGTTACTGCGAATTGCTGTTGAATTCTCAGATTTGACTGGTCAGAAGGTGCTGAAAAAAAAGCACAGCTCTGACAGTAGTGCTGGCTGACATTTAAATGATCTTTTAAAAATTGTAAATGTACTTTAAATGAAAGGTTTATATTAATGCTCTCATTCTACTACTTTATCATTTCTGCATTCTCGTTCACAGGGACGTGCATGGTGGTTGCACTACATAAGGCTAATAATAATAATGTGATTAAAAATGAGTTTAAAAAAAAAACAGTCAGTACATTTTCTGTCACTGGTCTTCAGTACAGAGAACTTTACACTTGCCTGTTTCTCAGTTTTCTTAACTTCAGCAGAGAGAGAAAAAGGAGGCTGGTCAGGGAATGTTAATTTATAGCTGCTTCAATGTAAGTGATAATAAGAACTGACTTGTCTCAACAATATTAAATGTAACTATGAATTAAATTAAAAAGCACAGTGAAAGTGCCATTCGTTAATAAATAAAAAAATGTAAATGTGGGCAAATCACTGTGATATAAGAGGAATAAAAAGGAATAAAACATATATATATGCGTGTGTGTGTGTGTGTGTGTGTGTGTGTGTGTGTGTGTGTGTGTGTGTGTGTGCTTTTATAGGAAAATAACCCACTTCAGGGTTGCAGCAATCTCTCATGCTCTCTCTATCTCTTATACACACACACACACACACACACACACACACACACACACACACACACACGACACAAAGTGCTTAAGTAATATTAAGACAACTTTTTAATTACAGAATTGCATGCTAATAAACACAATTATGACTCACTAACCAAGGCCAATGTTAATGATATAATTTTTCATGATGTTTGACATGGGCTAAACAAAATATTTTCAACATTGCAACCTCTTAAAATATCCTGACTATTACAAACCATGATAAAAAGGTTAGGCCTTATTAAACCTGGCATTAACCCAGTGGGAACCGAGGAATTCCCACATGCACACACACACACACANACACACAAACAACCCAGTACCCTACTTCTCCAGGGAGCGTGTTGTGCCCTTCAGCCATTTGTTAGTGAATTTAACTGGAATGACCCATAAACACAGACAAAGCAACTATCCTGGTTTTCTGGTTTTCCCTATATTTGAGCCTGGAGATCATAACAACAAAATTACATAGCCAAAAATAATGATCATTTGTGCCCTATGGATCAGAGCATTGTCATCCTGCAAGAGCCCACACCTGAGAGGATCTAAATGTTTCATTATAGGATAAAGGTGATCAGCATTGCTGAATTTGGAACATATGAGGTACTGGTACACCAAGGGAGATGTTATCCAGCAAACAGCCAGGAAAGGAAAAGGTCCACTGCCACAGAAGTGCTCCAAACACTTCAGATAATACAGTGGTGTTGAATGGCACCACACAGGGCTAACGTTAGCATGACTGTAGTGCACGTGAGTGTGAGACGCAGTGGTGCAACTTATAATCTGTTTCTCCTGATGTCACAACTTGCTCTGCTCTGTGGCAGTTCTGTAGCACACTAATTATGTGAGTGATCTCAAAATCAATAAAAACAAAGAATTAACAAGTTTCAGAAACAGTGCCGCCTTGCCTTTTTCACATCTTGTTCTGCCCTGTTTCTGAAAAGAAACGACAACAAAGTCAGCCGCCATTTTTTCTGTCACATCAGTGATGCGCCAGCACATGGGACGGACAATCTGAGTATGCTCTGATTAAGTTACCAATTGGTCATCACGGAAATGAGCCAATTGTACTTTCTGAAAGTGAGGTGACAAGAATGATCATTAATTAAAATTATTTATTATTATTACTTTATTACATTTTGTTTTCATTCATCTACAGATCCAAGTTCTGGAATGCAGGCCCTCCAAAGCTGAGGGGCGCATGGACCCAAACCATGCCAGCAAAATGCCTCCCACAGCATAACAGCGCTGGTTTATCTACTTCAATATACCCATTCAGTCCTGACACAATACGATACCACAGAATACCTGTATAAATGCATTCTAGAAGTAAAACTTCATTTATTTCAGGATACTTAATGTCGAATGTGAGGCAACCAGAATCTTTCAGGGACTTGCATGACCCAAGCATTTCATTTATCAGATAACAGGGAAGCTGAGTCACCTCCAACACTTCAAGCAGTATGGAAGACACACAAAAAAAAGCCAGAGAAAGAGGAAGAAGAAGTGCAGACAGAATAGAGAGAGAGAGAGAGAGAGAGAGAGAGAGAGAGAGAGAGAGAGAGAGAGAGACTTGGTCATCCCTGCCTCCATCCTCTTTTGGCATGAAATAAAAGTCTGCACACCCCATTATAATTGGAGGTTTTTGTCAGATCTTCTTGCACCTTTAATGTGCTATGGCAACCAACAATATTCAAATGAAAAACAAAAAGAAACATTTTAGGGAAAAAAGACCTTTTGCTTGTAATACACTCAGCAATTTTACTTCAATCTTCCTTGCAAAAATACTCCAGAGCTATCAAGCTGCGAGGAGATATCTCGTGCACAGCCTTCTTCAAGTCATTTCACAGGTTTTCGGTAGCATTTAGATCTGGTCTCTCACTTGGACATTCCAAAACATTGTTCTTCTTCAGGAGGAGGAGGATAGGAAGAGGACAGTAGGAGGACCTATCACCTACTGCACACCAGAAGTAACACTTAAAATCAGGGCCTTGCATTCCAAACAAATCTCATTTCTGGTCACATCATCTGCTAAGTTTCCCATAGTCCTAGGCTTCCCATGGCTTCAAACATAACCGTAACACTGCGTGGACCCAAGGTTCAATCATTCGATGGTCACCCTTCTGTCATGATTCATGCCTCCAGCAACCTTGTCAAAACGATGGCCTCTACCAACATAGAAATCCCAAAGCCCAATGTTGAGTTCAAGTTGGTGTTTATGCCAAGTTCAAGGAGGTGTACAGCAAAACCAAGGCCTCTGGTTTACATCCACCTTGCCCGTACGATTGCGCCATCCTGCGTATGGAGGATTATATCACTGAGGAGCATAAACTGAGTTATATTTGTACAGATCCCTGAATTACTCCAACACTGCCACCTTGCACCCTGCTTCCATGTGTCCTGACTAAAGCCTATGATCCCTGGTCCACTAGCAGAGGGAACCCCCACTTCTGAGCCCTCAGCTACTCTGGAAGACTCATGGAACTCATGACATAGAAATGGTAAGCTCCAATATCTCATAGACTGGGAGGGCTATGGCCCAGAAGAACAGCGTTAGCCCCCAGCCCAAGATGTCTTTGGCCATTCTGATCATCCAGGCCCATGTCCCAGGGGGGAGGCCAAAAAAGATTAGCTCCAGGAGAGCGGGTTCTGTCTCCTCACAGTCAGTTTTGGCCACAAATTTCAATTCTTAGAATTCACCGCTGCTATACTGAATCCAACTCCCATTTCCCATCGGCACCAAGGTCATGTGTTTCATCACCGGACTTCTGTTTACACTCACCTGTTACCCAACACACACATGCACACACACACTGCGAAGTCTCGCTCCTGGTATTACTAGTGATGATTCCAAGTCATATGCATTCTGTATCGATGCTCTAGTTCTGACTTTGTTTGATACGATTTGCCTATTGCGTGTTCACTGAATGCCTGATTTCATGTCTGTCTGACCTTGACTGCTAGCCTAATTTTTAAATGAAGGCAACCTACACTTTCATCTGTCTCTGCCACCCTTTTGACAGGATGCTGAAATACAGACGAATGGAAGCCCTGTACTTCCCTGGCAACCGCACTGCTGACAATTTTGCAAAGGGCCCCCAATCTGATTAATTTTTTTCTATATATAAAAATGCAACAGTACTTTATTGCTGGGAAATTGTTTGAAAACCTATACATTATAATACATATTGTGTATCATAGAAATACCTTCGAGAATTGTGATGATATTTGTCATATCGACCACCCCTAAACACTTATCTGTGATGAATGCCATGGCAAGTGAGAGAGATCGGACCCAACGAGCGTTTGATCTTTGCAGAAATCTTGTGAGCACCTTCTCGCAGAGCTGGTTTCAGAAAAGAGAAAAAGCACAGCAGGAAATAGATCTGCCAGAAACTGAACAGTGGACCTGGGTAAAACAGGGTGGACAAAAAAAACCCCTCAAATCTAGCAGTCATTGAAAGAAACTTAAATGATTGCAGAAAGGCTATCACTCAGTAAGCCTACTTGTGGCCTAATTCACTTCAGTTCACAACACATGGTACTGTCATCACAAATGGCAGTTGTTAACACACACACATTGCTACAACAAATACAAACCACTCATTTCAGGAACTGTGCCAATCTATAGGCTTAACATGAACACAACAAAAGCATTGCCACAGAATGCACTGATTAGTGGCTAACATATGAACTAAATCCAGCAGCTGAACACATCACACCTAAAAGAAAATCACAAAATGAAATAACCGGTAGTATAAAGCAGGCTAGTTAAATCAGACATGCTTATAATGCTGTGTTTTACAAGTGCTTTTGACATTTCAGTAAGCCAACTAGAATTTAATTTCAGTGAAATTCTATGTTAAATTAAATCACGCATTTTGAGCAGCTTTCCCAATCAATACAAACACAACATAAACAAAAAAAAGTTGTCTTGCCTTTCAACAACATTTTAACATTAGCCTGCATAAACTACTTGTGCAATCCAGGGCCTTATTGAGACAAAAAATTTCAGGGATTCTCACACCTGTCCTGACCACCCTATACACCCACAACAAATTTTAAGACCACTGACCACCTACTGTAACGTAGACTCATTGACCAATTTATTAGGAACCCCTGTACATCTGCTAGTTCATGCAAATATCTATATTCATCCAATTATTCAACAGGCAGCAGGTCAATGCGTAAAATCATGCAGGCTTGAGTCAAGAACTTCGGTTATTGTTAAGATCATATCATATATAACGTTATCTAAGTGGCTTTGACAGGGGGGTGGTTTCTGCTTTTGAAAGAGTTTCATTTGTATAGAGAGGTTTCTTAGAGATCATCTTGACTTGGACAAACGAATTGCAAACAAATATATGTTAGCTGTATAAAGAGTCATTGTTTGCTGTAATTGAAGTTAATTTAAACAATTGCAAAACTGCACTTTGCAGCATCCTCTGGAAGGACTTTTCTTTTTCGTATCCTTTCTATTTTTTTTTTGTTCCACCTGGCAGCTTCTTTTCTCTTCTTGTGCATCTACATTCTGTTTCACACTGCTTTTATTTATAGATACTGACTATACAAACCAAATAATTTCTAGGAACTGCAGGCTTTGCCAGTCACTTGGCTGTGTCACAGGCAAAAAAAAAAAAAAAACGCACAGGCCAAAGCTGTCGCAAGGCAGACCAGGCAATTCTCCAGAATCTTCCGATGGCTAATCAGGGCCTGGTTGAGTCCGATCTCTACTCTTCAAGTCATAACAGAAGCTGAAACACTTTTCAAGTTATTTTATAGTAATTACAGTGCACGAGTGCCAGGAGGAAAAGGCACAGTGTGGCGTCCATTTCAGAAATGGCAAACTCTATTGAACTAGCCTGCTACATGGATACACATCATACAGAAACATTTACACCGGTTGCTGAGCAACGTCACTCAATGCAGCTTCTTAAATTAGTAGTTCCTTGCGAACAAGAACTGGGTTTTGTGAATAATGTTAACAAGACCCCTAGCTACAAGGTGTTTTTTTGGGTGGTCCAAGTGTCCAAATGGGTGGGCCCAGCCCCCCAACCACCCCTAGCCCCAGAGGCTTCATCACTGCTGCCATAACATACTTTAATCTTGGTGAGTGAAATAAAGTACACTATATACCCAAAGGTTAGTGGACATCTGACCATCACACTCATATATGCTTTTTAAACATTCCATTCCAGATTTAGTTCCCCATTGCTGTTATAATAACCTCCACTCTTCTGGGAAGACTTTTCAGTAGATTGTGGAATGTGGCTGTGGGGATTTTTGTGCTCATTCATCCACAACAGCATTAGTGAGTCATCCCAAAGGTGTTCAGTGGTTGAGGTCAGGGCTCTGCGCAGGGCACAGGGAAGTTCTTCCACTCCAAACTTGGCAAATCATGTCTTCATGGAGCTCGCTTTGTGCACAGGGGCATTGCCATGCTGGAACGAGTTTGGGCCCCTTAGTTCCAGTGAAGGGAAATCGTAATGCTACAGTATACAAAGCCATCCTATACAATTACGTACTTCCATGTTTCTGGCAATGGTTTGGGGAAGGCCCACATATGGGTGTGATTTTCAGGTATCCACAAACTTTCGTCCATATAGTGTAGCATATACTAATGACCCTAATGCATCTTTGACAGAGAAACTCAAAGTCCCCATGTTTTCAGTTTAAAAGAGGAAAATATAAATAAGAGTATTGTCATGAAACAGACAGGCAGCTGAAAATGCAGGTCTTGTTAGGCAGACAAACAAAAATGCTAAGCAATACTCCAAAACTTGAGTCAGGCAAACTGTCAGGTCTGGCAATTGGCAAACAGACGTAAATTAGACAAAGCTAAAGTGACGATTGGTTAACGGACTATGGTAGAAGCACTAATTACAAGAATCAGTAGAGAAGAAATGGTTCAGATCATCTCAGACACGATACTGGAGTGGAACTTCACATAGGGTTTGTCAGTTGGGTTATTTAAAGGAAGCCGTCTTTAATTAATCATTAATCATTAAGTGACTGGGGATGGGAGTTAGACTGGAGGTCATCTGAAGTTATGGGTGGAGAATCATGAGAGTTTAACCTGTAACTTAAAGAGTTAGGACATGGCCAGTTACAGTCTGGTGGTAACTTTCTATTAGTTTCATGTGACTTTCTATATTTTGGTACCAAATATTAAGCATCTAAACCTATCATCCATGTCACCATAATTACACATCCCCATTACAAAACTATTATTAACATTAATAGTAGCAGCAGCAGCAGTAATAGTATTAGTAGTAGTCTACTAAGTGGTATTAGGTATGATTATTCATCAAAATACAGAAAATCCTGCACAGCAAACCCACTACTTTATAATGAACATAGACAGTATTTGAATAAACTCCTATAGTGTCCAAATAAGTCCTTCTGGGAAGAAATATAAAATATTATATATATAAGATATGTTTGTGTACACATTTAGACAAATCCTTCTGAGAGCTTAGAGCACCTCTAGGCATGAAGCTTAGGGGAACAGATGTCCACTGGTCTTCTTACAACTTAATCGCATTGTGTGTCAGTAGCAAGCCTCAACACAATACAAAAGACAAAACAGCACTTTTTTTTTTTTACACAATACCATCACAGCTGCTGGGTACACTGTAGAAAGACACACACACACACACACACACACATGCATATGCCCATCTGTGATATGAATGGTAAGCAAACTGACACCTTATAATGTATTATTTGTGTGCATGTGTGTGTATTCTACTCATTGTAAACCTTTTTTATGTTTCTAAAAGTTTGATTCTGAGCTTGGTGTATTATCTGAGTAGAGTTCGGCATGTCCCCCCATGTCCATGTGTTTTCCTCCAGTTTCTCTGATGTCCTCAGAGAAACATCCCCAACTCCCAAAAACATGCCAGTAGCGGAAATGGCAACTCTAATATGTCCTTATGTGTGAATGAGTGTGTGAATGTGAGTGTGTGTGTGTGTGTGTGTGTGTGTGTGTGTGTGTGTGTGTGTGTGTGTGTGCACCTTGTAGCTTGCACCCAGTGTCTGCTGCAACCCAGACCAGAATATAGCAGGTACTGAAGACGAATGAATGATTATTACTCATTATTGTTATTATTATTATTATTATTTACAATAGCCTAAAATATAAATAAGCTGAATCTCAGATATCTCTGTACTCCCTATCTTTCTCCACTGTGTTATATGTTAGTATTGTGTGCTGTAGTGTACCTACTGTAGTATGGGCAGGGCTCCAGTCTGATGTCCTTCTCTGCTCACATTTCAGCCCTTACCTATTTTTTATTCTGCATAAGTGATTTTTCTCGTCATGTGTCATGAATTCTTTCATTATTCGTCATCAGACAGGCGTTTAAAGTGGACACTGGTGGACTGGTCTTGTCTTGCTCACCTCCCCTCTCCTGCTGTACTTGTAGAGAGCATGCATGCTGACTACAGCACTATTTAACGACTCTTCTGTTCCGTTTCATCCTGAAATAAACCTGAAATAACACAACCCCCTATTTACCCTGACCAAATATCAGGCAATCTGCGACGAGAGCTTGGTGTTTAGCAAGCACAATCTAAGCTAGCTAGCTAAGCATCCATACCTGTCAGCCATAGCTCTGGCCGGATTGAAGTGATGCTGATCTGGGCTTCTCTACACTGCCATCAGCATCGCTACTGCTCATTGTCGTTGGCTCGGTTTGTTTGTTTATTTGGTCGTTTGTTTGGTCAATGCGAATAGAAAGAACGTTATCAGGCACTCACATTTTCTCACCACGATGGCTTCAGATGTCTCTAAGACGAGTTGTCCGGGCTGTCTCTGCACATCCACGCGTGTCGTGTGCGCCTCGCATCCTGTAGTGCGCTGATCCAAAGCGCTTAAGACGCCGTTCCAGAGAGAGCCCCGCCCCCCCCGTGGCGCCACCGCGCCTTCCAGCCAACCGCGTGCCAACACTGCTGCGCGCGCGCCTCCCGCGCTTTAAAAACCTGCCACTGACTGCTACTAAACACGGCGTTATTCCTCTCATACCACAGCCAACGATTAATATGTTTCATTCATTATAGAACCACACGTCATGCTTTTTAATCGCTTATTGTTACATTTAGTCTTGTGGAACGTCAGCTCCTGTTAGCTCCTGTTATCACTTACCTTACAGCAGCTATAAAATGTCGTTCAGCTTGTATATCAGCCTGTCTTTTTTTCTCTCTTGATGTTAAAAACCGAAAAGCGCAAAGTCCTCTCCTGTGGTGGAAATCTTACTGGCTACTCCATCTTGGATTTTGCTCATTTTTTCACCATTTTCCACAACAAAAAAACACCAAATCTTTTGAGTCAGCTCTCACTCATATAAATTGGTGTCCATTAAGAAAAAAAAAACTGATTTAGAGTCAAAATCTAATATCCACTACTGCACCTCTGTAGTCCTTTCTCTATGACTGTTATTAAGACAATGACCGGAGAAAGACACTCATTGTTTTCAACTGAATAGGATGATGAACTGATCTAAAACCCATCCGGTTTAAGCTGAAAGACATGCCTAATGATGCAATAGGGTTATTTCAAGTGCACTTGAAAGATGAAGATCACACAGTCCCCAAGTTGCATCAGATCTAGACACCGGAGACTCCTTCCATAAATGTTAAATAAATGTCTGCTTACAGAAAGCTTCACCATATCAATGATTATACACTTTTCTTTGTTAAATGACGATACATTTTCTTACTCTGTTTATTTTGAGCCTTAGATTATGTGGAGTGGCCACTATATGTCGTCACTCCACATAATAAGTCCCTATGAATGAGCGGTTACTATAGAAACAATATCATGACCACATTAATGTAAACTTGTGATGTGAATTACAGCTGGAACTAATGTCAGAGTTTTAGAAAACTAATCAAAACCTTCTTCCCAATCATCTTACCAGTAACAGGGTGCACTTGCTTTCTGTCAAGGTACATGGAAAGTGTTTTGAGTTCACAGAAAATGGTCAAAAAGTGCAAAAAAAAAAAAAGGCCAAAAATTTTGACTCAAAATACTTTTCAATAAATTACAACAAATTGTTAAATGTAATGTATAATGGTAATAATGATAGTAAATAATGTTAATGGTAATAATAATTGGACAGAGATTACAAACACTGTCAAACACAGCAGTAGACCAGTTATGCAGGGCATTAGCCTTCTTCGGGGCTGTTAGGTCTGCTGTATCATAAATCTCTTTTTTCATGTGGTTCAGTTATATTTTATTTCATTAGCCAGTTAATAACCCTGAGCAGATAGGATAACTTAAACCATGTTGGACACAAAAGAGCTATTAAGTAGGCCTCATGGGGAAAACGGTTTGAAGAGATCTATATTAGAGCATAAAGTATGGATACGGTAATATCTAATATATGTTATATATAATATCATAATGAGTATAACACTAGTTTAAACATGAAATAACCACTGTAGTTAAATTCTGTTGTTTAATGCTACTGGCAAAGTGTGAACATTTGATGCATGGCGAGGCACGTTTATACATGTTTACGAATTGTGTGGTGGATCAGGATGGTTGAACTGGGCATTTATTGTTTCTAAAAATACTTTAAAGTTTTCAAAAGTAATATCAAATAGTAATTGTGACATTATTATTCTACACAGGGCATATTTTAGACCTCACTTTGACAAGCTGTCTGAACATCACAACCAGCAGATCATATCTGTGGAATATAAGATGTCTAGTGTTATTATTATTATTATTATTATTATTATTATTATTATTATTATTATTATTATAGTTTGTTTGTTTGTTTTTACATGGATGGATGATGGATTCTTTAGATTTTCCTTATTGAGTTGCTCTGGGTTGCAACATCTACATTCCTTACTGGGAACCTGTTAGAAGAAAAAAAAAAAGGTGAGATCTGGCAGAATGAAATTGGCCTATATAAAGACAAGGTATAAAACTGCACACCTTATCTTCAGCTTTTTGTAAATAAATCTATCATGCAATAAGGTGATCATATTGCCAAAGCAAACCTGAAAAGCAGGGGGGAAATCTGATCTAGTAGCTCTTGCTGTTCATTTATAGCTGTCAATGGTGATGTTTCATAATAGAGGAGACGTTTTATTAAAGACGCCATCCTGAGAAACTAACAGCATAACTCAGTTTAAACGCATAATTGTAGAAAACATTTTTCATCAGTTTTTCATCAGTCACGCACTGTCATGTATGAGAGTTTTCACTTCCAAAAAATAGTTAGGGAGCTTGAGCATGTCACCCGCCTTTGAACACATCATGTACTGGATATCATAAGGGATTTTTTTTATTTTTTTTTCATTTATTACACTTTACTGTTTAGAAGTTTTATTGTTTACACTTGAGATTGGAACAACATTACTCTGAATCTTTGATAAAACCCACAGAAAAAGGCAAAAATTTTCCGTTTAGCAAGCAGATACGTCTTCCGGCCAACCAAATGACCGAGGCCAGTGGACGCACTGCACTTAAGACAAGCATGGCACGCAGTAAGCTCATGCTGCACAAGAACATAAATGCATGAAACACTTCCCCATAAACCCCGTCTCTGCATCATGACACCAATATGGGTTAATGCCGGAGTATAAACTAGGCCTTACAGAACATACAATGGGTTTCTTTTATTTTAGTGTGTTATAGATTTAGTTTAAAATGGATTACATTGAATTTTTTGCCATTAATCTACCCACAGCAATCCATAATGAAAAAACCAAAGTTTTTGTCTAGAATATTTTGCAAATTTATTAAAAATCAAAAAACTAAAACCCCACTGAACGCCTTTGGAATGAATTGGATGCTTTTTTTTTTTTTTAATCGAGGAGACTTTAGGAATTCAACATTAATCCCACACAAAACAACATTGCACACAGAAGAATAGAAATGGCCCAACAAATTATTCTTGCATTTGATAAGTTATAGTTTTGAAAGAGTCTATAGGTTAGTTAACAATGCTAATACTTTTTAACATTTGCTTCTCAGACTCAAAGGATGTGTACTGTATTTTTGTAGTTTAAGGGTTCCAGCCACATTCAGAAATATGTTATTTCTAAGTAGTATTATCACATCAGCCCAGGATATTACACCACCCTGCCAACAGAGGCCCCCCTCCCCTGAGTGCTAAACTACTCCATGTCTGTTTACACCGCAAACTCAAGCTAACAGTCATTGTCTTGCCTACTCTTGGGTATGTCTAAGTTGTGAGCCCTGTATCTAGTGTTTGCCCTTCATGTGTTTTGTCCCTTGCTTAATTTTTGACTACTCTTTGCCCATTGTGTTCATGTTTCATGCTCAATTGCGTTTTGTCATTTGCCCTCCTTACCACCTTGATTTTTGCCTAACAGACCTCTGGCACATAGATCCTCAAATATCTCCTGCGTTTTTACACATTGTACTTTATTATAACGTAATATAGTTAATATAATAATATTTAATTTGCATTTATCCACATGCAATTATTTTATGAAAATCATTTTTCTTCTAACTGACATAAGCACAAAAAAATGTATGCAGTAGTATCATGCAGGATATGTGGGACTTAATATGGAAGATCTTCCTGCTAAAGACACTGTAAATTCTGGCACGGTGCACTTTATGATTTTTTTTTTTTAAAGTGCTTTATCACACAAATGCAACAATTGAGGGTTGAGTGCTGTGTTTTTTTCTAGTCTTAATAGAATCTTTTTTTTAATGAAAAACGACTTCATTGTTCAGCGTATATACTGTAGATATTTAGCATCTTATCTGTCCAGAGCCTTTCAGAGGACACTGGACGCAAACCAGGAACACACCCTCAGTGGGACACCAGTCCATCACACCTATTTGCACCTACTTAGAGTCATCAATCCACCTATCAGCACTACTACTACCTACAATATCTTAATATCCCATTTAAAAAAATTATTCCTTGTAATCATATTTTAAGATTTGTTTTAAAACTGCAATTGTAGTAAGTCTTATATCCCACTAGGTGAGTTGTGTTTAATAGGTGGAGAGCTAAAAACGATCAGGTGAACTAGCTGTGTTTTTATTTCATGGGACTTTGGACAGGTGTTGGATGAATGTTTCTGGTTGTGACGGGCCTTTTATTAATTATCTGAGTGAATTTTTTTTTAAAAATTAAAGCTTGAACAAACATACTGCATAAATTGTTGTTTGTCCTGAGTGAACTGATTTGAATTGTGTTTAAACTTTATTTTTATATTAATTAGTATAACGACTACCGGTGTGCAAGTCTGAGCTTAGATTAACACTTGGATATCATGCCAATACAAGAGCAAAAATATTCATACAGGTGAAAAGTGTAACAGAAAGTGTGGACGACCGGTCGAAAGGTTGTGAGTTCAATTCCCAGCACTGCCAAGCCGCCACTGTTTCTCCCTTCAGCAAGACTCTTACCCCTCAACTGCTCAGATGTATACATTAGATAAGTCAAGTGGCTTTATTGTCATTTCAACCATATACAGCTAGTTATTACACAGTGAAAGGAAACAGCCTTCCTCCAGGACCACGGTGCTACATAAAACAACACAGAACTACAAGAGACTGCATATTTTTTTTTACATAAAGTGCACGTGCAGACATGTAGACAGCACAAGACAGTACAATGACTATCAAAGCAGGACAACAGACACAGTAAGATACAGTGCAGCACAGACTAGTACACAGTTCTAGTAAGAAAGTGAATCGGATGTGAAAGTAGTGCAAAAGAGTAAGAATATACGTTGCTGTAAATGTAAACATAAGGAGTAGCAGCCAGGTAGAGAGTATACAAAATTATATACAGTATTTTATAAATATTGTAGCAGCAATGGAATGGAATGGAAAGAGAATATGTGTGTGTGTGTGTGTGTATGTGTGTGTGTGTGTGTGTGTGTGTGTGTGTATTTTTGTCAGTCCAGTCTCTGAGAGGAAGAAACTGTTGCACAGTCTGGTGGTGAGGGCCCGATAAACGTAAGCTGCTCTGGATAAGGGCGTCTGCCAAATGCTGTAAATGTGTAAAAAAATTTGTTTTTAAATGCTGAATTTTTTTTTTTTTGAAGTTCTGACAACCTCAGCTTGATTAAAATGCAAAGACAAATAATATTTTGGTACTGTTAACCTGTACACAGTGGAAAAATTCACATGTACTTATATCCACCAAGAATAAGCCTTACTACATACCTGACTATTTTGTCATCACACAGAGTCACAGTTTACAAATAAGTAAGAAACAAAGCAAGGTAATCAGTTATGGGGGAACATTGAGTGCGAGGTGGAAATACACCCTCGATGGTGCACCAGGCCATCACAAGACATCGTACACATTCACACATTACTACGTCTCCTTTACTAATTAATTAGTGAATACATTGACATAAATTCCCAATTGCTGAGCCTTACATTACTCCTGGAGACCTGATGTACCGTAGCCCATTCTGACACTTCAGCATTTAAAATGTAAATATCTCTATCCTTTATTCTTGTCAGCACATAGAGGTTTCCTTTGAGGAAGCAGAAGGCTGTTGTGGTGCAGTGTATTTAGTTCAAAAGGGAGAAACAGACAATAATCTACAAGTAGCCTGGAAGGTTGTGATGCAGCAAGAAGATAACAAATAATATCCATTAAAGTGCTTTCAAAAGTGTTGAAAATTATTAACTTTTAAGTAGCTTAAACATTGTCCTGCCTTTGTGTAAGATAAAAAAAAAACATTTGATAATCTAGATAATTAAGGTCATAGAAAAAGTCTTGTTGCAGTTAATAAAAATGCTACAGTGCTGTTATCTTATAAATTAGGGAAAATTGTAGTAATTTGATAATTAGCATGTTATTCCAGTCCAAAGATTTCAAAAGTTTCACATTTTTGCATATTGCACTCTTCAAATCAGCAAAGAAATCATCCATCTGTGAGTTTTGATAAGACTGAATAATTAGTATAATCTGGTCCACCTGAAACCACCATGCAATGGCAAAATGTTGCCAGTAGATGGTAATATTTACTCATTTTTAGAAATAACTCTTTCCAAAATACTTTTGTATCATCTTTATGCATCATGATCTTCATCCTCATCATGCTTTTTAAACTGCCACTAGTGGTCCCATCTACAAAACATCAGTAAAAGTAAGTCTTTGTGAATGTAAAAACACACTGGAGTACTTGAACCTGTGGAGTACACTGTAGCACCTCTTCCTTCATAACTAAATAGGACAGTTCAGACTGTAGACAACTGATTTCTCCTTGTACTTATATCTTAAATTGGGATGTTAATCTAAAATTCTGCCTGGGTCACATCAGCTTTTTTCATGAGCCCTTGAAAGGCCATACTCTAAGGTTGATCATTTTTAAACATATTATCTGTTCTATTGATTAACAACAATAATAGAATAGAATCAAAACAGAACAACTTTGTAGGAAAAATACAAGCTAATCAACTATATGCAGGCCTAGGCTCTAACATTTTTTTTAAACTGATTAATTAGGAGTTTGTATGTATATGTTTTTTAAATAGCAAAACTAGTTCATAAATAAGAACTCATTTAAGAAGTACTCAAATGGGCTTATCTGAATTCAAGTATACTGGGAAATCACAGTGTTTATTTTCTGGCCTGATAGGTGATACAGTCAAAACGTATGTTACTAAGTGGATCTGCTTGATAGAAATAACATGACTTATTTGATGTGACATGATATTAGGGGTGTGGTCAGCATCAAACCGGAAGTTGACCCCAAAAAACTATGCAGGAAAAATGTAGGTAGGAAAAATGACATATGCTTTCCCCTAGGTTTTTATTAGAAAATTGTAAAATTGTTATGACTAATATATTTCACACAAACACACACATACACACACACATGCACACACATGTATGTATGTATGTATGTATGTATGTATGTATGTATGTATGTATGTAAGTATATACATATACCATATACATATTATGTAGGTCCCCTTTGTGCTGCCAAAACAGTTCTGATGCCTTGAGGCATGGGTTCCACAAGACCTGAAGATGTGCTGTGGTATCTGGCACCAAGACATTATCAGCAGATCCTTTACGTCCTGGAAGTTGCGAGGCTTTCTGCCTTCAGTATGCCTTCAGCTTTCAGTAAGTGAAAAGCATGCTCAATTGGGTTGAGGTCACGTGACTGACTCGGTCATTTACGAGCATACCATTTCTTTGCCTTAAGAAACCCTTGGGTTGCTTTCATGGTATGTTTTGGGTCATTATCCATCTGTACTGTGAAGCACCGTCCTATCGGTTTTGCAGCATTTGACTGGATCTGAGTAGAAAGTATAGCTGTATACACTTCAGAATTCATCCTGCTACTTCTGTCAGCAGTCACATCATCAATAACCAGTGACCCAGTTCCACTGGCAGCCATACATGCCCATGTTATAACACTGCCTCCACATGTTTGATAGTTGATGTGATATGTTTTGGATCATGTGGCTTTCCTTTCCTTCTCTATACTCTTCTCTTCCCATTATTCTGGTACATGTTAATCTTGCATCAGAACTTATCAGGCTTTTTTTAGAGTTTTTTTTTTAGCAACCTCTAATCTGGCCTTTCTGTTCCTGAGTGTTACCAGTGGTTTGCATCTTGAGGTGAACTGCCTTTCATCCCAGGTGATTCATCCCCATGTCAGGATCTTGTGATCTCCCTGGACAACTCTGATTTCACATTTGGTTACTGCACACGACCTTGGGGTAACCATGGACAATCAAATGTCTTTTCTTCTCACATTGCTAATCTGACTAATCTGCTAATCTAATCTCATGTCAATTTCTCCTTTATAATATCAGAATATCCTTTATAATATATTACACTCAGGTGCTTGTCATTTAGAGACTGGACTACTGCAACTCATTACTGCAACAAGGTCTGCCTCAACCTCTGCAACTGATCCAGAATGCAGCTGCATGACTGGATTTCAACCTTCCTAAGTTCTCCCACACCACCCCTATGCTCCCTCCACTGGCTTTCTGTAGCTGCCCGCATCAGATTTAAAACACAGATGCTTGCCTACAAGCTGAAATGGACCAGTACCTCAAATATCTCAAAGCACTTATCACATCTCGCACTGCACCACACTCCCTCCGATCCTCTAGCACTTGACTGCTTGACTGGTTCCACCATTTCTGAGGGTACAAGGAAGGTATGCATCGAGACCCTTCTCTGTTCTGGCACCTAGGTGGTGGAATGAACTTTCCCTAGACGTCCAAACAGCTGAGTCACTGGCAGTCTTCAACAACGTCTAAAGACTTACCTCTTCCTAATGTACTAAAATTAGCACTTAAAAAATACTTTGTATTGTCTGAGTGCTTGTTACGATATTACCTCCCCAACAGAATTTTTGGACTGATGGTATTCTTAATTTGTGACCTACCGAACCAGTATCAGAATGTATTGATTGACAGAGACTTCAAAGCACATTTGTAAGTCGTTCTGGATAAGGGCGTATGCCAAATGCTATACATGTAAATGAAAACCATATGTAGCTACATTCATGGAGGCGTCTCTTGATTGTAGACTTTAACAATGATACACCTACCTTCTCCAAAATGTTCTTGACTTGTCTAGATGTTGTGAAGGGGATTTTCTTCACCAAGGAAAGAATTCTGTGATCATCCACTTTAATTGATTTCCATGGTCTTCCAGGCCTGTTGGTGTTGCTGAGCTTGCCAGTGCATTCCTTCTTTTTAAGAATGTACCAAATTGTTGATTTGGCCACTCCTAAAGTTTCTGCTATTTCTCTGACAGGTCTGTGTTGTTTTTCAGCCTAATGATGGCATCAACACTTCTTTGGACCGCACATTGAGAGTTCACATAAACAGCTACCAAATGCAAATTCAACACTTGAAATCTTGAACTCCAGACGTTTTATCTCCTTAATTTGTCAAGAACTACTTATCAGTCAATTGTCCATTTACTTTTGAGCCTGTGAAAATGGAGGGAAAATTGCTGAAAATTCCTAAACTGTTAATGCAATATTTTTGTTAAACCCCTTGAATTAAAGCTGGAAGTCTACACTTCAATCACATCTTGTTTCATTTCAAACCCACTGTGATGGTGTATAGAGGCAAAATTACAAATATATATACACTCTTGAACAAAATCTTAAGACCGGGGGAAGCATTCCAAGTATTCGCATTTCGCGCTGGTGGTTCATAACCAGGTTGTAAGAACTGCTTCAAAATGTCAAAATGTCAGTGATTACCAAAAGTTGATTATTTTCCTATTACATCATGCAGTGAAGTGTGCTATTCCTCCATAATACTCCAGCAATTGCATTTAAAATAAATAATTTATGTTGGGTAGTATGGAAAATAGAGAAGTATCAACGTAAATTACAACACCTTGCAGACACTTTCAGGATAGTTTCTATTATAACGTTTGTTAGAGTAGCCATAAACAGTTGTTCCCTCACCAGCTCAATTTTTTCTCTCTCTTGAAGTTAATAAGGCAGAAAAAAAATGCAGCTTGTCCCATAACTGAGAAACAAAGAAGCCCATAGTCCTGGATTCTGAAGTCTTTTCCCATGGTGGTCCCCATTACGTCAAGATTCTGACAGAGACTGAAATCTTGTTCCCTAAATATTAAATTAATGTGTCCTTTAAAAACTACATAAAAACTGGGTTTTTTAGGTTTAAATTATGTGAATGAGTTGTTAACATATAAACATTAATGTATTAGAACAAAATGTACCAATCAGATTCAAGAATTCAACAGTGCTGTGGTATACATTGGATTTAATGTGTTCCTAGAAATTAAGGTGGAGTATTCTGGCATGTGATAATGCTGCCACTGACATGTTTGAGAAATGTTTCTATTATAAATAATATATTATAATAAATAATATATAATAATATAATATTATATTATATTTTTAGAAATTGTTTGAAAGTAACATATTTGAAAAACATGAGATTAAATCAAATACACAGGGCATTTCAAATAATTTTGAATTTCCATATTGTCAACACTTTCTTTCCATTAATAAATGTTTTATAAGTAAGTAGTACTAATCTACTAAAGAAACCACTTTACAAAAACATCTGGAGCGTTACCAGTAAAATGAGTTCCAGCCGTTCGTTCACTGGCATGCAGGTAAGAGCTTATTTGTTGTGGCGCCATAAAGTTTTTGTAATTATAATGGCTAATTCTGTTTATTTCAATTTCTTACCTTAAGATACTGACAGAATTTGTTTCCAGTAGTTGCTTGTTGACATGCCACATTACTGTCTCAATGTGATTTGCATAGAGAATTCACTTTTGGAATGCTGTACTGTGCTGATATTTGTGTTTAATTCACTGCTAGCATTTTATGAGCTGAACCACACATACCTAGACAGGTGGACACATACCATTATGTGGAGGAGGAGAACACTTTTCCATAATGTTTTAATAACCACTGCTATTTAACTTATATTACGCATCCTTTGGTGTTCATACTCTTAGTGAACTTGGTGTTCATTTGGTGTTAGATAAGAGAACAAAGCAGTCTCACTTATCTGCACAGGATATGCCTGGTGTTCAGCTGGCCTACGAGTCCATAATTCATTTTCTGAGAATTGGGACTTTCCTTTCCAATCAGGACTCAGAATGAAGTTGTCCATGAAAATGAATTTGTCCATGATGTGAAAATGCCCATGAAAATCACAAGTTGTTTAGTTGTATAGAAAATAAGCCACTGTGCAGCTGCACCAAATCAACTTACTGGATGTCCTCTATAAGTTCATTCTGTTCTACTATTTCATGAACTGCTCGGCTCCTGAGACTCTATGTGTTTTATCAGCACTTTAAATGGAAAGACATGAACCAAGATTCAGAACACGGTCAATTTTAGTTTTTCGTTTAAGATGCATTCTATACAATAATTCATTTTCCTTTTGTTGGATAGTGGATTCTTTCAGCATTTGTTTGTAGCAATCAGCGTATGGCACATTGACATCTGGGAGCAAGCAGTTCTTCTTGGCTCTTGCTGTAAATGTAAATATTTCCTGCAGCCATGATACACAATATAAAGTCTATTCTTTGAGTCTCAGGACAAACCAAGACAAATACCTGGAGCCAACTATGGTACATAGCACCAAATCAGTCAGATGCATAGCAACATACAATCTAAAAAGTGTGCGACTAAAACTCCCAGCATTCGATTCAGCCTGCACAGCACTAGAAGAGTTAAGGGACATTAAGACAGTTATGCAGAAAAAAGAAAAGTCAATAAGTCCAAAACAGTTGTGGGAAGCTGAAATTTCCAATGTAATATAAAAGACAAGACAAAAAAAGAACAAAAATGATGTCCGCAAGGATAAAAAAAAATAGAGGAGGAGGAATAAAACCGCTAAATTTCATATGTTTACTCTTAACATGTTATCTTCGTTTGTTGAAGTCGACCAAATCTAGTTATTAGTTGTTCCTTTACTGTTCGTCAGTATTTAGAGCTCGTTGAATCAATCTTGGCATTAAAGCCTTAGACAAGCTCTTCAAGTGAACATACCTTCTGGTTAGTATAAACTTGTTCAAACCAGGGTAATTTCATTGAATTATATGGATGACAGAGTTGGACAGTGAAGAAATGAGCCAGAAAGAAAATCGATGACTTGAAATAAAGGTATTTAATACTGTAAATACTGTTTTTTCAGGAAGCCAGAATGACTAGACTGCAACTTGACACATCATGCAATGAAAATATCACTAGAGAAAATAAATAAGATAATATGTGAAGCACTGTTCCCTCTATGTTTCCCGTGTGCATAGATCCACACAGAACGGTGAAAGAAAAAATATGCGTAAAAAAGATTGTCAATTGGAATAACTGACAGATGATTGCAGTGCACTCTGGACCAGCCAGCAGTGGCAGTATAGAGTTATAGAATATAGAATCTGCAATGGATGTACTGCAATGGATGTAATGAGCCAACGAAATAGCCTAGAAAGGTTAGCTTAATCAAGGGGCATAGCCAAATGAAAAGACATACAGAATATTAGTTACATTACTTACAGCAAGGCTTATTCATTTTTAAAAGAAGATAGTTTTTAAAGCTAGAACAAACTGTGGAAACAACAGGAGATGATGAGAGAAGCATGGTAACAAAACTAAGAGACATACGCTAAGAGACTACTAAGAAGGAGGAAATGACCACAGGGAAAAAAAAAAAAGTGGGAAGAACTGGACTATCTTACATGCCACATACAACAGAAAACAAATTAGAGTAGTTTTATGCATAGAAAATGGGGAATTCACTTCTGATTTAAAAGATAAAGAACTATGCCCCGAAGAGTCAGAACTCAGAAAGCAAAATCAGATCCTGATAAAAATTAAGACCAATATTGGCAATGTCTTGCTAGCCATCCAGATGAATGCTTTGAGGAACTCAGTTCAAGACATTCATGATCACCTTGTGAAGTAAACCATTCTCCCTGCACTAAAAACTATGCATTTGAATTTGTGGACCCTATACTTGCGCTTTTGTCCAGGGAGATGTGATTGAGAAGATAGGACAACCACCTTAACATATTCTAATTACTGATGAAAGCACTGGCATTACCGTGTGTAAGAAGGTGACTCTGTACATCAAGATTGGGANTGCAGGTATCATACTGCTATCAGGATGCAGTGCTGAGGATATGGAGAAAGCAGTCACTCAATGTTACTGTGCCAACTTGATTTGCAGAAAATGGTCAGGACGACCTCTGACAGCACTTCTGCCATGCCTGGGAAACAGTTTTGCATTGACTGATATCTCATCTTATGGAGCAATGCTGTGTGGCCCACAGGGAAGATTTGGGAATTGATGAAGCCTGGAGAAAAGTACCCGCAGTGAAAGATATTGAAATGCTTCTGAAGACTGTCTATTCTATGTACAACAGATAATCAGTAAAGAGAGGCACATTTTGCGCAGAAATGCAGCACTGACAAATTCTCAAGGTAAGGATTGTATCCTGCAGAAGTATGGAGATTTCAAGCTCTTTGTGACGGAGAAATAAATCTTCAGTTTAAACATCCAGCTTCAGAGGCTTATTCTTCAATGACTGCACTCTTGCAGTACACTGAGATCCAGTACAAGAGAGAACTTTAGCTCTTTGGGGTACTCACTGTTAAGTGCATAAATGATACCAAAGAGTAAAGCAAATGCATGCATATCATCAAGAACAATTTTCTGGTCTACCACAACAGCCATGCCTCTTGTGTTTGGGTTGAAGTTTCTTGTTGGCACATTATCTTCAACAATAGTGAGGATACCAGCTTTGAGTCCCTTATTGCAGGTTTCCGCCTGGACTGTGTCTTACAGAGACAACAAACTGGGGGTCAAAAGCAATATAGCAATAATTTTTTTTTTTTTTTGTTAATTGGGGTCATGGTGTACTCTTAAAATGCAGATTTTGGATGTCAGCCTTAAGTAGAACACCTGATTAAAACTCTATATCATTAGTAAAGACTCCATAAAACCAGGCAAGAGAAAAATCCAAAACATACAGGACCAGGATAGGGAAATACTGTCCCAAATAAAACACTAAACTTTTACAGACTCCATAGTGAAGTCTGTGAAACTATGAATTGGTAATATGTACTTCAACTATGACAATAATTGACAATTCTTTAACTACATTAAGTATTCTTTAAGATTAGATACCAAGGTTGGTGGTAGCACCACTACAGCTTTTTTAACCTTTCCTACCTGTCATATTGTAAAATTTTGGTTTCATATGTTCACTCATTATTCAAATCTTTAATACATGTAAACATTTGTTTTAAGGTGAGCCATTTGGTTTGTAGGCTATACACTCACTATAGCACATTCTGAATGCCCTTCAAATGCCATTTGACAAAGGTAACATCCTCACCAGCTTCTCTAGAGGCCAACCATATTAGACATGACAGATAAGATAAAAATATTACCAGACATGTTCTCAGTAGGTTGTCTGCCCTTTCTCTCAGGAAAAAGGAAAGGCCACAAAGTGCTGCAGATTTCCAGTGTGTCAGGATATCAGTGGTCTAAAACAACAAATAGGAGGCAGGAAAAAACATACAAAGTAACAAAGTAAATGGCTATTATGACTGCTAACATTTAGAATATGCAGTTATGTTTGTGAAAACCTCAAAATCTGAAATCATGAAGTAAACTAATTACCCATTCATCAAGTCTGTCTAGGAGTATTTGAATATCATCTCCAAAGGTTCCACTTCTCCAAAGGTTCCACTTCACTAGAGCTTAATCAATCATGGAGCAAGTGAGTCCAAGGAACTAAGAAAGGTCTACCTGAGATCAGCTCTCATAACTCTATAGAATATGCTCATCTTCTGCATATATCTGGAAAAAATATAAATAATCAAAAATTCAGTTAAATAAACGAATACCCTTAATTTAATTCTTGCTTGCAAAGAATCTATTCACTTGGCTGTTCAAGCCATCTCTCCATGACCTCAGCAACAAGCGCTTCTTGCTCCACTATCTCTTTCCTCCAGAGTGAAAATGTGACTTCCATCTTTGAGCTGATAAATGCTATATTACGATTCCACTTCTTCATTTCTTCTTGCAAAGCTTTCCGCTCTGTTTCAAGAGTCTCATCGGTCTGACCAGCTAGATTATCTGTTAGAAAATTCACCACTGATCTTCGGGCTCTCTTTATAGGTCACTTATGTGTCTCTCCCTCTCTCTTCTGATTGATCCCCACTTCTCATGCAGCCTATTGATCTTAACTTCGATTAATAATTACCTAACTTGTATTTTATACTAATAGGCCATCCATCATACCCTGTTCCTGAGCCTGGCTCTTTAAGGCATGGGAATTTTTTTTATAAGAGCCACTACCACAGACTTCACATCCACTGCCACAGACTGCCATGAGTTCCCTGCTGTTTGGATAAGGCTTATAAAAAAAAACAACTTGGGCAAGTTTGTCCAAGATGTCCATTCTCATCTCTTTGGGGATAGTGAGAAGTATCTTGCTCTTGCCATAAACATCATTCCCTTTGGCAAGTCTTAACTCTACATCATAAGAAAATGTTGGAATAGTGAACCGGGAAGGCCACTGCTCTGCATTCTCTCATTGCTTCACCACAATTGAGGAAGAACTGGGGAATAATGCAGGTGAAACACTAGCCTTGTCCAGGAAAGATATGGAGGATAAGAGAAGAGAATACCAACCAGGTTTCTTAAAAATTGTGACGGAAAAGTCCCCCTTCAAGACACTATAATGATTTTAACCACAGTTCAATCTGGAATTCTGGGACCTCAAAATGAAGCTGAAATTCATCGTAAAACTTAAGGTTTTCTTTGAGAATATGTTTTAGCTGGTTCAGTGATTTAAGGTTTTCAGAAATCTGCACTCTTCTAATATTATCAGGGGCCAGTATAACTTGCAGCAACATTTTCTAGGAATTTAGAGAAGGAAAAAAAGAGACCAAAAATAGGTTGAGGACAACAGTCTTGAGGACAACAACACAATTTCAATATTTACATGACTTACTATGTGCAACTGCTCACAAATAGTGTAAAACTCCTTTGATGTTCACTAGACTGAGTATGTACATTATCCTGAGTTTACATGTCATTCATTATGTAGGCATGTGGAATTGTTCAACGAAGCAGAAACTTCTTCAATACAAAAAAGGTTTTTGGAGTCAAAGGGTAGTAATCATTCAGATCACCAGGCTCAAGCATTGTAAAAGCTGTTGTTTCAACAATCTCATAGCGCCTATAGTGTTCAGTGTACCAAGAGAACAGGAAACACACTTTGCTGGGGTCCACAAGAATGTGCACAAGATGATAAAACCATGCCCTCCTTGTAGTAGGTCCTTTGAAGCTAGAGGTACAAAGTACTGGTTTTCACAACTCTGAGTTTCTGAACCTGAAAGGTGGTGAGAAAAGCATTGGCCCATCTAAATAAAAGGCTATTGTGAGCTGGTGTTTTGTGTCCAAGGTAAAAAAAAATGTGTTCATGAAATTGTAAACATTGTGCATAACATTTTTAAAAAAGCTGTGCTTGGCCTCAAATCCCATGGTCCAAAGGTCTATTAACGGTCCAAATCAACAGATTAAATGGGAATAGTGCTTGATGTAGTGTTGTTTGGGTTTAGTGTAAAGTCAGAAAATGCCTTGAGAAACAACTCCTGGTGATCCATTACTTTTATGTCTAAAAAATGTACAGATGCTTCAGACAACATTGGTTATACAACCAACTCAACAATGTCTCTAAAATCTATCAAAATCAGCCAAGAAGCCTCATTCAGAGGCGCAACAAACATAGCAAAGCCCAATTTTCATGCCCATTGCCACCTATGCTTCCCTTCATAAAGCTGACTTTGCCAGTTCTCTTTGGCTTGTTCAATCTATTAGAGTCCTTATAAGGAAAAGCCTTGATTCGGCCATTAAGAGTGAAGTACCCTTTTGATATCAATTCCTTCAAACAAACAGACAATTCAATTCAAAATGACTGCAATCTTTAGTTTGTATGTCCTGTTTGCTAGCAAAGCAAAAGCGACAAAAGTTTTCTACACAAAAGCTTTCTTGAAAGCCAGCAAGTCCATGTACTGCAAGATTCTCAGCACATTCACAATGTTCCTTTCACGTGGTCATCAAGTGCTTTGATATGTGTATACCATCCTGTTCAAGATTCCTTAAATCCTTTATGAAAGACTCAAGAAATTGGTCATAGCCAATTTGTTTTCTATTTACTTATTTTTGGTTTGTTTTATGGGATTCAGTGAAAATGTCACTGAATCTATTCTATTATTTCTGTATCTAATCTATTATTACTTTAAATCATTTATTATTATTTTCTGTTGACTATTACAACAATTGACCATACTGTTGATTGAAGGCATATCACCTTGTACTATAAAATAACTAGCAATTTTGGCACAATAACATACTGTATTTATTAATTTTTTTATTAATATGATGTGTTAGTGTATATAAAAAAACTTAAAAGAGAAGGGACTGGGATTGTGATAAATAACCTAATAAATAAGGTGTTCTACATTAGATGGTTTAAATTTTATAAAATATCTATGTAAAGAATAGTACTGACGTTACTGTGCAGCTCATGGGGTATTTCTGTTCATATTGGCCAATGTCTTTTTGCCCAGTAGAAATAGGTTTTGCTCAGCAAGAAGATGAGGGAACATTGACGTGAAGGACTGATACAATAATACAATACCTATGGGTGCACCTCTATGAGTGGTTGATAGTGTAACACAGTACATGGAGTGGAAAGTTTGGATCAAATTGCAGAGTTTATAGCAAACCACAATCAGAAGACAAAAAACAGATAAATTAAAAAAAAAAGATTGGCCAGTCTGGCAAACAAATCCAAAGGGCCAAGCAAACAGGGACAATGATATAACAATCCAAATCAGATATACATACACAGAAAGGTTCAATAAGGCTATAAAGGAGTGGGCAAGAATTCACAATGAGCTACCAAATCAGGGCTATATAAATGGTACAGAAATTAAGAAGTGATGAGCTACAGGTTAGATAGATGTACTTAGTATTCCAGTGACCTCTATTATTGTGGCATAGAATTATAGAGGAGCATGAAATATTGCATATGATATAAATTGAGATGACTGCTAAGAGTCAAACAGCTTTATAATTATAGCACAAATATCTGCCTATTTGAAGTCTACATGCAGTGGGTTGTAGCACCACCTTTACCAGAATACACATAGTATCTGGTAAAGGGGATAAGAAATACAGAAATCCTCAAAATACACAAACCTATGAACTCACAGGAATTTGTATGAATCCATGGATTATGCCTGTCTTGGTGGTGTTATAGTGCAGTAAATGTTTTATTGTCATTCATTAGGCCACTTAATACCAATTGATCATGATTTGTATATCACAGTGAACCTAGGCCTTGGTGCCCATCAAGGTCTCTGTCTTTATGGCCAAATTTTACTGTTTTTCAAATGAATATTCCCTGCAGGATAATGTGCCATGTCACAACACACATCACATCAATAACCATGGCAGTGACTTCATTGCCCTTCACAGTCCACACATCTCAATCCCATCCCATAAAAAGTTTTGGGATAACAAGACCTTTGGACAAGATGATACAGGAGATTTATAGCATAAGTGCCTGAAAAGTGACGTGATTAACATACTACGGTCCCTCTGTTATGACTGGATTTTAGTGTACATAGAGGTACATGGTCTTCGTAACGTCATTAAAGTGGTCATTGAGTGTATACAGTATGTGTGTTTATGGCTCTCTGTCTCTGTCTCTGTCTCTGTTTGAAGAAGCAGGATATCCTTAAAGTTATTAGTGGTGCTAGGGCATTACAAATCATCTAGGTGTCACTGTCACAGTGATTCTAGTCCACTCCATTAAGCAGCATCAATCTATTAACTCATGAGATTACTGTGACAGTGGACTCAGCAGAAGGTTTAGGATCCATATGCAGGACGTACCAAAATAAAGTACAAGGGTCAAAACGCACTTAAACAACAGAACCAGAGGATAATCCAAATAATTCTGTAGTCAGAAGAACAGGTAAAGGGTGAACATACAAGGCTATCAGGTATAAACAAGGCATAGAACTCATGCAGTTAGAGAATTGGCAAGACAAACCACTAAAAATCACCTGAAATGGGCAAGTAAACATAAATTGTGAGCAGGGGTCATGTTAGAATTCAGGAGCGCACAACTCTGCTGGCAGGGAGGGGTTATGCCCTGAGCTGGTTGTACAATTACACTGTGCACTTTTAAGACTGCAGGCAACAGCGGCTTGTGACCATAGATATTGATGTGGCAGGACAACATAGCCACTAAGAAAATTAAAGGTGAGAGGCTATCACATTTGACTTATGCTACTGTCTAGTGAATTTTTAAAGTAACCCAGTAACAGACATTTGAGAGTCGATAACTCACAGTACATTATCCAGTATACAGTTCAGCAGCTCATATTGTGCAATTTTAGATGTACTTTTATTCAACTGTGTTCAAAACATCAGGAATGTTTCCCATCATCAGCGAGGTGCACACAGATAAGCTAATATCATTAACCGGGGTTGCCAGTTTTCAGCAAAATCTCAAGCCCAACTGCATCACAAAAACCATACCAAAGCCTTAAAACTAAAAATTCAGGCATTGGATAAGGGAGAAACATTTAGACACACTGTATGAACTTACACTTTTTTGTGGAAATTTATTTATGAGATGATTTGCAAAAAACAAACAAACAAACAAACAAACAACCAACAACAAAAACCCAAGATCTTGGTGGCCATTGAGTGTTTTTTCAAATAACCTAATCTTGCAACCCTTTAGTGTTTGTTGCAGTTCCTATTGTTGACCACTAGGTGCAACCCTATAAAAGCTATAAGGGTATGGAAGAGAGTAGCTACTGACTGTGGGATGGGAATCATACAAACAGACACATTTTAAAGCACACGGAGTTGCCAAGTGGGCTCGACCTAACTTTTTAATATGATAAACTCCTTAAAAAAATGTTGGTATAACTTGTTAATTGATTATGTTCTCATCAAAAAAACAAAACACAAAATACTGCTGAAAGAAAGTGCAAATGGACTTAAAATCATCATACAGTTTTGTAGACATCAGACGAAAGTTGTAGAACTCAATAGAATTTCCATTCAGAATTCCTTTCAGCTAAATGGCAATATGTCTTTGAGATGATGTCAAGTCCAGTATACTGCTATAGCATACTGAATGATAACGATCTTTTAAGTTTCACTCGACTTACCGACTTTTGTGAGTGTACCTATGAAATTACCGAACAACGGTGCAATATAATTAAGCTCTACTACAACATGTAAGGCTGAACTTCGACTTCTGTTATAGGAAAAGAACAAAATAAGAAATGGCTCCATTTCTCTTAGCTGACATGGCTGACATATTAGTGCTGCAATATTTTTGAATTTGGAATTCATGGGATTTTCCACATGTGAATACCACATTTCTTGTGTAAACAATTGTACTAACAATTTATACATAAGTCTTTTTGTATTCCAGCTTGATAAATGAGGCCCATTGACTGAATAATTGTATCATAAGACATCCATTCTTTGTTGGCACATTTGCATCAAAACGCATCAATCGTTTTTTTCTCTGGGGCTAAAAAGTTCTGGGGTGATCAGGCAAAGCGATTCCAGATTATTTTGAATATTTAGGCACTGAAGTGGTCAATGTAGTTTGCGAAACAATCGGTATAAAGGGTAATGATTAGTAAATTTGGTTTACATAAACAAAGGGTGCAAAACCCACCTTGTCTGAGCCTCCACACTGGGGGCTGTTAGAACAGTAACTGCTTCTTCAGATAATAATGAGCAAAGAGAGACAGAAAAGTGTGAAAAATGGGGGAATAATCAGGGTGATTGTTCATTTGTTGTATTCAAGTCTACTGCATACAGTTCACAGTGTATGAAATTCAATGGCCTATTTAACATTTTAAAATGTGTGATGACTCTGAGAATAATGTCCCAGCATTAGCACTGGGTTAATGCAAGCGGTTACAGTGACACGACAGCTCGTGACACGTTGACGACTGTAAAGTATGACGACTAACAAGATCTAACTTTAACCAATGTTATGGTTTTGTTGTTTTGTAGTAGTAAACGGTAGTTCTGCTGCTTAATACACACTGAGCAATAGTTAAAGTTATCTAAGAAAACCTTGACTGGAACCTGAATCTGGTTCCTGAACTTAAAATGTTTGATGACAGGGCAGCATTTTGGTGTGGTTGAGTGAGAGAGATACCAATATCTGTATCAGTGGGTTTTCTGAAGACGGTTTCACCTCCCTTGCCTCCCCCTCCTTTAACAACAAAGTGGTTCAGTCTAGGCAGCCATACCTGCTGTATCGTTCTTTTAGCAGTCTTTTCGTCCTCTCTCCCAAACGGAAGAGTGTTACTGATGTGTGAGCTGAAGCTGTCATGACGATCTGTCTATATAAAAATTGTCCCACACAATGCAGACCACAGAATCATACGGTTACACATGTATAAGAAAAACATAGAAGATATAGGAGGATGAACAAGAGAACAAAAAGTGAAACAGAAGTTTAGTTTCAACCAATGCTTAAAGCAGACCAGTATGCTTCTGTCCGCCAGACCCTCAGTTTTCTACCATGAGGTTTCCAATTAGCTTAGGGTGCACAGACCACTTTAAGTATTTTGTATTTTGATGACTGTGATTTCACTATATGTCATGATAATATAATGACAAAACAGTGCTTATTCTACAAACCAGATCAGTTTATCTCCTCTGAGCATTCCACGTTCCACACCATCTAGCTGACTGCCAGGCTTGGTGCTATGTGCCACTAGCATGGTTGAGTGGTTGAGTGGCCATACATATATGCATTGTTCACTGCTGAATCTGCTGAGTTAGCTGGATTTCCACTAATATGTAACTGTTGGACTAGAATCCATTTCCTCCCTACAAACCAGACCCCACATTCTCTTCCACTTGGTTGAATTTCCTCCATTTTTTTTCACAATACACCAAATGCTTAGCCAAATAGCTATGCTGCAGGACTCATGCATCTGGTGTCTGAACCCCTTGGAAGCTGAAGACAGGTACCAGCTATGTGGTCACTGCCTTGACACTTACTGAATTAAGCACACATGGCTCAGCTGAAATTGGTGATTCAGGAGTTGAAACAGTACAAATTGGTATGCTCATGTCTTCCAACAAAGCCCTACCTCTAGCACAGTGCCTAGTCATCCTCATCTGAAAATGAGTCTAAGGAGAAATAGATAAACTAGTTTGTTGCAGCTGCAGAAACATATGTGGGCTGGCAAACTCTGCTCAGCTGTCCCAATAAAAAGGGGAGAGTGCCTTTATTTTGTTGGAATGCAGATTAGAAGAGCTGGCAATGGGCAGGAATCAAATGCAAAAGCTGATAAAAGAAATGCAACAGTGCATTGAAGTATAGACCTTAAGGGACTGTAGTATAGCTGCATTGCATGCTATCTGTGGCTGTGTATTACTGTCTGAAATTGAGGTCTACTTTGGCAAAGAGTGCTGATAGGGCAACATTAAAGAGCATAAATCAGGAGCACAGCAGCAGCACTGATATTTAATATTCTGGTATTAAAATTAATGTGCAATATGACTTATTGAGTCATATCGTATGACTTATGGAACGGCTCATTATATGGACAATATTACTTATTGAGGTGAGTGAACAAGCTCTGGCTTAACGGAATGTGGTTCTACCTGTTGATGTTAATACTGGGCCCTCTGTGCCCACCACCCATCATGCCAGACCAACTGTCCCAGATGAAAGGGTCACTATCCACTAACCATGTGTATTTCTCACCCTCGATAGAGAATACTGGATGCAGAGTGAGTGAGCATTCTTATTTTCGATAAAGAACAATACCAGTAGATGAGTGAGTTTCATCCTCAATAGCATAAGGAACAGCATCAACAACTTAGGTGATTTTTTTCCACAATAGGAAGCAGTATTAATTAATGAGTCATATCCTCAATAAAGTATGATATTTGCACACAAGTGTTTCACAAGTTTTGAAGGAAATCTCCCTGGCAATATGGAAGGAAAGGAAGTATGTAATCTTGATTCTATGACAGTTTGGAGGTGACTTGTTTTGTGTAAGAAAAATGGACAGAGTTTGGAAGGGTTACCTTATCTGTGTGAGAGAATGGCTCCTACTTCGGTATTCAGTACATCCAACTCCACAATGAAAGTAAGTGTGGGGTAAGGATGTTTGAATCCAATGTGAACCTTCTTTTGCGGTCACTGAAGACTTGTGTGGTGGCCAAATTCCATTTTAACTTAGTTTTACCTCCGTTCAGTAAGGAAGTGAGAGGAGCTGCAGTGAAAGTAAAGTCGGTGAATCCCAGTGGATCCCAGAAAACGCTGCTGTGCTTGATGGTATGAGGGTCAGGCCGACCTACAACTGCTGCCACCTTGTGGTCATCCATCTGAACCCCATGGGTTTTAATGATGCAACCTAGGAAATGGAAATCTGGTGGAAGACATTTCCCCACTTTCTAATACGAGTGGTTATTAAAGATTCAGGAGTTTATTTTCATATGCACAGCAAAACAGACAGTTACACTGTACAGTGATAAATATGATAATGATAAACTCTGACAGAAATTTGACAGACTATTTTCATGATAGAGGACAGATATGATTCTGAGGTTGTGTGGTGCCTAAGACTTGTCGGAGGTCTGAATAACAGAAGTGATCTGCCTCTAGCATAAATTTGGGAATCTGTATGAACATGGAGCAGGATGAAAATTTGTATGGATGAAACTTTATATGAAGTTGATGTTTTGATGAAGAAGGGAGCCCTCTCATAGTGAATGGCACCTATGGTCATACTAATGGGGTCAATGATGTATGTGAACCCTTACTGATAGGTTTCCCATCGATGGCTTGTTCCAACATAAATGTTTTGAAAGTGTCTGTGGGTACCTGTAGTTGGTTAATCAGATGTGCTGCCAGGAAGTTTGATGCTGCAAAGTCTAAGAAACTTGGAAAGGACAGAGTCAGGTCATGGTAATGAAAAGTTATGGGCAAGAATCTGATATCTGGAGATGGAATAAAGGGAGCTTACCTTGGTCTGTGTGTGATTAAGTTTCTGAGATAAGAGAAAATGAGGGTATCTCTCTAAACTCTGATCAGGTTCTTCACAGTAGCTGCACAAGCCCAGTCTTCTTCTTTGCCTTCAGCAAAATCAAACGGAATTGAATTAAATTATCCAGGTTGGTAGACATGTTAATGAGATAGTCCAGACTCACACTGTTATTATAGCAGGCAAGCTCATGTGGAACCTCCCCACTCAAATATGGGCACACAATACAGGTTCATTCCAGCAATTGTGCAAAAATATTCAGCAGCTGTGGAGAAGCCTTGCATGAGATGCATCAATCTTTCACTGCCCTGTCTACCTTTTGATACATAATATGCAAAGACAGCATTGGAGTCTAGTCTTACCAATTCCTGTTGGTGATCACGCAACATCCTTCCCTGGTTGGTAACAGAATCTAGAACACTCAAAACTGAAATGCGTGTGTGTGTGTGTGTGTGTGTGCGTGTGTGTGGCAAAGAGCAGTTGGTGTGTGAAGGAGGACTGAGGCAAAGGACAGGCATGATTGGATGGAGTGGGTTGGCAGAATTTAGAGCTTGGTTACTTCCACTCCCTCTGGGTGCTGCTGACCAAAGAGAAAGATTAAAAGTGAGAATCACTGCTGATGCAGCATTCTTTAGTGACCATACTACGTGACAGTGGCCACGTGTTGGCAGTGATTGAGAATATTAAGCCTGCTTATCCATGACCTGCCCCTCCGAAGGACATTAAGCATTTAAATAACAATCAAAAAACTGTATGGGCACTGAAGGTACTGCAGCCAGTATCCTACGAGTGGTTGACATATTTGGACTTTTTAAAGAACAGCAAGCCCAATGACAATAAAGCCGATATTGGACTGTAATTAAATAGCTTTTTATTAAAATGTTCATTACATTTTAAAATTACCATAAAAATACACCAACCTAACCTACCAGCATTGCAATGCTTACTCCAATGGCTGTCAGTACCCAAGTTGTAGCTTTAGAATTGCTTAAAGTGCAAATAAACTGATGGTAACACTTTACAAAATGGGTTCATGAAATAACATTAATTTGTGCATGATTACATGCCTAAGGAATCATTAATTTATGCATTTAATGTAGCCTAAGTTTCTCTTAATAATGGTAAAACTGCTTCACCCATTTGAAGGGCCCCAAACAGTTGCTACAAACTTGAAAACAACTGAAAACACACAATTGCTTAGAATGTCTTTGTATACTGTAGCATTAAGATTTCCCTTCACTGGAACTAAGTGGCCCAGCCCAAACCTGTTCCAGCATGACACTGCCCCTGTGCACAAAGTACAATCCATAAAGACATGGCTTATCAAGGTTGGCTTGGAAGCCCTCGAGTAGCTTGAGCAGAACCCTGTCCTCAACACCACGGAACACATTTGGGATGAACTGGAACACTAAATTCACAGCAGGCCTTCTTGCCAGACAGTGCACAACCTCACTAATGCTCTTATGGCTGAATGAGCCCAAATTCCCACAGCCACGTTCCAAAAATGGAGTGGAAAGCCTTTTCAGAAGAGTGGAGGCTGTAACAGCAGCAAAGGGGGGCCGACATAATATTAAGTGAAGTGATGTGACGTGTGGCCAATTATGGTGACCCATACTTGGAATTTGTGCTCTGCGTTTACCCCATCCAAGTGCACACATACAGTAGTGAACACACACACACACACACACACACACACACACACACACACCGTGAACACACACCCAGAGCAGTGGGCAGCCATTTTAGCTGCGGCGCCCGGGGAGCAGTTGGNACCCACCCAACCACACACACACACACACACACCGTGAACACACACCCCTAGCCGTGGGCAGCTTTTTTTTTTTTTTTTTTTTTTTGCTGCGGCGTTTGGGGAGCAGTTGGAGGTTTGGTGCCTTGCTCAAGGGTCTCACCTCAGTCATGGTATTGAGGGTGGAAGAGAGAACCCAAGGCCTTCAGGTTCACCTTCCGATTACAAGTCCGACTCTCAGACCATTAGGGCATGATTGCCCCCTAGTTTTAATTTTATGCAATTAAAGAAAGATTTAATCAGTTCTGATGCTCAGGCACGCATTCTAGGTGCTTTCAGCATAGCCAGCATTTTCAGCCAATTTTTTCAGCAATTTGTGCTACAGTAGCTCTTCTGTGGGATCAGACCCACATGCCTTCATGAATCAGTGAATCTTGGGTGCCCATGACCCTGTCACCAGTTCACTGATTCTCCTTCCTTGGACCACTTTTGGCCGGTACTAACCATGACATACTGGGAACACCCCATAAGACCTGCTGTTTTGGAGATGCTATGACCCAGTCATCTAGCCCTCACAGTTTGGCCCTTGTCAAAGTCACTCAGATCCTTTTGCTTGTCCATTTTCCTGCCTACAACACATCTACTTTGAGAACTGACTGTTCACATGCTACCTAATATATGTACACACACACACACACACACACACACACACACACACACACACACACACACACACACACACACAATCTAATTTTAAAACTGTCTTGCCAGATATTCTT
>CM074960.1:11924060-11936480 GCA_037577455.1 Pangasius macronema
TATTTCTGTAAAGCTGCTTTGTGACAATGTCCATTGTTAAAAGCTCTATACAAATAAAACTGAACTGAACTGAACTGGAATATTATCTAGTATTGTTAAAAATGTGATTGAATGTGCACTGATACTTTACTTTCTATTGCACTATTGCTGGTGAAAGCTGGTGAAAGTAGGAAGCTACCTTGCTTAAACACATCACGACAAAGACAAGCATTTTAATAACCTTGATACAACAGCCACTTTGACACAAATGCTGCATCAGCTCTGTTCATTTTCACTCTAAGCCAAAGCCTAATTGATTCATATGGACTCCAATTAACATTCAGTTACCATGGCACACAAAAAGCCTAATAAATTACCCACACAACTATGCAGACCACATTCCCCTTCTAAGTAAGGTTAATTACAGTCACATAACCTGCAAGTTTATGGAAATGTTGACAACATTAATTAAGCCTGAAGTAGGATTGGGTGGCCAGCAGTTTACTCCAGTGTGTGTGTTTTATCACCATTTCACAGCAGTCTGCACAGAAACCTGCAGCTCAAACCTTTTACACAATTCCTGTTGAAAGGATTGTTCTTCAAATCCATCAGTACATTGGAGTTATTATTTAATTAGTATTAGTATTAAACTGCACATCCGCAGTAGAGAAAAAAAAAACATGGAAAAAACGGCAGAGTATAAAAAGCTCTTTTAGTTGCTGATGCAAATGAATGTGCTGACACAACAGTTCAATATAGGATCATTGTCCTCTATTATTGATTGTTACTTGGGCTGAGTTATGACGGTACCATGGAAAATATCTGTGTAAAAAAAGAGTTTAATCCTACTGTATAAAAAAAAAATGCTGCTGTGATTGTAGGGAAAAAGGCAATTTCACTGAAAGCTCATTCAGCACATTCTTTATGGCAGGGGTTCTCACACTTTTTCAGCCAGGGACCCATTACCTGTAAAATAAATTCTATGGACTCTCACAGTACAGGTTTATTTGATGAACATAATCCAAATATTTAAATACTGTGCATTATTCAAATGTGTACAATAATATTTTGGTTATTTATCGAAGTCATGCAGCTTTTTATTCATGAAATGTTCATTTACAGAACACCAATGTCCAAGGCCTACTTGTTTTTGAGTTATTGAGGCTACAGTCAAACTAGGCTAATAACGCTGTACGAAATATAATGTTGATTTGTGAGTTCCACCACTTTAACAAAATAATAAAAATCACGAACACCTTGGCTATGCGTCACAGATCCTGGTGGTGCCTGAGTCTCATTTTGAGAACAACTGCACTATAGTATCAAAGAAAATTTATATTTTTTACTTCATCTATTGTCATTCATTCTGATTCAGTATGAGTAAAGTCTTTATTTATATAACTTATTTATATGGCTTCATCTGAAAAAAAAAAAAATAGGAACAGGGTTAGTGTTCTGAATTTTTCCCTACAATGTCATTTTTATATGGAATTCTTATGAAATAAAATGAAACATAACTTTTCACATTTTCACTATTTTTTTTAATTAAATCAGGTTTGGTCCTGGAGTGCAATAGCACTGTCATTTTCTTTTATTCAAAACAGCAAACATTGCTTAAGAAATATGTTATGTAAGTGTTTAGAACAGAACAAGAAATATGTTATGTTAGTGTTCAGAACAGAACAAGAAATATGTTATGTTAGTGTTTAGAACAGCACAAATGTAAAATTTTATAGTGCCTGTTTTTATTGCCTTCATATATATCAATAAAGTAGACGCAGAGTACACTTAAATAACACGGGGAAAAAAAGGCAGTGGTTTTCCAGTCTTCAAATGTCCAGTTTCACTGAGTCTGTGCACACTGCAGCCTCTGATTCCTGTTCTGGGCTGACAGAAGTGGAACATGATGTGATCTTCTGCTGTTGTTCAATATGTTGTGCATTCTGTGATACTTTTCTTCCCACCATGGTTGTAAAGTGAATATTTGAGTTACCCTAGACTTCCTGTCAGCTCAAACCAGTCTGGCCATTCCCCTCTGACCTCTTTCATCCACAAAGCGTTTCCACCTGCAGCACATCCACTTACTAGATGTGTTTTTTTTTCTTTTCTTCTTTTTTTTTGTACCATTCTGTGTAAAATCTATAGACTCTGAAAATCCCAGGAGATCAGCAGTTTCTGAAATGCTTAAACCAGCCTGTCGGGTATCAACAACCATGCTGCGTTCAATATCACTGCGTTCACTCTTTTTTTTTTCCTTTTTTCCTCATTCTGAAAAATGTTTGATGTGAACATTAACCGAACATTATCTTGACCTGTATCTGCATGGTTTTATGTACAAAAACTGACATCATGTTAAAATATCTTGAAAATAGTCAGTTATCTAGTATTTCACGTTTTAAAGTTGTGTTTGCAATAAACCAAATATTAAGATTTAATAAAATTATTAAACCTATATCTATTTTTAATTTCAAGGTTAAAATACTTGTGCTATTGCCAGATAATTTAGCTAATTGTAAGTATTTATTTCTAGAAAGAAGTAAACATACCTGCCAATAGAATAATAAAAAAAAAAACTTGAAGTAAGTAAAAATATCTAGAAATAGGTACTTTTTTCAGTGCATTATGCTGCTGCCACATGGTTAACTGATTGGCTAATTGCATGAATGAGCAGCTGTTCCTAATAAAGTGGCCTGTGAGTGTATACTGTCATTACAAAATACAGAGTACACATTTATCCAAATTTGGACAACACAAATGGCATTTGTTATGTATAAATATTTCTCATGGTGCTCTTTACTACATTACAGTGTGCTCTTAGTGTTTTCACTACTGATAGCCCAGAGCTGCTGATCCATCGAACCAGTGTTAATAAAGAGCACCATATTGCAAAGCAAATGTCGCCAAAGTATAATTATAAATGATTATAGAATGATTAACTCGTAATTACTCACAAAACACTGAAATTTTGTAATCCTCTTGCAATTTTTTTTAGGTTTCAAAGGTTATACAAGCCATATGGACAATATGTTTATAATCTCTGAGAATACAGATGAAATGGTGTGACAAATGTTTAAGTTCCATTTATGGAATCATTTTTATTTATTACTTTTATTAGTGTTATTTGTTGTGTTAGTGTGTGTGTGTGTGTGTGTGTGTGTGTGTGTGTGTGTGTGTGTGCGTGTGTATGCGTGTGTCTGTGTGCTTTCACTTTATCTTCACCCACATTATTCTCATTTCTCCCATTCATTATTCATTATTCTCCCTTCACTTCATTACTAGTGATATTATCAGCAACATCTTGAGTGAAATTTAGAATCTTAAAAATATTCACATGAATTTCAGATTCAGATTTTCAGTGTGGTCTCAGACTCTTGAACCCCACAGTGATTATTTCTCCTTTTACTGTATTGTCACATCAAATATAAGTATATTAAAACTGCATGAGTGAAGTGACTCTCTAGGGAAAAAAAAATAAAATAAAGTATATAAAATGAAAATAAATAAAATAAAAAATAAATAAAGTATTTAGATGTCCTGAGAAGTATTTAAACAAAAGATCTAAATTAGGACTAATTAATTTTCCACTCATACTAAATCGCATTAAATACAGTATGTTAAACAGGGTACACCAGTGTTCATTTTAAATCCACCTATGTCCATTTGTATGCTTGCACAAGAGCACAATAAAAAGATTTTGGGAGATAATGGCAGATCAGATGAGACCAGCTGTCATAAAGACCAAGAAGCTGCTTAAATTTTATGTTACATTCCAGCAGAAAAAAAAAAAAAAAAAAAGGCGTGGTGATAGCAACATAAAAATGTAAAATAAATATACACATTTTATATATATTTTATGTTTTGTATGTAGTTTTGCTTGGATGTTTTTGTGTAACAGCAAAATGATTCAGTGTTTTAAATTATTATTATCTTGTTACAGTGGCATCTGTCAAGGGTGGAGATATATTAGGCAGCAAGTGAACAGTCAGTTCTCAGAGCTCATGTGCTGGAAGCAGGAAAAATGGACAAGCGTAAGGATCTGAGCGACTTTGACAAGGGCCAAATTGTGATGGCTAGATGACTGGGTCAGAGTGTCTCCGGCAGGTCTTGTGGGGTGTTCCTGATAAAAGTGGTCCAAGGAAGGACAACCAATGACCTGGCAACAGGATCATGGGGTTGATGTGTGTGGGAAGTGAAGGCTAGCCCATCTGGTCTGATCTCACAGAAGATCTACTGGAGCACGAATTGCTGAAAAGGTTAATGCTGGCTATGATAGAAAGGTGCCAGAACATGCAGTGCATCTCAGCTTGTCGCGTATGGAGCTGAATAGCCACAGACTGGTGAGAGTGCCCATGCTGACCTCTGTCCACCACCGAAAGCACCTACAGTGGGCACTTGAGCATCAGAACTGGACCATAGAGCAATTGAAGAAGGTGGCCTGGTCTGATGAATCACATTTTCTTTTACATCATGTGGATGGCCGGGTGCGTGTGCGTCGCTTAGCTGGGGAAGAGTCGCTTACCTGCACTATGGTAAGAAGGCAAGCCAGTGGAGGCAGCAGGATGCTCTGGGCAATGTTCTTCTGGGAAACCTTGGGACCTGGCATTCATGTTGATGTTACTTTGACATGTACCACCTACCTAAACATTGTTGCAGACCAAGTACACCCCTTCATAACAATGTGTTCCCTAATGTCAGTGGCCTCTTTCAGCAGGATAACATGCCCTGCCACACTGCAGAAACTGTTCAGGAATGGTTCAAGAGTTCAAAGTGTTGACTTGGCCTCCAGATTCCCCAGATCTCAATCTGATCAATCGTCTGTGGGATGCACTGAACAAACAAGTCCATGGAGGCGCCACCTTGCAACGTACAGGATTTAAAAGATCTACTCCTAATGTCTTGGTGCCACATACCACAGCACACCTTCAGAGGTCTTGTGGAGTCCAAGCCTCGATGGGTCAGGGCTGTTTTGGTGGCACAAGGAGGACCTACACAATATTAGGCAGGTGGTTTCAATGTTATGGTTGATAGGTGTAAATGTATGTACCCTTGTTCCTTACTGGTCTGTGTCATGCAGGAGGTGATAAATATGTTCAAACGTCAGTGCAGTGTGAGTAAAATGTGTCCAGTCCATCTGGTGTCCTATTTGACACAAGACACCAGAGCAGCCGGCTTTCCTCTCAATCTCAGTATTAAAATGTCTGTCAATGTTTTATGTGGCTTGGCAACACTGCTTCCTTTCCCCAATGTCATCTGCAACATAAATCCATGTCCAACAAAGGACAGACTTATCATATTATATTATGGCTGAGTTGCAATACACCGTGTGTGTGTGCGTGCATGCGTGCATGTATGTGTGTGTGTGTGTGTGAGAGAGAGAGAGAGGGAGAGGGAGAGAGGGAGAGAGCGAAAGAGTAAGAGATTGTAATTTCTGGGCTGGCTTGTAAATTTTTAACGAATCACATGACTCAATTAGTTTGAATTTGTTTGAATTTGCACAATTTATTCATGAGATCAGGTTGATTTAGAAGAACTTTACCATGTCATGCAGTACAGTTCTTTACATACAGTACAGTTAATATTTGATTCTTAATTATTCTAGTGAAACCCCACTTAAAACCTCATTATGTATCCCTGGTTTTGATGCTTTGTGAACAGTAATTTGTCCATGTGCTTTATCTATGTGTGTGTGTGTGTGCGCGTGTGTGTGTGTGTGTGTGTGTGTGTGTGTGTGAGAGAGAGAGAGAGAGAGAGAGAGAGAGAGAGATTCACCCCAGTAATTTTGTAATAGGATCTTTTACCGGCCAGTAAAAGACAAATAACAGAATTAAATCTTTTACACAGGGGAAATGGTTCTGCTCTGTTTCCCTCTAACACACACACACACACACACACACACACACACACACACGCACACACACGCACACACACATATATCAAACGTCTGTGACCATTACCACACCACATAACAAGGCAGAGGATAAGTCGAGCCTGAAGGAGGGGAATGATGAGGTGGAGCTGGTGTAACACGGCAACTAACACATTTTTGCGATCATAATTCAAATGGCAAAACCGGACAAAAGATCATAGCACTGGGACATGAAGTTATGGCACATACAGTACGTTATATATTTTTCTGACTATCAGCACAGGTGGTATTGTGACCCAGAGTGGTGTAATTTTACAAAAGGTTGATGACTTGTAGCTTGGCACACTTTATTTAAATATTTAAGCAAGCAAGCTACAATTGTTAGGTAGCATTGTTGCCAGCTAACTAATAAGCTAATGTTAGTGATCAGAGGAGATTATGGCTTATGTACCTTATTATAGAGTGTAGTTAGCTTTCTGAACAGTTTTCTAATTTAACAAAGACTAACTAATTTAACACCACTAACAGAAAATGGACAAACTTTATTTATTTATTTATTTTTTGCCAATATCATATAAATAAGAACCCCTTTTCAAAAGTCAAAAGCCAAGTGAACAAACAGCAGTACTGTTACTGGCTAGGGAATTAATGCAAACCTTCAAAAAGTAAGCTCCAGCAATTGGTTGTTTGAACCAATTAATTTCCTCCTGCCTCTGAGGCAGAGCTGTCTTCTGACAAAGCTCTAGCTCAAAGCATTTATAACTCCTCATCTCTTAGTTATGTAACTGTATTAAATCGATTCATTACATGATGGTCCATGTGCAGTAAGATGACAACTGTCTAATTCACATTTAGTAGACACAACTCGGTAGTTTGTTTTTATTTGTCACTTTAAAATAATACAGTCAGTAGTATTTAATAGTTGGTTAAAGAAGCCTATTTACATTAAAGTGGGTTGACAGAGGCAGAGTACATCCGCAAAACTGGCTTGTGAGCAATGAAGTCAGAAATTCCAGCAGTTTTGGATCAAAGTAGGTTTAAAAATCCCACTGCACCTGCAGATTTCAACTGTCACACCCCCTGTTCACTGCTGCCCAATATGGTCTACATAGTCACATTCATTGGGTACAACTTGATAAATTCAACAAGCAACAAATAGGTAAGTAAGTAAGAAAGAAAGAAAGAAAGAAAGAAAGAAAGAAAGCTCCTGCCCAACCAAATCTGCAATGTGCTGCTGTTATCCCAGCAAAATATGTGAAAATAGAGACCTTGGTGTTTAACTAACATGCTATCATGACTAAATGTTACGATTGGTTAAGGTTTCAGGACCAGCAGATGAATTTTGCCTGATATTTGGTTAGTGTTGCCTTAATTAGTCATTAGAATATTAATCTAATATTCTATTCCTGTAACAAGCCTATGCTAGAATCTAGGATATTGTGATTGTGTGGTTGCATCATGTTACCCATTCCCCTTTTCACTGTTCTTCTGCACTGTCATGTCAATCTGCCAACTCCTATCCTCCATACATCCATCCATCTTCCCTTATTTTCCTTTTCTTCCTCTCCATTTCCCTTCACTTTGACCTTCCTCCTTCCATCAAGAAGCCAGCATTTTAAAAAAAAACACCCACTTCAGCATTTATGGACCTCAGGATGAGCTTTTATTGATCAGAAACGTGCATTAAGGATCACGACAAGTGTGTGGGGGGAAAAAGAGGAGAAAAGGAACGATTGCTTTACTTATTCAACAGCTTGACGTGCAGCCCTCTCTCCCATCCTGTCCCTCCACATCTCTCTCTTTCACCAGCAAGACAAGAAATCAATGGGCAGCCATAAAGCTCAGCAAGCCTGTATTCCAGTGACTGCAATCGGGGCTGGATTCATAATCCGATATTACCAGTCATAAAGAGTTGAACAGCATGGCATGGTTAATGTTCACCTGGGTTTTAATAACCTTACAGTGTTTAATCGTGTTATTATAAATCATAACGTGAGTGAAATGTATCAGGCTGGTGTTCTAGCTGGAATCAACAAATCCATATGACAGCTCCTTGGATGTTCAGATCCTGTCAGATCCGGTCATAAGGTGAATCCTGTAGAGTGTTAGTATGTGTTTGTGTGCTCCCAGATCTTCTCTGTCTATCTCACTGCCCTCTGGGGTGATCAATGCACAGCTACAGCTGGTTGAAGGGGACCAAATCCATAGAACAGTTGATTTGGTTCCATTTTACCAGCTTTAGCAAAGCATTCTAGGATGAGTGGGACAGTACTGCTGGAGGTCACGGCCGCAGCCCAAATCTGCAAAGGACACCAGAGAAGACAAGCTGATCAGATCATCACTTTGGTAAGTAACAAGTTCAATGCTTAATTATTTTGGCATCAATACACATGTAGCATCTCAAAGACTCTTGACAAATAAACAATATTAGGTTTTCATTAGACAAGACAAAACAGGAACAATTATAACCATTAACATAGCAGAGTATAAAGTATACAAAAAAAGCCAATTCACATCAAATGCATAATCTGGAACAGATACTCTTGGAACAGATACACTTTCCGTCTTGCTATATGTCCTTATTTATTCTCTGTGTCAGTTTGTTTTCATAAATGAAGCTTCAACATGGAAATCCATTTACATATGTTCACGTTCTGTAAATGTTGTTTAAAACCATAATATATAATAATCTTATCATTTCATGTAGTTGTAGAGAACATTGTATAAAAAAACATTGGGAACCAAAATAAATGATGCTGTTTGTTCACATTTCTAATGTCTTATGTCATGTTTTTACATAAACTCTGTTGTAATTATGTTCCCTGATCAGTAAGATGTAATTGTACTAACATTTTCCTCTACTGTAAAAATGTACATAATGTAGCCAGGGGAGATGTAAGAGATGCAAACTATTGTGTATGTCCTAATTGCTGAAAACTAAAATGTGAAGGGATACAGTGCAGTAACTATTTGAAAGCCCAGGTATCCAAATTATTTCTGCAGTTCCCACTTGTTATTACAACTTTTAAGTTGAAACTCCCCCTCAGTGGATCAAGACATCGTCATGGTGAAGGGGCTTGTGTACTTCATTGAACCTGGAGATGTTGTCAACAGGTGAGTGCCTGGTAACTGGGCCATTCAAGTAATCTGATGGAACTCAAAATGAAATGGCTACATGGAGCCATCTTGGAAGCTCACCACCTGCAAGATGAATGGTGGAGGTCAGGGGCAATGCCAGTCAGATGGCAGGCATGTGATCGAGAGGCTTATACAGATTGGATGCATGCAGTGGAAACTGGCTTTGGGAACATGGAATGTCAGTTAACTGGCAGTGAATGGAATAGATATAGCCTGATTTAGATCCACAAGTACAGTAGCACAGGGAGTGTCTTCTAATTATAGGGGAATCACCTTCCTCAGTCCACCCAGTAGGTTGTACCTAGGATATGAAAGGTTCTGTCAGGCCATAGAACAGTGGATTAGCTCTTTACTCTTGCATAGCTTATGAAGGCTTATGATTGTGTGACTGGACATTTGTTGTGAGAGGTACTGCAGGAGTATGTGGTATCTGGGTCACTACTTCAACTCCATCGAGGATGTGTCTTGTCTCCAATCCTTTTAGAGAGGTGTCCAGTATGGGGGTTAGAGGTAACATCACTGTTATTTGCAGATGACTTGTTCTCTTGGCAACTTCTGAAGTGGACCTCTGACATGCACTTGAATGTTTCATTGCTGAGTGTGAAGTGGCTGGGGTGAAAACAGCCATGAACCTACATCGCTATCCTTACCTATGGTAACAAGTTGTGGGTAGTGACAGAAAGAATAAGGTCATGAGTAAAGGCACTGGAAATGGAGTTTCGTAGCAGTGTTGCTGGGGACAGTCTTGGAGTAGAGCTCCTGATCTTGTGACTTGGGAGGAGCCAGCTGAGGTAGTTTGGGAAATGTAGTTTGTAGGGAAATGCTCATTCTCCATTTGATAACTGCTCCTACGTCATGAGTGATTGCTTCTAAGAGCATCTTGAGTGAGTAAGAACACAGAGAGTGTTGACTAATTGTGTGTGTGTGTGTGTGTGTGTGTGTGTGTGTGTGTGTGTGTGTGTGTGTGGAAGCCCATGGAGATTGAGAGCATCCTGTGAATTGAAAGCATCTGAGCAAAGTCTTGAACACTTCCCAGTAAAAGGATTTAGAAACAACGGCTTCAGACAAACTTGAGAAAACAATGAATTTATCACAGAAATGTCAATACCACTAATGAAGCGCTTGCAGAATTAACAGACACTGACCTCCCTTGGTCTCCACTCTAATCTGTAATAAGTCAATTTTCCTCTCTCTCTTTCTCCCTCAGTTTTGCCCTTCCACCTGCATTCCTTTGTTTTCATGCGCACGCTTCTAGCAATCCGTTTTATCTAGCTCAACATGTTAGCTTTGCCCTTGAGGGTCCCACTTTTAAATTAGCATTAGCTAATCATTTTGCCATTAGCAAAGTTGATCACAGCTCTTCTTGGTGTGTGTGTGTGTGTGTGTGTGTGTGTGTGTGTGTGTGCGTGTGCGTGTGTGTGTGAGAAGATGAGAGAAAGAGGCATTTGCTGCATTTGAAGCTGCACTGGGTGTCTGCATTAGGTATGTGGGTTGGGCTTAATAGTATGGATGGGGGAAGGGTCTAATAAATAGAACACAGCACAGCCATAATGCAACTACTGGTACTTTCACCTCTCCCAACACACACACACACACACACACACACACACACACACTACCCTACATCTTAGTCGGCTCTTAAAATACTTGAGCGGTTGTGACTTTGTTGTTGACCTCCTCCTGTCCTTTTAAAAATAAACCCTGTGACGGAGACAGGATGAAAGACAACGGACAATGCTGACACCTTCAAACAAGTGTGTATGTGTGTGTGTGTTTGTGTGTGATGATTGCACCACTATGATATACTATGCAGGAAGACGTGAGAGTGGAAAGAACCTGAAAAGACAGTGTAAATTCATGCTTCTTAGGAGCTTAATACAGATAACAGTAGCAAGACAGTTGTGGATGGAATCTGTGGATTTATTGTGGGTGTATTGGATAAAATAGGATATGAGGAAGAGGATGGCTTGACAAGAAGTCAAGATAGAAGAAAGCTGCTGTATTATTATTCCTGTTTCCTGTTTATATTTCACCCCTTCCTCTATTCTAGGTTTAGCACTGTTTTTTGTGTGTGCTAAAATATATATTATATATATTGGATATATTTTGATATTACGCCTGGTGTGTACATCCATCATTTCTGTCCATGAGTCAGTGAATGTTGTGACAAACCCTTTGTTAATTAGTGATCAGCTGACCAGTGTAAGGACAGAATGTGCTGAGAGGGTGTATTACAAGGGGAAGAACGCTCACTGCGGGGAAGTGAATAACAGATCACTGAATCACAGTCTGTTCCCCAGCAGCCTCTCATTCCCCAGAGTCCCCTCTATGGACAAATAGCCACACCAAAGCTATACCCTAGTGGCCTCTCTGAAATCACAGCCCTGGCTTTTCATGTCTCACTGCATGCAATGGAGCAGGAATGTCAGCATTTGGTTGTTTTGGAATCAATACATAATATGTACATTTACAAATCATTTCAAAGCACGGCTAATGCTTTAGAAGAGAGATTTAAGGCTGAAACACTGAAGCGCAGAAGCACTACATCTTACAGGAGGACTGGTTGGTTGTGTGTATAAGCATTTCTGGGTATGAGTACGGAGTTTGTCATTTAGTGAAAGCAGAAGGTTTGAGAACTGGTGTGAAAGTTTTAATGTGCACTGCGGGTGCATGTTTTGTATCCTCAGGCTGGTATTAAAGAGATGGCATACCCTGGTCTATTCTGAGTATGTGTATCCCTGTTACATTCCATTCTTTATCTCTTCGGTCACGTTTTAGGACAGCTGAAGTCCTAAAGGGTGTGTGAGGGTACACGAGAATGTGGGTACTAGGCTTGCAATGTACAGGTGATATATGGGACCGGACAGCTGAGAATGGTTTCCTGTGAATAACTATGGAGTTTGACATGATCCAAGCTCAGAACTATTCAAGGCCATCATTCAGCTTTCAAAGTCAGGACAGGCATTGTTCTCCTATCTGCTCTCATTATATCACTTTTCCCTTCATTTTCACCACAAAACTTTTTTTTTTTCTTCTTTACATGTCCTCTACTTTGTCTCCTTAAACCTCGTTCCTCATCTTTGCCCCTTTACACTCCCTACTGCCCCCCTTCTCTCTCTCTCTCTCTCTCTCTCTCTCTCTCTCTCCTTATCTGGACAATTCTTAGTGCATCTCAGTTTGTGGTGTGACTGACACGCCCACAACCCCCCAACACAAACACACATGTGCTCAGGGGAATGGGCAAAGAGCGACACCTGTTCAGCTATATCAGCTACATCCTGTCACTGCTTTTAGCCTCTGGCTCCTATCACCACGGCCTCTTTGCCATGACAGGGCTACAGAGCTGACCCTCACACCAAGCACTGGCAGAGATTTAAGATGTTTTCAGAGCAGCAGACACATACAGCAAGCATTTATTCCCCAAGTAAAGATTGATT
>CM074960.1:11936580-11984215 GCA_037577455.1 Pangasius macronema
CACTGGCAGAGATTTAAGATGTTTTCAGAGCAGCAGACACATACAGCAAGCATTTATTCCCCAAGTAAAGATTGATTCATTCCTTATTAAGAGAAGGATAAAAAGAAATGAAGAAACACAGAAAGATTCCTGTAAATGCATGCTTAACAAATCAAGAGGTACGGGCTTGAGTCTGATGCCTGGTAAATTAAACATAGTAAACTAATGACGTAAATATCGTAATAAAGCTTCCAGTTTATTTCCAGCTTCCTGATACTGCAGAATCAGGAAAAATACATTTCTGCAAACGCACAAGGAGCTCTATGTCTAGACTTACTAACAGCCCAACAACTCCACACGGCGCCTGAGAGGGAGCTTTTTGATTTAATATATAAAATGATTGACAACAAGTAAAGACACCTCTTTATCCTGATTGGTTCGATGTTGTTGGTCCACGTCATTGCAGCAGTTTCACTCTAACTTTTTAGCAGTAGGCTAGGGGTGATAGTTTTTCTCACAAGTTTACCTGAAATACTCAATTACGTTGAATTTTTTCATGATATCCGATTGACCATAGTCATCTTTACTGTCATATGCTCACTGCCAGAGTTATAGATGTATGCTAACGTTAATCTAAGGTTTGTCAATGAACAATTTATACTTGAGTAATATGTGGTTTACCAATTTAGCTCACTCCTATGTTCTTAAAAATGTTTGAAACGTTGGCAGGGACTTCCATGGACGCACTTCCTTGCAAAGAATCATGCTTTCCTCTGCTCCTGACATGCCTGATCCAGCTCACAAAGGGCTCTTCAACTTATTATTAAGACGCTGAGGAGTGCTCGGATCAGAGGAAGCTTGAAACTGTGCAGGTCAATGACTAGGTTGAGTCTAAGAATTAAATTGACCATTAAATGAGCAAACGTAATATAAAACTTACTGAATACTTACTGATACTGAAATATTATTACACTACATAAACTCTATTTTAAACGTACAATAATGAATGAATGCTTATTATGGAATAATTAGTTTTGCATGCTTATTCATTGGTAATTAATTAATCATTAATCCATCATTAGTAAACTATGTTTTGCTTTTAGGTAGTTTATTACCACACCTTAAATGTGTTATTATAATGATTTATAATGCCATAGCCCATGTCAGGAGTCCTGTCATTGTGTGGTAACTCAGGGTAGAACGGCACATAGCCATGGTATTTGCTACAATTAGCCAGCTTGCTAATTGCCCTCATTCAATCCCTGCTATTTATTACACTGACTTCTGGCCCGCTTGTAAACTTTAATGTGTCCACGATTAACTCTGCTCCTTCTTATTTACTGTTGGTTTTTTAATTTCTAGTTTAGATTCCTACAGAGCAAAAAAAAGAAGTCATTAGACATTTTACAAGCCCTGATGAGTCAAATCACATGCACTGGAGTTGTGTGGCTTTGTCGAGAGGTGTTAACCATGCTGCAGTGCGTTTGCAGCTCCTTTCCGCTCGCCCCTGCATTTGGACGTGAGCGTTCAGCCCTTACTCAGCACTCTTTCAGCCCCTGATTGGCTGATCCAGGCAAAGTGCGACAGTAACAATAGCCTTAACTCTCATCCATGTGTTCTCCTCTACAGAAAGTAAAGAAGCCCAGAATGTCCGATGTGACAGCGGAAAAAAAAGATAAGGAACGCTTTAAAAATAGTCAGTAGGTTTTATTTTGCCTGTACTCTTTTGCTTGTTATATTGTGTGATGTTACAAGAGCCTATCCTACATAATTATCATCATTTCATACTGTAGAGTTTATACAGTGATTACTGACATCTCGAATCCTTGATCTTTAATTTCACATCGGATTTAATCCCACAACAAAGTGTTATTATTAAACCTTTTAAAACATACGGTAAAAATATTTCAATAAATCTCTAGCCATTTTTCATTCATTTCCATTTTAAGCCTCTTTCATGCTCTCTCTCTCTCTTTCTCTCTCTCTCTCTCTCTCTCTCCGTCTTAGTGAAGTATTCTGAGATAACACTCTTAAACTGCTGAGGATTTCAAATTTGTATTATGTCTCTTTGTAATCTTGTTTAATAGCGCTTTACTCGGGATTGCATTGTTTGTCTTGGGCAGTGTGAAATGAGATTCCTGGGGAGCTTCTCTCTCACACTCTGACAACTTTTTTATTCTGTTTTAATCACTTTTTTTACTGCAGCGTAATATGGTAAACTGCTTGACAAGGAGGACAAAAATCACTAAAAAATCACTTCTATCACACACACACACACACACACACACACACACACACACACACACACACACACACACACACACACACACACACANAATCTCTGTATTACACTGAACTATGCATCTGCTGTGTACCCATCAGTGCATCTCTCTCTCTCTCTCTCTCTCTCTCTCTCTCTCTCTCTATCTCTCTCTCTATCTCTCTCTCTCTCTCTCTATCTCTCTCTATCTCTCTCTATCTATCTCTATCTCTCTCTCTCTTTCTCTCTCTCTCACACACAGAAATTTATACTATGGAACAAACTGTTTGTGTGGATGAGTGTAACATTGCATTGAAAAGTGCAGTGGGGAAAAGAATGAAAAAAAAAATATATGAAAAATTTTTATAAAAATTATATGAAAAAAAAATGACAAACCAAAATCCAAACATGCATTTAAACATTTCTAAATGCACTTTTTATGACTCATGGAAAAGATACACTTCCATTCTAACCAGTGTTTAAATTCCTACCAGCTTTTTAAATATTTCCCACAATCCATAAATGCTGGATGATTTAGAAATCGTTTTCTTTTTTTAATTAGGTGACATCACTAGAAGGAAAAAGAGAATGCAACCCAAAAAGCACAGATCCCACAAGCTGATTGTAATGACAGCTACAGCTATATATACACACACACACACACACACACACACACACACACACACACACATACTACATAAGCATTTTATACACAGGATGAGGCAGCAGCAATATGTGGGTGAAGATGAATTAGATTAAAATCTTGGAAAAATAAAATAAATAAAAGTAAAAAAAAAAAAAAAGCGGGATATTTCTGAATTCATCTTTTATTCCTCTTTGCTGTGTGTTTGGTCTCTTTACTTCAACATCTGCTCATACACACACCTTCAGCAAGTATATGTACTGAGGCAATGGCTATACATTATACACACACACACACACACACACACACACACACACACACACACACACGCGCACACACACACACACACGCACACACACACACACACTTCCATATCATTTTTGCCTGATTTCTCTTTTTCCTCTTTTTTTCATCTCCCGTTGATGTCCTTTTTTTGTGGTTGTGCCTCATCTCCTTGACCTTCTGCTGACCTTCTCTCTTGAGTGTCCACCTAAAATACTGCACATCAGTCATTCCATCTCTCTCTCTGCAAATCTGGTCCCAGTCACTCCATTAATGTTTCATTCCTTAAGCAGTTCATGTGGAGATCAGTGAGTGTGAGTGTTTTACTCACAGCAGTGATCATCCTGGCACTTTACCAAGGCTCTCAGCACCACTCCGGTCTTTATTCATCCTTTTCCATAGTATGTGCTTTGGATTATATTTCACTCTCATGTACATCAGATTAACGGCACTAGATTTAGTCTTCTTCAGTTCGTAAGATTCTGACTAGTGTCTGTAGCACTCCTGAGCACTAGCACTCACTCCAGCGCTCATGTTCAGCTTTGTCTCTCTCAGTGTCTGTTCTTCCTACAACTGTCTCACACTTGTTCTGTTCAGTTGCCAGACATTTGGGGTGTTTTAACACTTTTGCTTGGATCCAAGGCTTTTTTTTTTTTTGCACTGTTCTTTGAAGTACATTTTAAATTTTACATAAAATAATGTGGTCTGCGATTCATTTAGTTCATGGTTCATTAGTTATTTTTAATAAAATAAAAGTAAACAGTAAATAAATGTAAGGTTTAGAAGCATCTGGGTTTTTTTTCCTGATTCAATCCTCTTTGTACTGAAAGTGTGGTATATTCTCTGTGAAATTTCTTTTTCAACCAGGAAACTGATTTCTGGTAAATTGTCTTGCTGCTAGGGAACCACAGCTTGTGCGATTCGTCCTGAGATGGGCACCGAATAACATGATTGGTTAAACTTATGTTACTTCCTAGTTCAAATAATTATATGTACATAACATATAAATGAAATTCTACAAATTCATTATAAAAAGTAAAAACAAACTTGCAGTGATCCCAAATGCAGAGTTTCAGGTCAAGCATGAAAGCCGTACAGCACTTGTATCACTGTTGGCTCATATTGTGCTGCCAGGGTAATCACCTGGGATAATAGTGCTAAATAAATGAACATATATTTAATAAAGTAAGATGTGATTAAGCTACATTTATTTATTTTTACATTTTTTTAATCTTTATGTTCAGTCTATTTTTAACAGTTGCATGCCCTTCTTCACCCTCTTTATGGTTTTACATCCCACAGGCTTTGTCTCTCTCTGTGCCTAACGTTCTTGCTATTTGATGTTCTTTTCAATTGGGTTAGACTCTTCCTCTTGGTGCATCCCGTCATCTCTCTCTCTCTCTCTCTCTCTCTCTCTCTCTAATACTCTTAGGTCTTGGCTTAAACCCTGCAGGTCAGTGCTGGAATGTATCTGACTATGTACTTCTAAAGTGTTCAATTAAGTGTGTGTGTGTGTGTGTGTGTGTGTGTGTGTGTGTGTGTGACAGAGAAAGAGAGAGAGAGAGAGATTAGGAACAGTGTTTCACCTGTACAGGTCTTCAAATAGACACATAACAATAAGATGTGTAGACTCTCACACCTACACTCTTCAATCCCTTTCTCTACAACATATAGGAGATAATTTAAATATTTTATTTTATACATGGAAAATTTTCTAACCCTGTAGGCATTCGGAACATGTCAGCAAGATGCGCCCAAACATAATTGCTATTTGCTATCCTTTTCTATAGCCATGATGTCTTTTTTTTTTCCTGTTCCCAACTTCATCTGTGCAGTAATACTGTGATGTGTGTATGCATGATGGAAAGAGCTGAATATGCAGCCATTTCAAAGACAGATGCTATCCCATCATGCATATGCTTATGTCTGACAATACACACAGTGGAAACGCATTGGGAGATTTCACTTTCCTGAGTCTTTCTAGATATTATGTAATAACACATTAATAGCAGTCATTATCGCAACTAATCATCTGCGATATCTAGGCATTGTGCCACTTCTTTGCAGTTAAGTATGAGTAAGTAATAATACGTATAAGTGGCCATCACAGGCTGCCGTCTCGCTTGCCAACCAAATGAGGAGGGCGAACTCTAGAACCCTACAATCTAGTGCCTGTGTTCTTTTAATGACTTCCTGCTGGTTTACAGCTCTACTGAATTTTAATTAGGCTACAATGCTAATGTTGAGGAAACGTGTTCATTCAGTGATGTGGGAGGTGGGGTAGTGTGCGCATACTGATTCAGTGGGAAGCACTGTGGCCAGACGTTGCGAACTATAAAAGGTGAAACACCAGGCGAAGAAAACTAGTAAAAAGTTATGGTGTCAATAAGCTCTGGCTGTCTCACTCGGTGAAATGCCCTCAGCTCAGCTAAAAGAAAAATTATAGTCAGTAATAATAAGTCCATCTGTGATGGTCCACTAAGCTTTGATTCTATGTAATTATCTGTACGCCTCTCTCTCTGTCTCTCGCGCTCTCTCGTGTAGATGGGATTGGCTGTTATTGTGGTTAAATGCTAGCAGATGTCTCCTTAATTGATTGAAACAAATTACTGAGGCATTGATCCTGTGTGTGTGTGTGTGTGTGTGTGTGTGTGTGTGTGTAGGCAATTGTTGACACAATTTGGACAAAACTGCGCTTCAGTGGAACATTAATTTTTGTAACTTAAACCAAGCTGCAAATCTCATTGTCATCGTTTACATTTGTCATCTCATCTCTCCTTCCTGGATTGTGAAAAAAATGATGTGTGTCACAGCCACTTCTACATAAGCCCTGGTTATGTGGTGCTGGAGGGTTAGGGTTTAATTTATGCACTGCTGCTTCATCTTCGCTACCCCCATGGAGGCAACCTCTAAGACGCTGCTCTAACCAGAAACACTGGTTGACTGACAAGCTGTCAGGGGGCTCATGGGTAATGGTGAGCAAACGTATAGGCCTTCCCTACAATCTGACCTCTGCATTCACTCTAGAGGCTTAATTTTGACCTCAGCTGATCTCTCTGAGGTCTGGAATTGACCTCTGATCATGCCTGTACCTGATTGCACATGCTAATCACATGCTAATTGATGATTTCGAATGGACACATTGTGTGAATTCCTGCTTCTCATGGTGGTGAAACTCTCTCAAAACATCAATGTGCTATTACGTCTCACCACACACGGGGCTCAGGAACGCCACTCATGCACTGAACAGGATAGATAGTTTAGGCTAAGTGCTAAGACTCCTTATCATAACTCCCTGAGGCAAAGCAGTTGTCATGTACTGTGCGCTTATTGTGTAATGACTTATAATACAGCTCTCAGCAAGCCGCTGTCGTGAACCTGCACTGTGATTTACTGCACTGGATTTATATGCCTACTCAAACAAGCACAGACTTCCCACTTTACAGCCATACAGTACATACAGCATGCTGAATTATATATAAATGACATCTCGGTATGCTGTATTTTCTGTAATCTCGCCAACCATTTTTCAGATTTATTCTTCTTTAAACTAAACCAAAATGGTGCTTTCTGGTCTACATTTGCCATGATTTACAAAGCACAAATCTGGTTTAAATTTAAATATGTTTTGGCAGAGATTAACTGGAGCTAGCTATTAGGAAATTCAAGATTAAACCAAATACAGTCTCTGTCTTCAATGTTTCCTCTGAGGTCACACTCCCAAAACACCTGCAGAGGCTAGAAAATCTGCATTCGAGTGTAAGAATTGCTAGGCAATGTGATTGAGATGTCTCTCTGTTCTGATTTAGTTGGACATTGTTATTCCGTTTTTTCCATCAGGGAGTTTTTTCATATAAGACGATAAGCGCAAACAAACAAATATTATGTGCAAAATCACTGACCTTACCTTTAAAGAGTAAGGCAGTGTGTGACTGGGAGCATTTCTATCACTGACTATGTCACTGAAAACTGCCCAGTGTACACTTTTAGATTCTGTACATAAAACTAGTCCCTTAACTATGTACATACATAATTGTTTTGATATGAAGTCTATATATTGCACACATGGTGTTCCTCTGATTTGATCATTTGTAGCACTCTAATCACTTTAAATTACAATAATTGTTATAACACAGTATGCCACATCACCTTTCAATTCTTCCGCGGTGTAAGTCAGTTGAATTGCACTGTGACTCCTTCCATCACTGGGCTGTGAAGCATGTCGGACAGCACTGGATTAGGGTTAAGGCAGGTTTAGGCCTGATCTGGCTGTAGTGGGCCCCTCGGCCCCTGGCTTTGGCTGTCTCAGCACACTGACTCAGTCAGCATTGCTGCATATTTAATGTCCTGATGAGCACTTCCACCTGCTGACACAGGCAAAGTGACAGAACAATACACCCCTCCGCTCCACACCTCAATTGCTATATCCAACCATCCACGCAGCCTTGTATTGTAGCTAGCCCGCCTGGAACGTCCTCGTCCATCCAACCCCCGGCTTTTTCTATGAACATATGATCTCACATACTGACCTCACTGACCTGTTTCTTTTTTTTTTTTTTTGTAAAGCACCACCACTCTTTCCCTGTCTACACCATCCACATTCCCAGCTACATGCTCTCCTACAGCCATGCTCTATATGTTACTGCTCTCAACTCGGTCAGGCACACTCTTGCACCTGGTCCCTCGAGTATCCTATCCCACTTTCTCTCCTACTTTCTTTGTCTCGCTCACTTATATGCATATGCTCCCTTTTTGTAGAATGCTCATCTCCATTTTAAGGCAGATTTGTACAAAGTCTAATGTTAGTGTTGTTTTTGTAACGCTCATATCTTTCCCTTTTGGCATTTGGATCTATTTCATTGTATCTAATTTTGGACCATTCCTTCCACACACATGCACAGATATAGTATGTCAGACTCCGCTCAGCTGTTCAGTGTGTGTAAACTGAGAGCTGTGATTCGATGACTGCTCTCAGCGGACAAGTCAGACCAGAGTCTGATGCTCACTGAGGTCCATATCTGTAAGACACCACAGATTTAGTGTGCGGATGATCCAGGCTAATTTATTTTACCTTGATGAAGAAGGCTAAATGACGATCCCATAGCACGCAGCTCAGTCTCTCATACACAGAGACACAGGCGTACACACTCCTTTACCAACGTCTATGCATGGGAGTTTAACTGCCTTGTGTACTAGAGTAGCTCAAAATGCTATAGCTCCTTTAGTGTCTTTTTTTTTTAATTAAAGATGCATTTTCTTAAAAATCTTTATAGTGACCAGTCAAAATGTTGGCTATGCCTACACCTAACGTTTTTAAGCTGCTTTGTAATAATAACATTTCCTCATTGCAACCAGCCAAATGTCCTCAGAAGGTCAAAATATCATATATACGTATCATTGTGAAGACATTTGACATTTGTCCACATACATACACATATACATACAAGACAGCTGAACATGCCAATGGATCAGGATTACTGAAAGTGTACTCAGAGTGTTAATTCTGTACTAATGCTAATTCTATGTTCTGAAGCTGATGAACCATGAATACCAGATGGTTTAAGAAAGAAAAGTTCCTGCGAAATTGTGGCAAACGTGGTTTGGTTTAATGACATGGGTCTATTGTATTTTGCTCACTTACTCTCTCTTTTTATTTATTTATTTATTTATTTAAATCTCTCTCTCTCTTTCTCTCTGACCATTCTATCTATTAGTCAACAAAAAATATACTCATTTCAAGCAAAACTAGAACAGAGTGTATCTAACACACACACACACACACACACACACACACACACGCACGCACACTTATTTCCACAACAACAATTAAAGCATTCTCACAGGAATTCTCTAAAACCTGACTGTGTCACTTTGCAATTCATCTTTCCACTCAGACAGCGTGAAGTGTGTGTGAAGCCCCGCTCTCTCTCCTGCCTGGGATACATACTTCTTTACATTCCATAGTTGCTTGTGTTCATATGGGCATATAAAGAAGTATGTCCCCCAAGCAGGGTCCATGGGCTCGGATACACAGCACTGTCCCATAACCGTCTCGTCCTCTCCGCTCAACACATTTGAACACTAGGGTGCTAAAAAGTTGCTACGAACTTTTAATAACAATAAGAAGTATGTATACAAATTATATGATTTCTATGTATTTTTTTTCCTTTTAATTCAAGATTAATCTAGGTCTCTGTATGTGGAAGTGTACCAGGCTCATGCTAATTCTGTACTAAATATTACATGACAACAGCGAAAATTATTCTGACTGCGTCTCCTGATTACTTTGCAGGACAAGTTGCTAATAACTCACATTTTTTCGGTTCATTTGCATTATAGAAATATTCCACATTTTTAAATTGCTTACAGAAAAAAAAATCACAAGCACTATACATTATTACACCATAAGCGCATATTGGTGTTTGACACATTTTATCTCTCGCTGCCTTTCTTTTCGTAACTTAGAGATTTTCAGCACTTTAAGTCTCTCTCTCTCTCTCTCTCTCTCTCTCTCTCTCTCTCTCTCTCTCTCTCTCTCCTGGTCTACCTGAAAAAAGCTGCATTGCTGCACACACATGAACCTATGCGCACATGCACATTATGACACAGATGTGCTAGTTTTTTTGAAGGCTATGCAGAGCAGCCCCATGCACGATTCACCTTGACTGTCAGCCCTAGAGGTGCCACTGCAGCAGAAAGAGAGAAAGACAGAGAGAGAGAAAGAGAGAGAGAGAGACACACACAAAGTGAGAGATTTGGCGCTTACCTAGTAGGTAGCCATCAGATTGAGTCCCTCAGGTTCAGTTTCTAATGGGCCAATGCACCAAACAGGCAAACAGGAAGGAAAAGAGTGCCTTGCCTTTTCCTCTCTTCTACTCCGGCCCAGGTGCTACCTCTGCAATCTCTTTCCTCCTTCTTTTTTCCCTCTCTTGCTATCAGAGTCTGTTTCTCTCCCTCTCTCTCTCTCTCTCTCTCTCTCTCTCTTTCTCTCTATATCTTATTCTGTTTCACACTAACACTCTCTCCCTCCTCCCATCTCTCTGACTGTCTGTCCCCCCAACACACACACACACACACACACACACACACACACACACACACACACACACACACACACACACACACACACAAACAGTAAAGTTTGTCCACTGCAGGGCTCCTCTGTTCTCTCATCACTGTCCTGAATAGGTTCGAACACTCTGATGTGTAGCTAATATGGTCCAGAGGAGATAAATGGTTATCTGATGATCTGTATCGCTGACCTAGCCTCACTGCATTCCACCTTTCATCCTCTCATTGCCTGGCTTTCTCACTCTCTCAGTCCATAATGCACAGCCTATAGAGCCTGCACCACACACACCTCCTCCTCATTCTCTCTTCCTCTCGCTCTTTTCCCCTCCCCTTACTTTCATTGACCCTTGACAGTATATCCCACTCTCTCATTCCCTTTCTCTCTCACTCGCATCCAACAATGGTCCAATTATAAACCCATATGTATGTTTGCTTATCCTGAGTGTTAATGGACATCTCTGGGATATAAAGTAGCTACGTCTATAAATACACACTTCAGAACACAAAGAGGACCACTATGTATAGGAGTGTGTATTTGTTTCTCCTTTGTATCACCTTTTTTTTTTTTTTTACATCCCCATCACCTCCTTCAGTGATAAACTCCAATTTATAGACAAGTAGCACACAAGCTGAGTTTCCTCTTAAATAATTAGACCATCACTGTGAAGTGTCACTGCTCTCACTGCAAGCACCTCACTGCAGTGTTGGATAGCGGAGACACTATATGAAGTGTGTGTGTGTGTGTGACACTCGCATGACACTCAGTTTGACCATTAGAGCATAGGGAAGTCAGAGGAGGAACCAACCAGCCTCAGTAGTCTAATGATCCCTCATGCTGTGTCTAAGTATGTGTGTAAGTCTGCATGTGTATCAAGTGACCATGGGCTGTTTTATATTTAGTGTCCTTAACTAAACTGCAAGTCTTATTTATACACAATGTTACTAATTAGCTTTCTGCATTAGACTGCTTTACCTTTAAGCAGCTACAGAAACAATGATCTGGTAATTAAAATGTCTAACAAGGAAAACAGTAATAGTACTTCTGCATGTTGTGTAATTAAGCAGATCTGAAGCAGATGTTTAACTACATTCTATATGTAATTATCACCAAGTTTGTCCCCAAATCACAAATCATGTTCACACCACATACAAAGCAGACTACGCAAAATAATATACAGTCATTCCCATAATATAATAATTACACATAATAATAATTCTAACAATTGCACATACATTTATACACTCAATTATTTCTTTATTTACTTAAGGGGAAAAGCACAGAGACAAGCATTGCATCATGGAAGCTCATAATTAATTACTTAAGTATTAAAGAACACGATATATTAAGCGAGCTCATATATTACGATATGCTTTCAATGCAAGACTGAGAACCAGACAATGCAGTGGGCACCCATTACCTATATCCACAGTAAACAGAACACCTTTGAACAGCTAAGTAAACCACAACATTACTTTTTTCATTACATGACACAACTAAAAAGTGGATAGAGTGGAATCAGATCAACATTTAAATACATACACTACGTGTACTTTTCTGACTGCACAGGCTGTTCCTGTCCACATAACCAGACTGCTTAATAAACAAGCATTTCATATATACGTTCTAAATGATCCATACTTTATGTGTAGTTTACTGACACCAGCAGAAGTCTGCATCCAACGGCTAATGGCTGACTGCGTATAGCTGTCTCTCCCTATAGCTGCTTCTCTGTAATTAAACTGAAAGTCATCATAAATCACCACTCCTTCCCTCTCCCGCATTCACCCGCCTTTATTTTTCATCCGTCCTTCTTTGATGCTACCAGTTGTATAAATCCAGGTCTCCCCCACCCTCTTTCTCTCTCTTGCACACAGCCAACTTCTAATATGAGCTTTCCACCCCTACACTATAGATGGAACCATTACTTGGAAATATGTTTGTCAGAACACACACACACACACACACACACACAACACACACACAACACACACTTTAGGAACAGGTGTACCATTCCTGTCCTGCACTAACCAATCCCAAGCTCCCCACACCACAGTCCTCCACCTTCAGCAGCTGTTCAATCTGAGAACAGTCCAACTGTCACCTGATCCTCCAAGTTCTGGTTCAGTCTGCATTTAAACATGGCCTGGGTCACCACCATGCCAACGGGGTAAAATTAGCAGGTAGAGAGCTGACTGGCCTTTATGTCCCATAGAGAGGTCAAGGTCATGTGAGTCGGTCCCTTTCTGTCTCATCATCACTGTCTGTCCCTACTTACTTCTCTCTGAAAGGATCACTTTGGAATTGTGATTTCAAAGACAAGCGAGTAAAGACAAATTACCCTACATTCTGCCCCTGCCCTATTGCAACACTAATCTTCTTAATGCATCTTAATGTATCTCCTGAAAATAAATGAGAACATTTTTATTAAACAAAATCATTTTATCAGATAGTTGTGCAAAAACTCTAAAACAATAAAGAACTCAGCCATTTTCAAACTTCTCAAATTGCTTCAGCTTCTTGTGCTGGCGTAACCTAACGCAGGTTGTAGTGTGATGCAGTAGTATAATAAGGGTGCTAGCATCTCCACTAGCGCTAGCACTAAAGCAACTTTGACAGGAGCAGTATGCCAGAGCAGAGAGCTCGGCGCTGCTTTGGCTGCATATTAACACATACATAAACACAGACACATAGCAGAAGAGACAGGACAAGATGAAGAGTGTTCACCTACACACACATGCCCCATACATACATTCACGCATACGCACTCACTTACCGAGAGAGGCTGTGCTGGATGGGGATGGCAGGAGGATCGTCTGTATACCAGCAGCTGAATCAGCGTTTGAGAGTTTAAGGATGAGAGCAGAGAGAAGAGGAGAGAGACAGAGAGAGAGAGAGAGAGAGAGAGAGAGAGAGAGAGAGAGAGAGGATGGAAAAGAGAAAAGGAGGTGAAAATAAAAGAGAAAAGGAGGCAGTGACATTGGAGGTGTCTTGCTTCTTCATATGATGTACAGGGAAAAAAAAAAGTTGAAATGAAACAAAATAGAAAGGCTGGAGGAACAGAGCAAGGTAGGTTAAAAATAACTTTGGCAATCATAGGCCTCCAGCCCATCTCATCACAGTATGGGCATGTCTGATTGGCAATGCATCATGGTACTTTTAGAGGAAACCCCACCCCCATCCTCCCACCTGTCCTACGAAAGCCAGATTCTCTGAGCTACATCCTGTGGGATCTGAAACAGGAGTAGGAGACAGTATGGACAGTGTGCTGACATTAGGAGAGAGAAAAAGAAAATGCAGTAACAGCACCGGAAAGATGAAGCTTAGTGATGGTTTTTCTGTCTTTATTCCCTGGGATCTCGTCAAACTGGTCTCTAAGTTATAATCCATACTGTCGCACACTCCTGTCCATCCCAAAAGCAAAAAAGAAGTGGGTCAGCCTGGTTAATAATGCCATCAAAATTCGTCACTGCAGCGGATCTCAGGAAAAAAAATCGATTAGCATTAGATACAAAGCAGTCAGACATGACTGTGATGATCTTAGAAAAAAAAATAAAAATCTAGAGCAATGTGTTAATGGTACACACGGGGCGGGTGTCGAGAGTTAAGAGTGATCGGTAGAGCCTCCCACTGCCCTGAGGCTTTTATACCCCTGGGGTAAAGGCCGAGCAAAGTCCCTCTGGCCCTTCACCCACTTCCTTCACACTTTGACCTTATTTAGTGTGGCAGGGCAAAAAATAGCCCCTCAAGTGTTGCTGGCTTTGCCTCTCAGTGGGTTGGGCTTTGAGTAGGTGGGGCTTCTGGCAGAGGGAGGGGTATGTTTGGGCGGATAGTGAGAGGGAAGAGCAGGTGGTCTTGCTCTGCAGATAAATTTTGCCTGTGCTGTTTTGTTTTCGGTTATTTTTTTATCAATTTATCTTTTCCGCAGCTGTTAAAATAGAAGTTTTTAGAATGGGTTTGTTAGAGTCTATTCTTGTTTCCCTAACGCTACACTCCACACTGCTGCCCTGTATCTGCAGGTATTTTTAGGCTAGCCAAATAAAGAGGTGTGTGTCCCCCAGTCCAGCCCTGAAGCTCAGTGAGCTGACCTGCTGCAAGCTGATCATGGTGCTCTGCTATGTATGGTCAGAGTTGATGAGCTTTAGGAGAGAGAAAAATCACACAGGCCGAGTTAAATATCCTGTATGTGGGTCCATTCCATACTGTGTTTAGGGGAGTAAACTGTGCTAGTGGTTTTGCACAGCCTGATTTGCTGGATCGTGCCAATGAAACAGGGCTCTGCAGTAAATCCCAGGGCTGTTGTTTCTCCATCTTGAACACTGATTTTATTGTTCACTGAGTTTATAGCTGTTTTGGACAAAGGTCTGATTATGTTGCTGCATGTTGCAACTGCAACAAAGGCTTGAGGTCTAACATATATAACAGCCAACATAACCTGACAGTTCATGCTCTGTTTAAACATGAATCTTTTAATTATTTTAATAATAATAATAATAATAATAATAATAATTATTATTATTATTATTATTATTATTATTATTATTATTATTATTATNATAATAATAATAATAATAATAATAATAATAATAATAATTATTATTATTATTATTATTATTATTATTATTATTATTTAGTCTTTTCCTAGATTTCACCCAAGTGTTTTAAATTTGGCTTCTCAAATATTCATTACCTCCGGTACGTGTCTGAGAAAGAGATGAGGAGAAAGAAGAAAAATTTATAAAACTAATAAAATAATAAAACTAATAAAATGTCAGCAGTGTGTCTGAAGAAAGAGACATTTGCTCTTTATACGTTTAGAAACACAAATGGTGACTACATGATTTACATTTTCTCCATTAGCCTGAACTGAGCATCGTAGTGCCTCTTTGGTATGTAACGTGAAAGTGCAGGATGAGGCAGGGGCTTCAGAATTGAGAGGACAGCAGAAAGAGGGGAGATGGGAAAAGAAAAGATATTGATTTCCACCTTAAAAAGGCAATCTCCTCAGCTAAAGTGCTCTTGGGGGAAAAAACGACACCAAAAAAGCTGTGCGTGTGTGTGTGTGTGTGTGTGTGTGTGTGTGTGTGTGTGTGCGTGTGTGTGTGCGTGTGTGTGTGCGTGTGCATGTATGTATGTTTGAAAGAGAGACAGACAGACAGAGGAAGTGAGAGAATGTGTCACAAGACGGTCAGTACGTAACCCACTGTATCACAATGAAGGGCTCTTGGTTCTTACAGCACTGTTTTATCTCTGATCTGTTATAAGCAATATTGTCCATAATAGTGATAATACCTATGAGAATTCATAGAAGCCGTCATTACATGAAGATTATGATTAGTTAAGGATAAGGTGAGGAGAGGGGTTAGGGGTGGTGTTTTTGGATGAAATATGAATTCTCTTGTTTGATTTAATTTATGTGTTTGTACTAGTCATCTGAGGGATGATTTTAGTAAGAATCAGGGACCGATCCCTTCTTTAATATACATTATTAATATACAATTTGTAAGATTTCTAGCAGATTGAACAATTTTATTGGATACATGCTTGAAAGAACATGCAGATCACGCATATCTGTACAATAAAAATTGTATTTTTATAGGGCACTTTTATTTAGTAGTAGCGATGAAAGAGACACACGTGACACAGAGAGAGAGAGAGGCTGGCTGTAGCTTTATTTTGCAAAAAAAAAAAAAGAAAGGATAAGAGAATAAAAAGAAGGCAGTATTCCCTCAAACGTGCTCATTATGGTGCATTAACCCTTTACTGCATGGTGTTGCCATATGGAAACTATTAATTTATCTCCATTTTTTTGTATAGACAATAATAAAANTCCACCACTGCACGTTGTTGCCATATGGCAACAATTTACACACTACCCCCCTAAACATTTTTTTTTTACTTTTTTTTAAATATATATATATATTTTTGAACTAATTAAATTAATAAAAATCCATAAAAATATTTTTTATGTAAATATAATAATTCATGCAGTAGAGGGTTAACAACTGCAAGCAAACACACTAGCAAACTGCCCTGTATGCAGTGATACGAGTGATCATGTAATATGATGTTTGTACCAATCCCAGACTGGGTCAGGTGAGGAGATGGGTTGGGGGAGTCGGGATTTGGGGAAGAGGGAGGATCTCAGAATGTAAAGACGCAGTATTTAGGAGTTTCACGTAGGAATCTGTACACATTGCACCATATGAATTCAAACCAGTGTGGATTTCTTGCCACAGCCATCTTAAACATTTAAAACATTTTTAAAAATCTGCTAGCACTAATAATTCTAAATGTGTGCTCATGAGACTATACTAAATTGCTTTCTTAGCCATTGTTTTTTAGGGGCAGAAGCTAGGGGTATTTCATGCGTGTGGTGATCTGGAGAAACCTGTTGGATTATGCTGTGGATGAATTCTCACAAGCAGACAAAATGATGAAAAGCTGTGTTAATACTGTGTTAAAACTGGGTTATAAATAAAGTGGGTTTTTTTTCTATTTAATCTTGCCTAAGCCTCCTCCCTTTATGTTAGGTAAGCAGCCAGTTTAACACACCCTATGTAAAAACTGTCACTGTGCCTTAAAACCTTGCTGGTTAAGCATGATTTTCTTCATACAACGAATAAATGTCAGTTTTAGGAGAGCTTTGTGCCATAGTGAAATAGACATAAGCCCAATCAATCCAGTTTGGCATAAGATGCCCCCTTTTAATGCATCAGCAATTATTTAACCACCAATGTAAGAGCGCATGAAGATCATTAAAGAGCAACAATGATGCTCATGTTTAAATACCACAAGTGGCCATAACATCAGACTGGTGTGGATGAAGACGATGATTAAAGTGATTTCCCATCTTACACCTACATTCTTTGATAAAGTGTCACTAATGTCGTTTTTCCATAAGCAGATTGAGCTAAATGTAGAGGCAGACAGGCTGTTTGCTTTCTATAGCCTATCTGCTAAGGATAATATAAAAGTTATGCTTGCAGCTGAGATAATATAGCAATGTCAGAAGAGTTATTAATAAAATTGTTTAGCGAGATAATAGTTAATGATTTCTACTAATCTATAAATTTAGTTTGCCCTTTTTATATAAAATATTTTTGTTGTTATTAAAGAAGGAGTACCTGCCTATTCATAGATAATAAATAAAATATGACAGGGCATGCTGTTATAGGAAAATAATCAATCAGGTGATAATTCTCCAACAACAGCTTATCCCAAAGTATTTTATTTTATTCCTCTTATAGAAAAGACATTTTTTTATTTATTAATGTATAACACATTGCACTGTTTAATCCATTTATACTGTAGTTTATTTAATGTTGTGGAACATCCAGGAAACAAGTTAGTTCACTTATCACAGTTATCACATCACTTACAGCAGCTAGAAACGGTCATTCTTTCATCAACCTCTTTTCTCTCTCTCTCTCTCTCTCTCTCTCTCTCTCTCTTACAGTTAATAAGACAAAAAATGCAGCTTATCATGTTACTGCGAAAGCACAAAGCACAAAGCCCTCCATCCTGAAGACTTTCCCATTGCAGAAAACTTAAAGGACCGGCTTTACTTCAGACTGTAACAAAGTGCTGACACTCCATTCAGTAAACTCCTGATAGAAATCTTCAACATGTCAACAATTACATGATTTCTTTAATCCATTTATATGGCGCATCCACCATTTAAGGGTCAGAATAGTTATTAAGCAAGGGTATCAGAGATCAGAGCAGCAATATGTCGATAAAGGTAATGGGCATAATGCATTAAGCTGTTTGAGGTAGTTTTCATGTGCAATTAGACCACCTTCTGTGCAAAACACTTCCAGTTCTATGTGCTAAAGTAGTGTACAGGCACATAGATGGAAAAGCAAACTGTATTTATGTGCCTGTACACTGTAAATCATGCAAAAAGTGAAAGTCAGTGGGGGGAAAAAATGGGTGAAAAACGAGTGAACATTGGGAAGTGCAGCTACAAATTCCTTGCAGTGAACTAAGCTTTGGGCAAAAAATGTAATAATGCAATACCCTTTTACAGTAGATGTTTGGTCAAAGAACTATTCAGGCATGTCCTGTGATGGAAGGGCATCGCATCCGCAGTGTATTCCCGCCTCATGGTGAGTGTTTGCGGGACAAGCCCCGGATCGACCCTGATATGAATAAAGCAGTTACTGAAAAGAGTAAACGAGTGAGTGAACTATTCAGGCTAGCTGGGTATTATAATACTGCTTGTTCAATGGGCTGCAGATCTGGCAACATCTAACATCTAAATCCAACACCCTATGCAGGACTATTGTGACGCTGTCTAAATATGAGCTAGATGTTATATGAGCCACAGTTGAAAACAAAATAAAAATGAATTACATCCATTTTATAATGAGTAGCTTATTCTGCACACAGCAGTCATTTCATTAAGGTAAAATCAATCTGTATTCTAATGGCGTATCAGCCATATCCAGTCCCTTCACACCCAAATTATTCTGACACAAGAGAATTTATTTAAGTACTTCATTTACTAACACATTTATTTCTTTGTTACTGAAGCAGAATTTCCTCTTTCATCCCGAGCATTTTATTGGCTATGTGGTTGAACAATTGCATCATTTCACAGTGGCGTTTAACTGCAATTTTCGGCTCAGAGTGCATTTAGCAGATGCTCCCAGGCGTAGTTTTTAGTGATGAGCTACAGCCTTATTGCTTGTCCCCATGTACATACTTCTGGACCAATGAGTGAACGTATTACAGACCACACATTGCTTGCTGTCGGGACAAACGCCCAAAAGAGAAGAAATAATATAAATGTGAAAAATAGGCTTTTAAGATCTAAATGAATACAAGGAATATGTTTGTTTTGCAATGCTCTAGTTACTCCTGATTCACTTTGTTCAGTCATATCATACTGAAAAAAAAAAAACTGCAGTAAAACAACAATACACCAAATCCATCTGCCTATTTTGTCATCCAAATGAGATCTCATCTCATGTTTAAGAACTATTTTTAAGGGTACCATTAACTGGAAATACTCCCAAAGTTTATACACAAACTGCTACAGGATTCTATATAGAGCAGAATGTGTGTGTGTGTGTGTGTGTGTGTGTGTGTGTGTGTGTGTGTGTGTGTGTGTGTGTGTGTGTGTGTCAGGGGTCAGGATGAGTGGTGTACATCTAATTTCTTCTGTGTGTAATACAGAGAGAGAATGAAGGGCAGACAGCTCAGCCTTGACTGTAGTGTGACTGAGTTCCTGAATAACAGCTATTAATATATCCAACAAACCAGAGTGAGAGAGAGACAGACAGAGAGAGAGAAAGAGAAAGAGAGAAAGAGAGAGAGAATTAGATCAAGAAATAGAGATACACTGATACAATTAATCAAGAGTCATCCATCTTTTTTTGATCATACCATACAATCATACCATACAATTGATCGTGCAACAATTCAGCATCTGTTATGTTTCTGGATAAAATTAAAGTTCTAAAATTTAATTACATTAAATAATAATTAATAACATTTAATTACATTTTGTATATTCACTTGTATTTCTGTAATTCTTTTTTTATATATATATGTGTCAATGTGTATTTGTGCATCAGTATAGATAGTCCCCTCCAAAAGTATTGGAATGGCAGTACACTGAAGGCATTTGGGTTTGAGATCAAAAGATGAATGAGACGATAGATCAGAATTTCAGCTTTCATTTCTTTAAATGTACATCAAAGTGTGTTAAACAACTTAGAACATGGTAGACCACCCAATTTTTAGGTGAGCAAAACTATAGGAACAGATAGACTTAAAGTGAATAACATTTAATATTTGGTTGCATATCCCTTGCTTGCAAAAACAAAGTTTTGGATCATGAACAGATCCTTTCTTTCTTTACACTTTGACCTTTCCATCACTTTGGTAGAGGTTAATCTTGGTTCCAGAACTTTTGTGGCTCATTTCTGTATTTACTTTTTTGCATCTTGTGGTATGGCCTCTATTTTTCTGCTCTCGAAGGCTTCGAACAGTGTATTGTGATAACTTTACCCCTGCCCTGTAGAGGCTGTTGCTAATGTCACTGAATGTTGCTTTTAGGTTTTTCTTCACAGCTCTCACAATGTTTCTGTCATTAACTGTTGTTGTTTTCCTTGGCCAACCTGGTTGATGCCTGGGTGTTAGTACACCAGTGGTTTCTTTCTTTTTCAGAACATTCCAAATTGTTGTATTGGCTTGTGCATTTGAAATTTGAAACAAATTGGATTTTTAGATTTAGATAAATGTCTGATAGATTTTCCCTCTTTTTGCAGTTTCAAAATGGCTTGCTTTTCTCCCATAGACAGCCCACTGGTCTTCATGTTGGTTTATCCTTTTTAACAACAAATGTAGTCTTCACAGACAAAACCCAAGGCTTAAACCGAGAGTAGACATTCAGAGCTTTTAATTGTTGATCTAACTGGGCATACCTGGGCAACAAGAAACACCTGTCAATCACATATTTCAATATTTTTGATCATGAGAAAAATGGGTGGGTTCAAACAAAAGGTGTAGATGTAAACACCAGGAAATGAAAGTTGACATTCTGATCTATCATCTTTTGATCTCAACACAAATGTCTTCAGTGTAGAGCAAAAACAAAAGAATTGGCCTTGCCATTCCAGTGCTTTCGGAGGGAACTTGTGTGAGAAATCTGCTCGAACACATTGTACATACAGCACAAGCACTGTGGCTATATGTGTGTAATTAAGAGCAGGTCACTCTGAAGGAGGCAATAAAGGTGACATAAAGAACAAAGCTTCTGCTTTTTGGTAGCTTGTGTCCAGAGAGAGAGAGAGAGAGAGAGAGAGAGAGAGAAAGAGAGAAAAATTGGAAAGGTTGGCCCCAAAACAAAGTGTTTACCTCTAGGATTTTGTGTGTATATGGCATTTCGCTGGGTTTCTGCACAGGGTGCAGTTAACTGTCCCTGGAGAACGTACACTTTAGTGGCACAGTGCAATGGGCTACGAGATGAATGCTTTCTCTGCATTACTGTGCAGCAGGAAAAAGCAATGGATACATTTCCCCACTGGACACACACACATGGGGACATGGACACACACACACATACACTCACATACACTCACACACACACAAATACATGCTTCAATGTGAGTGTACACTGAAGCTTTCTTCCCCTTCAAGGGTGTACAGAAGGTAAATACAAAAAATCACTCTCTAAAACAAGCCCTAAACCATCCAAATACCCCCTTGGTGCTTGTTATACATAACACACAATTTTTTAAATATTTTCAGCAAGCACTGTACGTGAATTGTAATAAAACTATTAATAAATTATATTAAATATTATAAAATTTTAACCATGTTTCAAAATTACACAAAAATGTATAGTAATTTTATAGTAGGTCACAGATTCTCAAAAGAAAAACACCCTGTTAAGTATTGATAGCAAAACACCTAAACAAACCTGGTATGGTGACAAAACTGCAGATGTTTTTTGGGCCACATAAAAGCTGGGGGCTGAAGTGCTGCAGTTTTTTAGTGCCTGAAATTTAATTATGCAAGATGTTGGATGCTTGTCAGTGGGCACAAGGCAACACGAACAGCTGGTGTGGTGGACAGGAGCAGGCACAGTGGATGTTAAGTAGCCCAGGGACAGAAATGCAAAGCCATATCAGCTTTGCTCATTTTCAAATTGAGCATGCTCCAAAATTGGGCTAGAGGACATGGCCGAGTCAGGATTCCCACCTGAGACAGCTCAGTGCTGCCAGATATCCCTCCATGCTGTCTCTCCTGTGAGTCTGAATCAGAAGGTCCATTGCTGAAGACAACAAGTCAGTGCAGTCTGTGTTCTACCCAATTTTACAAGGAATGTGCACAAGTGAGGCCAATTTCATTGGATTCCACAAGTTTTCATCAATTTCTATAAATGTTCAGTTCAGTTAAATTTTATTTGTATAGTAGTCTGAGCCACAAACTTTGTCAAAAAGTAGCTTTACAGAAATCCAGAGGCAACAGTGGCAAAGAAAAACTCTGTGAGCCAGGAACCAGACTCTAAAAGGCCAAAAGTATGTGGACAACTGACCATCTGCACAGGAGCACTGACATGTGCACAGGAGCACTGACATGCTGCAGTGGGTTTGGGTTCCAATGAAGGGAAATGCTACAATGTACAACACTATTCTAGGAAATTATGTGCTTTGTGGCAACAGTGAGGGGGAAGGCCCACATAGGGGTGTGATGGTCAGGTGTCCACATATTTTGGCCATATAGTGTGTTATTACAGTACACAGTTGTAGGCAAACAGTACTAAGTGTGTTGAAAGGATGTTCCATATGAGCATTTCTGGCCATATTCAAACTTGAGTTACACGCACATAGTGAAATTCTGCACATCTTTATTTAAACCACAGATGTAACTACAAACCTAAGTGCTACTCACGTGGTTGTGTTCAACTGTTTGCCAACTGTTTGACAGTTTGATGTATGTATGTGGTAAAGATCAGTAATGTATCACTTTATGGAAAATATGTTTTATTTGTAATACTGTGCCATCCATTATGCAGATAGAGAATGTTCGACTCACATCTGGTGTATTAACTGGTACAACTGGTCCACTGGTGCAACTGGTCCAATGGCAATAGGTTATATTGTGAACAAATCAAAACATTTTGGTGTGAAATAGACAGGCTGGGAGATTCAATGTTATATGTCTCAGACAGTAGGGGAAGGTTACCACCAAAAGGGCCAACTGTAGCAATCAACATGAGTCAGATACCATCCAGGCTATTACTCATCCTGCATCAAAACAACAATAAGATAAAAATCAGAATATAACAATAGCTAATGCTAAAGGAGAAGTTTATTATTGCCATTCCATATTTACCATTCCAATGTATAGGTCTATAAATTATCTATACATTATCTTTAAGGCACCCCTCAACATGTTGATAAAATTAAATAAGGTGAGCCTTTGGGGATGTGAAAGTTCTAAAATTGCTGCTAAAAATTCTAAAATTGATGCTGTATATGAAAAAACAAAAAAGAGAAAAACAATTTTTAAAAAAAGAGCTCGACCATGAAGTGGATAGACAGACAGACACAAATGTAATGAATTCTTAATTCAATAAAACCAATGTAGCAAACAAAAAGGCTTGGAAATACTCAGAAACATGGCAAATAAAAGCCAGGCAAGCCAGGCAATCAGCCAACAGAAGTAAACTACACAAGACTAAATCAGCAAACATGAAGGAGGCTATGGTCAAAACACTAATCAACACAGATAGTTAACAAAGCCTTCAAATCATCACAGATATAATGCTGGAATGAGAACCGAGAGTCCAGCTTATTTAAAGGGAGTGTGACTGCAAACAGCCAAGTGTCATTAATAATCAAGTGGCTATGTATGGGATAGAAGCTTGACTGGCAGTCATGTGATGAGGCTGTGGGCTGAGCATCATGGAAGTTTGAATCTTCAACTTTGGGACCTGACTTGAATGGTTATCCTGCCTTCATGGTGCCTTGTAAGTGGTAATGTGCAAGTTGTAATAATATCTTTTCTGACCTTGGGAAGTTTTACGTACAAAGTGAAAAATAAACATGGACACCTCCAGGAAAGCATGTTTTTGTTTGCTCTGTCAGCGCATGTAAAGCTCATAAAAAGCTACTTTAACTGCACTTTTACAGTTTCAGACCTATTGTGAACATTCATGCAACATTTTGGACTGAAATTGCAGTACAGCAATAACAGTGGACAATAGCGAGTAGCTTAACAAGCTAGCAAGCTGACAATAGTGAATAACTTAGCAACAAGCTAGCCAGCAGACAATAGCAAGTAATGTTAGCAAAAAGCTAGCCAGCTAATGCTAGTGATAAATCTAATGTTGATGATTACCTTCTCAAAACAGTGCGTAGTATTGTCAGTGTTACAGTGTTATTTAACCATGTTATTTTACAAGGTACAACTGCTAACATTCAACCTTTATAATGTTTCAAAAAACATTGTCTAAATTACTATGAATTTAAAAATGTTGGTCCATTTTAATTCATTTAGAAATATGAGACCATGATGCACACTACGGTGTATGTTCTGAAGTGCTTAAGTTCCTTTCTTCTTTCATGTAGCTACACACATAAATAGCCAAAGGCATATAACAAGTGCCACACCAAATATTGCCATAAATCTCAGCTGCATTACAGCTCATACTTTTCTGCAGTGTGTGGTGTGAACATTGTTTGATAGAAACAGCAAGAACAGCTTTCTCATCATATTTCCCTGTGTACAATGTTAGAGAGTTGCCTATTTCAGTGATTGAATCACATTGAGCAGTTTCAGCTCTCCATGAGTAAATGGGAGATATTAAGAGAAGATGGTACAGTGTAGTGTAACAGAGCTCAATCAATAGAGACAGCTAAATATAAACCTGTCTTCTGCAACGTTTCAAATTAGCTTCCATGAGAATACAGTGAGGGGATGAAAGGGATGGGTAGACTGTAAAAGCATGTGTATGTACTGTATGTGGTATGCTTGGTATTGGAGCTTATGTATCTAGAAAAGATATATTTTGCATTGAAATCAAAGAATAGTTTGCAAGCATGTGATATTTGCATGTGTATCTGATGATGGAAATAAAATGGATGTATAGTTACCTTTACATTTAAATCGTAAACCACTGAATTATCTCAATATAAATAACTTAGATGATAACACTTTCTGCTGTTGTGGATAGTATCACTTGGATACTCTAAGAACAGTTTACTCTAAAATAGTTTATGCCCAAGTCTTAACCATTCATCTAATGATGCATTTCATTTTCAAGCATTAACAAACCAAGACCCAGTGTGCCTGTGTGTGAGTCTATAACAGCTGCTGAACTGAAAAGGGATACAATTCGTTCAACTATGAATAAGAAAGTCAGAGAAATGTGGTCCGGTTTTGTTAAATTCTGTATGAATATAGTTGTCACAAATTCCTCCTATCAATGTAAGTTCATGTTTTGCTTTGATCTCCCTCTGTGGACATTATTTGTCTACATTGGCACGTGTCTTTGTTTTCATTTGAATTTTGTCTCTTCCCGTCTTGTCATTGGTGTGTTTTCCTGATTGTTTCCACATGTTCTGAGTTCATCCATTGATTATATTGTCTATTTACACCCTCCTGTATCTATGTCTCATTGTAAATTCTCAGCATTCTTGATGTGTGTTACTGAGCCTTCATTTCCCTTGTTCCTAGTTCCTTCTAGTAGAATTCTAGTTCTGTGTACTTTCTGGTTTGACCTTTGGCTCATTGATTTATGAATATGGATTACTCTTGGATTTGCAATTATGGATTACTCTTAGATTATGCCATCTGTCTGTTCTCTGACCCCTGCCAGGAATATGGATAATGATTCATGAATTTGTGCAAATAAAAAAATGACTTTTTGCACTTGCATCTTCCCTTACCTAATAAGACACACATTACAGTAGGCATATGAAAATTTACAAACACTAACCCTGCCCCTAGCCTTACTCTTTTTTTTTTCTTTTTTTTTTTGTACTTTTTTATTTTAATTATGATAAATATTTTTGTTGCAATTATTGTTTGCTGATTGCCTGGAATTTTGACTTTTCTTGTTTATGAGTTTGCTTCACTTTTTGGATCTATTTGCCAATTTTAATAAAAATTTTAAACTGCAATTGCACTTGCATGCAGCAGGAGAATCAAACTGGTGCAATACCATGGCAGCCCAGGAAAAGCTGGTCAGAGAACACCAACAACACCTTGCCGAGCTGGATGCCAAACTCAACATGCTCACCAGGGCTATCTCCTCCACTTTTGTCTTCCACAGAGCCCCATCTGCAAACCCTGGCTCGCTCATCTCTGGCCCTGACAAATATGCGGGAGAAACTTCCCAGTGCAAAGGCTTCCTGCTACAGTGTTTCTTGTACTTCTTGGATCAAGAGGGGGTCTCAGATCAACAGAAGACTGCCAATTTTCTCAGTTTACTCACAGGTAAAGCCCTCAAGTGGGCTACTGCAGTCTGGAACCAAGGAGGGGAATTGCTATTTTCATATGANACTGTTTCAGAGAGTCTTCTATCACAATCCCAAAGGCAAGGAAATCAGCGAACAGCTCCTGACGGTCACCCAAGGGAGCATGAATGCTGCCGAATATGTACTGGAATTCCACACTCTCTCTGCAGAAGGTGGATGACACAAGCCAGCCCTCTAAGCCACATTCTGAAAAGGTCTCAATCAGGAGGTGCTTACAGAACTGGCATGCCAGGATGGCAACATGTGACTGGACTTGATTGACCTTGCAATTCATTTGTACCATCTCATCAACAATCACAAAGTTCCTAAATGGACGGTGAATCCTGCACGAGGAAATCGAACACCCTGAGCCCATGCCACTTGGAAGGACCTGGCTGAGAGGACCCCCACCACCTCAGGCACCCCCTCGGTGAGTCCATCTCAGTGTTCTCCATCAGGAATGCATTTCCTTCCTTGTGACTGTCACCACTAAGCATTCCATAATCCTCGGTTTTCCCTGAATGCACCCTCACAATCCTCAGATTTCATGGAGTGACCAGAAGATCATGAGGTGGTCCTCCCACTGCTATCATAACTGCCTGAAAATTCCCTGACTTATCCTTGCTTAAACCAGGGTGGTAAGTCCTTACAGGGTATCATGAATTTGGAGAGGTCTTTGGCAAAGCCAAGACAAGTGGTTTACCCCCTCATTGAACTGCTGCCAGGTACAATGTCACCATGTAATCGCATTTACCCCCTCTCCTTGACAGAACGGTAAGCTATGGAGGATTATGTTCAAGAGGCACTGCAACAAGGCTTCATCCGTTGTTCTACATCCCCAGCATCCACTGGATTTTTTTCATAGAAAAGAAAGGAGGGGGCTCCGTCCATGCATCAATTATCGGGGGCTCAACCAGATCATAATCAAGTACCAATATCCCCTCCCGCTGGTCCCCTTCCATGCTGGAACAGCTCTGTTCAGCCAAGATACTCACTAAACTTGACCCATGCAGCGCATATAACCTCGTCTGGATCAGAGATAGAGATGAATGGAAAACAGCATTTAGCACTACCTCCAGTCACTTGGAGTATTGCATCATGCCATATGGGCTCTCTTGCAGCCCCTCAGTCTTCCAGTGCTAAAGGACATGTTGGAGAAATTCATCATCGCATACATTGATGACACATAACTCTTTTACCCTTCCTTAGAGACACATATCCAGCATGTCAAGCAAGTCCTGTCCCATCTCCTAGCCAATCAGCTCTATGTGAAAGCAGAAAATGTGAATTTCATGTTTCCACGATCTCATTTCTGGGATATATCATTGGCCCTGAAGGGGTAGTCATGGACCAAGCCAAGGTAGCCACAGTCACAGAATGGCCCACTCCCACGATGGTCAAGGAGCTTCAAAGATTCCTGGATTTTTTGAACCAGGGGTGTTAGTTCCATTGCCGCTCTCCTCAGAAGGTGCCCAAGTGGTTGGCATGGAATACAGCAGCAGATAAGGCCATCAAGAAGCTCAAGACTGCTTTCACCACTGCTCCTATCCTGAAACACCCAGACCACTCCAAGCCCTTCATTGTTAAGGTGGATGCCTCAGAGTCTGGTGCTGTCCCAGAGGTTCTGAGAAATAGCAAAGCTCCACCCAGTGGTCTTCTACTCCAAGAAACTTTCCCCAGCAGAATTGAATGGCTACTAAGGAAATCTAGAACTGCTGGTGGTGAAACTTGCACTAGAGGAGTCATGTCACTGGCTGGAAGGAGCATCCTTTCATGATCTTCTCTGACCACAACCTTGAGTACCTGAAAACTGCTAAGCACCTGAACTCCCGCAACGTCCGGTGGACATTTTCTGTGTCCGCTTCAACTTCACACTCTCATACAGACCCAGATCCAAGAATACCAAGGCTGACTCTTTGTCTTTATCCCACAGATAAGAAAGATCTGAGCCCCGAAACCATCCTACCCTCCTCCTGCTTTGTAAGAGCTATCACTTGGGACATTGACAATGAGCTCCCCATTGACAAAGTCCTCACCACATGCCCACTGAGGCGCATGTTTGTGCCACCTAGCCTGAGGACCAAGTAAATCAAATGGGCACACATTACCAGGACACCCTGGGACACAGAAAACATATGACCTGTTGGAGGCAAGGTACTGGTGGCCCAACATGATCACTGACATCCATAAGTTCATGTCATCATGTATTGCTTGTGCTCAGGCAAAGGTGCCATGTACACTTCCAGTCAGCAAATTCATGCCCTTACCCACACCTCAGTGCCCTTGGTCTCACATCACCATAGACTTAATTATCAACCTTCCCAAGTCAGAAGGCAATACAGTGATTATGGCTATTATTGACAGGTTCCCAAAGTCCCTACACCTTGTTCCTCTGCCTAGCCTGCCCACCTCTTTCAAAACCGCTGAACTGATATTTGCCACTGTGTTTTGTTACTTTAGGATCTTAGAGGGCATTATGAGTGACTGGGGCACCCAATTCACCTCCAGAATCTGGGCTTGCTTCATGAAAAAGCTGGGAGTTTTGGTAAGCCTCACGTCTGGCTACCACCCACAAGACAATGAACAAGAACAGGCAAATCAGGAGATTTAGCAGTTTCTGCAAACATTCTGCTCTGAGAACCAAGATGATTGGGCTCAGATACTACCATGGGTCGAGTATGCACAGAACTCCCTATGCCACTCGGCCACGCAACTGACGCCCTTCTAATGTGTACTTGGTTACCAGCCACCTCTGTTCAATGGGAATGTGAACCCCACAGACACACCCACAGTAGACGGGTTTAGGCAGAGTTTGGGAGAGTGCACACCAGCACCTAGAACAAGTGGCTCTATGTAACAAGGAGTTCGCTGATCAACACCGTGGGGAAAACCCACAGTTTCAGCAAGGCAACTGCATATAGCTGTCCACCCAAGGCCGGAGAAATACCCAAGGATGTTAGAAACACAATGCATGATACTTTAGCCCCTACAAGATCCTCCACCATATCCGTGATGTCACGTATAAGCTACACCTGCCACATCACAGTCGACTGTCACCTTCATTCCATGTTTCATGCCTCAAGCCTTTCACCCTGGACCACTAGCATCAGAAGGTCCACTCACCATGCCACCTGCACCTCTTGACATTGAAGGACAACCCGATTACCTTGTAAAAAGCATTCTGAACATTTTGAAAATGTGAAGTTGGAGTACCTCATTGAGTGGGAGGGCTATGGCCCAGAAGAACAGTTTTGAATTCCGGCACACAACATACTCAACCCTTTGATCTGCCAAGAATTCCATGTCAAGCACCCTGAACTACCAGCCCCAGAGGTAGACCAAGAAAGAGATCAAGCTCCCAGAGTGAGCTCTTCAGGGAAGGGTTCTGTCACACCAACACCAGAATCCAGCAGGAACTCCAATTGCCAAGACACATTGTGGCCTACAGACATGGCCGCCACAGACTACAATTCCCAACACCTCACTCCATTGACACATTCCCATTCACCCAAACACTAATCAGGCACGCCTGTTCTCAATTGCAACCTCACTATATATACACAAACTTATATACCTATAACATACCTATATTATAATATATACGACTCTTTGCAAAGTAATACTTAGTGTACAATAACCTGACTTACCAAAGCTTTTGTTTACGTGTTTGCTATTTTGTTTTGTTTTTTAATATCGCCTTGCATAGCAAAATCAACACTATAAATTTTCATGCAGATTGAATTGTGAGAATTGAGTTGTTTCAACTCAATGAGTTGTCATAGTGTGAGACCATGCTGGACAAGAGTGTTCACATGGCATCTCAATATACATTTGTAGCACTATGTACACTATTAAGTTGGCAGTGTAGCATTTTTAATTTCTAATATGATCTGTGGGTTTATTATACTTAAATTTAAAAAAATGTATTAGCATGCCTCACTATATGAGCACTGTATACTACTGTATGAATACACTGTATTCTGGGGAATTGGGCTACTCATTCTCTTAGCTATTCTTTATGTCAGTCATGATGTCAAACTGAAAGCTGTGTATATGATTGGTAAGGAAAGTATATTGAGTTATAATATTAGGCTGGATTCAGTGAACACTGAAATGGTTTTGACTGGTCATTGGGCCTCTTTTGTCACACAGACCTGGCAATTCTGGCAGTTTGATTGTTACAGCTTTATTTGTATAAAATCTAGTGAGAATACTCACAGGTTTGAATATTTTAGTATATTTTGTCTAGGATCCCAACAGATTTCTTCAGGTCCAGAACAAAGGTGATCACTCAACCCAACCACTAAGCTTTTTGTATCTGCACCAATAGCCCTCTGTCCTGCCTTTCATGCCCCTGCCCCTTCTAAAGCTCATCCCTCGAGGCTCTGTCACCACTCTTTTTCCTCTCTATCTGCAAAAGGACATTCAGCACTTTTTTTTGCTGTGTGTGCAGTGCAAGTAGCTAGCAAATGCTCTGTTTGTATGAGTACATGCATGTGTGTGTGTGTGTGTGTGTGTGTGTGTGTGTGTGTGTGTGTAAGAATATGTGTAATTGCATGTGTAAGTGTAGGGAGTACATTTGGTTTGACCACACCATCAGTCAGTATGACAGGTGGAGCTGATGCTGTGCCAGAGGTTTTAATAGACTGACATTCCCTTAGGTAACATAACATGCTAACCTTGTTAGTTACCCTCTCATTTTACACCATGGCCTATATGTGACAAGGTGGATCTTCTATGTTTTCCTCCCTCTCACTTTCTTTTCTCTGATATCTTTCTGTGGGCCTTCTGTGCCCTCTCTTGTAGCACTGCAGTAAGCAGAAAACCCTTCATGGGCAGTGAATAAATCAAGGCGCTGTTGTGAGATGGTTCAAACATTTTCTGAAGATGTTTGTGCGTAAGGTTTGGTTAAAGAGCATATTGTATTTAGATACACCCACATACCTTTCACGTGTCTCCAGTTCACTGTGCTTAGCAGTTCCATCATCCTCCCTTTGATAACACCCTCCCATACACACGGCAGTCCATTAGCTGTGTCAAAATTCACCTCATATCCACACAGAGTGTAAAAAGCCTATGCATCAAACATTGTCCTCTATTTTACCCCGGGATATGGTTCAAAGCCACATTTGACTCTTGAACTTGTTCACTTTTCATTCCCCATCACCCCAGATTACAGATAAGAGCAAACTACCTCAAATTCAATACGAGCTGCTTAAGAGAAGCATGTGTGTGCCAGTGTGCTTGATCTGTATCATGAGGAAAAGAGCAATACAGATGGAAAGCAAAGAAGAGTGAGGAATAGGGAAAGAAAATGAATAAAATGGAGCACTAATGGTATGATGAATCTGTGTGTATTTTTGCTATGGCAGCTTTGATTTATCACCAAATTTTTCAAGGTCCTGGAATTAGTGAGATTCAGTGCAGGATAAAACAGGAGAGATATATAAAGAGAAAGAGAGAGATGAAACATGGGGATATAAAATATTATGGATGTGCCCAAGAAATGGAATGTTGCAGTTTGATTATGCTATGTGTATTTCAGGATCAAGACTCTTGTATCTTTTATATGTGATGAAAACCAGGAGCATGAAACTGTGCTTGATCTCACCCAGCATACATGACTGGCTGGACCACAACAACTTTGATAATCTAGACAACGAAATGATATTTTACTAATATTTTTATATCCTTCCATTGTTAAGCTTATGTAAGGTTATACAAATGGGTTGCCAGTAAATCTAGCAAAGTAAAACTTAATGTTTCATATATACCTCGTGAGAGTACATGTGTAAGATTTTGTCCTTTTGTTGAATGGAAAGTGTTTAGCCGTTAAGATTTAGGTGCTTTTGGGCTGCAGACAGTACCAGGAGAGAAAATCATGGACGATGGATAGTATGACACAATGCAGTATCTCTTACAGAAGCTCCCTCTCTCTCTCTCTCTTTCCTCCCATACAATTTATCTACTTAAACCACAATCCTAGCTATACATACACCCCTGCTTCACTAGGACACATATTTTCAGTGTGTTTCTCCATGTCTATGTGCTCAAGATTCCTGGGAAATCTTCAGTTAAAAAGTGGTGGAAATATAGATTATAAAAATAATGTTTACAAGTTGTGAAATATATGGAATTTTGACTTTATGATGGCATGTACTGAATCTTTATTTTGATTTCACCGTACCAGTAACACCGCTAATGTTCAGAGTAAACATGCTTTCATCATCTTTCAAGGGCTGTAAAGTAGTAAATTTTAAAGACAATCCAGCTACCACTGTGAAGAAGCTGTACAATAAATGAGTCATGGTTGGATGTTCTGTCAAAAATGTAGGGGTTTGGTAGGGTGTTTTTTTTTTTTAGCATAATTTAAGATTTCTCTCATATTTTAAATGTATAAATTAAGCAAAGTGACCACAAAGAGGTTTTATGTACTGACAAGACTGTTGATTGGTGTTAGTACTTAATATTGTGGGAATTACCTCCTTCACTGTAATAACTAATGGAACTAAAAAAGTGCCGGCTGATCACTGATTAGTAAAATGATTGTAGAACTGAACTGATTGCTCTTAATTGTATGTGTTCAGTACAGAGCTTCAGTTCAAAGTACTGGTTAGTTCTGGGTAGTACCAAAACAGCCAAAAAAAAAAAAAATTTCATTATAATATGCCTCATATGTGTCAGTTATTAGACAAAACAAACTAATAATTTTACAAACAGGATATTCAGATTGATTTAAATAAAAAAAAATTACAAAAATTAAAATAAGTTTGTTAAAGGTTTACATTAAGGGTCACATATTTTTAGGAACAGCAGTTATTAAGGCAAAGCAGGAAACAGCAGAAATATAAGAATAGCACTAGTGTTGCCAAATAACTGCTGTACTTGGATGCTCACTTATGTTCACTTCCTGTCTGTTTTACTAAAGTGTTGCCAGATTGGCGATGATGTCTGACTAAAATACATAGGAATTCTAATGAGAAATTTCACATGCATGAAATGATAAGCAGCTAACCCAGTAGTAAGATATAAAGTTACCCCATCAGGCTAACCCCATCTCTCACCCTATATCTACCCATTCGTAACTATTCCTATGAGCTGACTTGTATGTATATTTAGTTAGCTATGCTTGAACAGATGTATATGTTAGACAATGTTGCGTGACAGCATTGACAGATAAGGTTGGACAGCACTGATTATTAACAGCCCTACCTGGTTAACACACATAACAGTCAACACACTGTATGATGGATGCTCTCTGTTATCCATTATTAATGTTGCACATTGTTTAGCTTCAGTGGTGCAACTTAAGGCTGCTTGTTGACGTGTGATTCCGTGTCCTATTTTGCTACAGAAATTTTTGTCTGGCCAACTTGGGTGCTGTAAATGAGACTTCAGACAGAACACACACACACACACACACACACACACACACACACACACATACACACAGAAAGCAGAGCCTGTCAGAAGTGTTACTCTAGCTCTGTCAGCCTGTGCTTGTCATGGCCGTATGGTGACTATTTTTTGCACAGCCTCTAACGTTTGTGCCTGTCACATTTCATTGCCACCACTGAACTGATCCCCTGGAGCAGACATACACCCTTTACCTTACTCACACACACACACACACATACACACGCGCGCACACAGTATCTCCGACTTGCTGCCTGTACTTCCTATAAATTATATTTGCCATGCCTCAAGGTCACTATTCTCTGATCACTGAGAATGCTAAAAGGAAACACTATCTGAAAATCATTTTTATTCCATATTTGCCTGGATTGTGCACCATTAATATGCTAGGAATATTGAACCACTGCATAACGTCCTATATAGAGAATGCTTACTGGCTCATTTGGAAGACAATGTTTTCAACATTTTTTTATTCATTTTGTTAAATTTGCTAGTCAGTCTTCAATTTTGAACCATATATTGGAGTAAAACACTATTGTTTACATTTACCTCTTTTTTCTTTCTTTCTTTGCCAGATCTTTTCACTCTTCCCTTTTCTTTGTCATTTTAGCCCTGAATGGCACAGAACTACACTACCCATCAGCCCCTGCAAGTCACACGCAATCTTACTCTGCAATCTTACCATACATTCACTGATCACTCACACCAGTTTCCTATTTCACCTTGTTCAGCACCAGTTCCAGTTTTTCAGCGTTTCATTGTCAAGCTTTTGTTGCGGCTCAAAAATGCTAAAACTTTGTCCACTCAATCTTTTAATGGGAATAAATGGCGCGTGATTATTGAGGAATAATTTTTCACATGATTCCTCAAACACTCTCAATTTATTCCCATAAAAGGGATTGAGCAAGCTCCTCCTCCTTGCTTTGCTTCTAGTCTGTATGTTTCTTGCCTGGTATCCATAGTTCATGTTGATGGTTCTTGTTTTCATGGTTTCATTTGTTTGTTTTTGTCCTTTCCACAATAAAGTACTTGCACTTGCATCTACCTCCACTTACAATTCCTGACAGAGAGCTTGACCAACCAATGGATGCAGCAGGTTTATTTGAGTTCCATCAGAAGCTTCTTGGTAGGAACTGCAGAGGATGTTATTAGGGCTTGCAGTTTTGCTATAGGCATCACTCCGCCTCCCTGCTCCACTGAGGACGCCATGCCACCTTCTCGCTCCACTGAGGATGTCTCTCCACCTCTTTGCCCCACTAAGGACATTGCTTATAGTTATTGCTTATGGTTCTTGCCCCGTATCCATAGTTCATGTAGATGGTTCTTGTTTTCACTGTTTTGTTTGTACTTTCCATAATAAATTACCTGCACCTGCATCCGCCTCCAATTCCGGACATGCTCTCACCATTTTACTGCTATAAAATAAATGAACTCTGGACACATTTATTAAATTGAATCATAAATTTAAAGAATCCTCTTGAAAATAAATAAGTGGGGAAAAAAAACAATAATAATAATAAGCCATTTAATATATATTGCTTTCACACTTAGTGTAGCAGTGCAATTAGCCAGCCTGCTAATTTACAATCACTTCTACCACACAAACCATACAACTTTAAAATGGTTAAGTAATATAAGCATCTGCATTACTCATACTTGGCAAATATGCTTTCTAGTTGTGTTCTAATGAAACGTGATAGTGCTACTGTTCTCCTGGTGTGTCCTGGTTTCAGTTTTTACAACTAGAATGCATATTCATGGCTGGATGGTTTGATGCTGATGGAATAAAGCAAAGCTTTTTCTTTTTGGCATGTTAAGGTACTCATGGCTAAAGGTGTCAGTAAATATTTTCATTGCTGACTGTTATGTAATCTAGCATCTGAGCGGATGTATAATTCACTTCTTTTCCTTTCTTATCATCAGAAATGTTATCTTTGGTAAGATCACAGATTCAATTACAGCTAAGCTACTGGAGCATTTTAACATGTAATTAGACTTGTCAGGGTTTAGATCCAAAAATGTCTCACTTTGAGATCTCACACCACATCTGTTCTAGATAGAAGCAGTTTATCGGCACTCAGGAAGCTGAACACAATGTGTCATAATAAAAGAAGATATGTGGCTTAAGTGTTATTCAGGCTTCCGAAAATAGAAACACAAGTGTTCAACAACAGATACAGGGCCTTGCATAAGTATCAACCCCCCTCCCTTGAACTTTTCCAACCTTTGTAGTGTTACAACTTGGACTCGGTGATTTTCCCATTTGATTTATGTGATATGTCTAACATTTGAAGGTGCAAAATATACAGTATTGTTTATTGTGACAAAAAGGTTATTAAACAAAAAAAAAAAAAGCAGATGTGCTTTTGAGTGCACGTATCAACACTATGTAGAAACACCTTTGGCTGCAATTACAGCTGCATGTCAGATACAGATACAGTCAGGTCCGGAAGTATTTGGACAATGACGGAGTTTTTGTGATTTTGCCTTCATATAAATTGTCATGATAATTCTGCTAATCTTGCATGGTCGAAATTATTTAATGGCTTAGACAAAGATCATCTAGAAGATGTTAATGCAGAAATCTAATTTCACAGGGTTTATAAGCATATTTGTAGTACATTTATTATTATGTAACAGTATATACTTAAATATGCATGGCCAAATGTTTGTGTTCAATTATTAAATGCAAATAAGTAAATAATATATGAAATAAGGATTTGTTTATTTTTTTCAGGACTGACAATGGCTCACCTATTTTTATATTAAATCTGACATCAGCTAAATCTGACCTATTCAATAAATGTTAATGATTATAATAATAATGTTCACATAGCTACTTGGATGTGCAGTTGGAAAATGGTTCAGTTTCTACCTTATTTTGATCTTAAACAGCTTTTTTTTTTAAAAAGCACACTTCTATAATTGACTGTATTCACATCTGTTATACTGTAAAGTTTAGTAAAATCAAAGAACTGAAGAGACAAATTATTGGACTATCATTTCCTCTGTTGAAACTGTAGTACCAGTTGATTTTATTTATTTATTTATTTATTTATTTAATTTTTCTAAGGCTTCCAAAAAGAGTATTTTTTATGTGCAGCAACCTTGGACACAAGCACCTCTAACTCAGCTTCACTGAAATAAATTTTTCTCCACTGAGTTTACTTCCTTGGGTCTCGTACAGCTATAGTCTACTGAACATTTTCCTTTTATTGGCTCACTGCTGCAGCACCTGCATAAAGTAGGGTGTGTTTTATGTAAATTAGATGAAATTAGATGTACATGAGGGCAAAACAGGTCAAAGGTTATAGACTGTTTCAAGTGACGTTGCTGTTCCAAGGACATATCCAGTTAGCAGTAAACAGTGTTCAAAAAGAGTGAAGAAGCATAATTCACTTGTCTGTTGTTTGATGTTCCCTCAGGTCACTGATGAACGAGGCATTTAAGTCTTCCATGACATATTGTTCCACAGCTACAATCTGATAATCATGGACATATAAAACCAGAGGCCAATATTAACTGCTTTTTTTTTGCCAAACAAAAAGGTAACCAGTTAGCTAACTAACTCACCCAGCTATACATGTACAATTGCTTCCTGCTAGCAATAAACCATACTTTATGTTGGATACTATGTTTTAGGCAGCAGTTGACTTGATCCAGCTTCATCATACGCAATGCCATCTGCATTATATGGGCAAATATTTCACACTTTTCCTCTAAGAAAGTAGTTGTAGGCATCCAAACTATGATACATGTTTACTGCTTTTCTGGTGTAGACACAAATCGTATTAACAAAGTAACGATACACGTCAGGGTAAGTCACTTCAGGCATAAGTTTTAGTTCCATGGATAAAAACCTGCTTTCTCACATTCTTGTTTAAAGAGCCAGTAATTAAAAGATCCAGAAATTATTAATTTCTGTATATATCTCATTATTTCGCTTCTTGGGAGATTCAGAAATTAGCTAATCATTTTGTTTTAGCTTTACATTTAAGAATGACATAACTGGAAATGTTTTAAGAATGGACATGCGCAGTAAATTCTTTATTGTTTTTCTCATTGAAACGGTCTATGCATAAGACACGTAAATTTGCGCTGGAGCTTGTTTCCATGCAGCTGAAGCTGATTCATCAAAGCCATTCAAATCACCACTCGTTTTGATGTCATATGACTGCTTTAATAATAATCAGATGCAGGCTTGTTCATATGTCATTCCGGGCATTCAAATGTGCACTCTTTTCTGCGCAACTGTAATGAATGCATGCTGTCCATTCACCTCCTTTTATCTAAAAAGGGAGAAGAATACAAAAGAGAAGGAGAAAGAACATGGGTGAGTAGCAAAGAGGTCTAGGACAATGGAGAGAGAGAGAGAGAGAGAGAGAGAGAGAGAGAGAGAGAGAGAGAGAGGGAAAGACACCTTGGTGGCACCCTGGATCAATGGCTTATGAATATTCAGATCATTGTCTTGGCTGAGTAACATAATGTCAATTTGGAATAGGTCCAACAGCATGGAGGCAAAGATAGATAGACAGATAGATAGATAGATAGATAGATAGATAGATAGATAGATAGATAGATAGATAGATAGCAGCCATTGTACAAGCACAAGTTGTGGCCAAGCCACAAAATAAATAAATAAATAAATAAATAAATGAATGAATGAATAAATAAATAAATAAATAAATAAATAAATAAATAAATACGCCAAATTTTTAAAAAATTATCAAATGTCTGATTTGATATAATGAAACATAGACATCACTGTCCTCAACACTGCTGCACAATGTAAAATCCTGCCCTTGAAATCATTTGCACAAAGGGAGCGTAGCATTATGGACTTGCAGTGTCAGAGCAGTTAAATGCATAGCAAGACAGGGAAAAGGAGGCTTATGGGGCATGACTGGGAATGGACTACACATGTAGCCCAAGGAGATGAGAGTACAAAGAGATAGACAGATCTGTATCAATGTCATTCCCAGTATTAACCATGAAGAGAGAGAGAGAGAGAGAGAGAGAGAGAGAGAGAGAGAGAGAGAGAGAGAGAGAGAGAGAGATCAGAGGAAAAGGGAAAAAAATCTTGCACATTTTCAAACTGAAAAATGCACTGGAGTTCAAGTGTATGTAGGGTAAGTAGTCAACTAATTTCATTACGATTGTGATAAAGTCTGAATATCGTTTTTTATTTTTATTTTTTATTTTTATAGGAGGAAAGAGGCAGCGTCTCTGTCACCTCACTTACATTACTGAGGAGAGAAGTCTCTTATAAAGCAAATATATTTGGAGCTGGGAGTTTTGTGTGTGTGTGTGTGTGTGTGTGTGTGTGTGTGTGTGTGTGTGTGTGTGTGTGTGTTTAGCAGTAAAGTTGTGAATGGAGATGTTTTTACATTGGGAAAATATTTTCTGGACTACAGCTAGATATGTCTATATCTATATTTGATATTTCGTTCAAATAAAACAGAAAACATTGATGCTAAGACCATATACTATGTGTATGAAACATCCTTTTGTGTGAAAGACAAGCTGTTCACTGGGTTCTTGTCCAAAGTGATGATGTGAAGCTGAAAATTCAACCTCTCTTTGTGTTTTGTTCACAGAGAGCGTCAGTGTGTCATGCTGGTGTTCACGGTTTCATTCCTTCCATTTTGACAGAACCTTTTGTTTTTATTTAAAAATTCATTTTTCATTGCAGGTTTTATCCTAAATTTTTAATATGTAAGTATGTGAAGTATCCAAGAGATACTCCATTTGTTGAATTGTTGAGTTTCTTTAGAAACAAATTCACATTTAAAAAAGTGAAATATCTTGCATGTCAGAAGTCAGGGAATATATATATAAAAAAAATAAAATATTGAAGTGCATTCATAATCATAAGCGGTTATAATAGGGTCATCATTTCTTTCTCTGCTGTGTTTATTACCATTTATTAGCCATTTAATATGATGAAGAGATTGCTTAATGAGAAACAGACAGCCTTGTAAAACCAAATGGTATTGAGCTTACAGAATAATAAGGCTCTATATGTGTTTTGCTGGTGTTCAAAAAGTTACTTTCTTTTTGTTTGTTCGTTTGTTGTTGTTTTTTAAATTGTGGATAATGTAAATTTGAAAAATTTGAAGCAACCATAAAGTGTAGGCTTTGGTGAGATGTAAATTTCAGATCTTTAGCATTTTGCTAGTCAGAATGTCAAAACTTCAATGTCCCAAATCTTAAAACAGCTCTTCACTCAAATAGAACCTTATAATACTCAGGTTCTATTTATGATTTCAATTCGTCCAAAAAAAAAGAAAAAACTATTCTCTTCTTCTTCTTCTTCTTCTTCTTCTCTCTCTCTCTCTCTCTCTCTCTCTCTCTCTCTCTCTCTCTCTCTCTCTCTCCCTTTGCCCTCTTATCAAGGCAATATTGCACCCAAGTCGAGTGAATCATCCATCATAAGTACTTTTTTCTCTATCTGCACACTCTTTTTCTCTGCCCTTTCGTTGTTTCTTTCTTTTCTCCATGCTCCTGTACTTTTTATCTCCAGATTCTTGCTGAGGTAGAGTGCATACTCTTTCTTAGAGCTCATGCTTCACATTCAGAGGAGCACCACTTGTGTAAGAGATTGTGCTGTCTTCTGTCTCTCTGTACGCTTGTCTATGTCCCCCTTTCCGTCTCATTCACTTATTCCTCTAGTCTTCTGTCAGCCCCTGTGTGGAGATGATCAGAGTAGGGGGTCCTCCTAGATTCTCTTATTAGTGGGGAAGCCCTAGCTAAAAGTGCAGCAGGTTTCTAAAGGCACTAACACCATTTCCCCATCGCTACCTTGGACAAAAGACATAACCTTCCCTTTCTCTAAGCCCTCTCAGAGTCAGCGCTCAAAAAAAGCGTTCTCTAATTGTGGCAGTTGGAGAATTAAAATAAACAGGAGAACTAGTCAACGATTAGTGAACATTTCATACACTAGCAGTCAACATTTCACACACAAAGTCAATTCAAAGTGCTTTACATAAGTGCAATCATAATTAAGACAAAGAGCATTAAATGATAAAAGAGAAATGTAAAAATATAAAAAAACAAAAAGTTAAAATTAATGTCCAAAAGATAATAAATTAGAAAATAAGAATAGAAATTAAAAGCTTGATTAAAACATGATTAACATAATCAATTTAAAGAAAAGAATTAAAACAAACAAACAAATAAATAAATAAAATTTATTTTAAAAAATCATATATCCAATCAGGGACATATGATTTTTTTGGATATGTCATATTATAGGGACAGAATCAGGTAAGAAATGATACATCTTGGTCATCTTCTAATAGTCCAGTTGATTTCACCAGGTTCAATTCCACTCTTAGTTAAAGACCATGCCTATAGATAGTCCAAACAGCTGAACCAGCTCCTGCTGAAAGTCTTCTAGATAAGACTTTTGTGTCCAGCACTGTTGAGACGTGTGTTCACACCTCTCTTAGTTCAATGTCTTTAATGAGAAATATATTCTGTTATTAGAAATATGCATGTCAGATGTGTGTACGAGATCGAAGACCCCCAGACTCTTCTCACAGGCCTGCAAAATCATACGTCCACACTTCAGGTTGTTACGGTGTCTCAGATACTCGGCTAGTCACAGTGTATGATTGGACAGTTCCCCTACAGTTGATTTTTTTTTTCAAAATGCATTTTCACTTTCCTTATTGGCTCTGCACACCACTTTTTTTTTCTTCAGACGCTCTCTCTTTCATCTTATAACGACAAAGTGATAAAATCCTGACAATGTAACAGATTTTATGGTAATGTAATTATTACTGGAGTATCTCTGGGATTTTAGTCCTGACCAAATCCGTCATGTCAATACTTTTTATGGAGTGCACATGCACATGTCTGGAAAGATTATGCCATATTTTACCTTCTATAAAATGACCAGTAGAAATAACCTCAGGTAATATATATAATATAATAATATAGAGGTTTCACACTTTTTTCAGTATGGACACTCTACAGGACACAGTCTTTTCTAACGTCTCCCTTAGAAACAAAAATAAAATCAAGTTGGCCAAGTTTAAAAATTATATGTATATGACGTTATAAACAACTACTCAGAGACAGGATTTTTTTTTAATTTAAATTGTTGAGTTCATAGTAGAGATTTAGACAACATTCATGTTGTGCTCATGTATGGACCTACTAATTGGCCTACTACTACTAGACAGCCATGCATGCTACAGTAAGCAGTTATGATTAAGGTTAAATATTGCATTAAAATAAGGTATATGTAGTATGTATGGAATTTTTAGTGTGACAACCATGAGGACATCATGAAGACACTTGCATCTCTGTTATTTAGACAGAGATCACTTATCATAATTAGTTATCATCTATCATAATTACTACAGGCATCATTTGACAACATTACTTAAAAAATAGATCACTAATAGTTAAACAGGTGGAGTTGAATAAGATTTGAATGATTTTTTACTCACTGAGCCTGCCAGCATTTCCACACATGCACACAAAGCTCCGCCCCCAAAACTAGAGTTACCATTACGAAGGACTGTCATGGCATCATTTTCAAGCACACTCAGACATTTAACTGCTTGAAAGCCAAGTTACAACTCTATAAACATGCAAATTTTCCTCATAAGTTTTTATGAGGATGTGAAGGGCATTGGGGGCGTGTCTATAAAACGTCTGACAAGAAGCCAATTCAAATACAAACAAACATTCCAGACCAGAAAGCAGGTTTCTAAACTGTTTTTTTTTTCTTTGTAATACTTGTTCTGAGACAATGGTATTATATTAAAGTATAAAAAACTAATATAATTTCTGCCAAATCCCACATCATTCGCCTTTAATAGACATTTGTCAGGAAATCTTATTCCACAGAAAGAACAATAATTACAGGATTTTATATTTGTGTTTCTTTCGTCTTTTTTTGTTTTATATTTATATCCGATCAGCCATAACATTAAAACCACTGACAGGCTAAGTGAGTAACATTTTTATCTTGTTACAATGGCACCTGTCAAGGGGTAGGATCTATTAAGCAGCAAGTGAAGAGTCAGTTCCTGAAGTTGATTTGTTGGAAGCAAGAAAACTGGGCATAAGGATCTGATAGACTTTGACAAGGGCTAAATTGTGATGGCTAAACGACTGGGTCAGAGCATATCCAATGTGCGTGGGGAGTGAAGGCTTGCACGTCTGGTCTGATCCCACAGAAGAGCTACTGAAGAGCAAATTGCTGAAAAAGTTAATGCTGGCTTTGATGGAAAGGTGTCAGGACACACAGTGCACCACAGCTTGCTGCATATGGGGCTGCGTAACCGCAGACCAGTCAGAGTGCCCATGCTGACCCCTATCCACTCCCGAAAGTGCCTACAATGGGCATGTGAGCATCAGAACTGGATCATGGAGCAATGGAAGAAGGTTACCTGGGCTGATAAATCATGTTTTCTTTTACATCATGTGACTGGGTGCATGTGCATCGCTTACCTGGGGAAGAGATGGCACCAGGATGCAATATGGGAAGAAGACAAACCAGCAGAGGTAGTGTGATTCTCTGGGCAATGTTCTGCTGGGAAACCTTGGGTTACGGCATTCATGTATGTTACTTTGACACGAACCACCTATCTAAACATTGTTGCAGCATCTGTGGGCTGTGCTGGACAAATAAGTCTGATCCATGGAGGTCCCACCTTGCAACTTACAGGACTTAAAGTACCTGCTGCTAACATCTTGGTGCCAGATACTGCAGCACACCTTCAGAGATCTTGTGGAGTCCATGCCTTGATGGGTCAGGGCTGTTTTGGTGGCAAAAGTGGGACCTACACAATATTAGGCAGGTGGTTTAAATGTTATGGCTGGTTGGTGTATATAGCAGCTAAATGTCACTGTGAGATTTTTATCAGGTTATCACCCACAGTTTACCAGTCCAGTCAAATGACAGAACCATGAAATAGGCAGATTACAGACCTACTACTGTCCAGCCCACTTGTTCAAGACCTTACTTATTCCAAGCATTGGGCTGACGTATATTCTGCCTCATCAGCATACACACCAGAGATGCACATGTGGGTGACTTTGTAGGACTTCTAGACCAATTTTCACTATCTGGACAAACCCACTCCAAGATCGAGGGAAAGGCTCAGACACAGAGGTGGTTGACCTTCAGGAACCACTGTTCGGTCACTTTGCTCCCTGCAACACCCCTCCTGTCCTGCTCACCAGAATTAATGTCTGGTTTGAACAGTTTTCACTTCTCACACCATCAGCTTCTCTCGTAAACTCACATAGTCCTCAGTCACGTTGCCACTGCTGTGTATTCACAATAGCTTGCAGTTTAGGTTCATTATCAGACCATTATCTCTATAACACACAAGATAGATGTAAACCTCTAGACAGTCCTCCAGGAAAGAAAGGAAGCAAAGCAAAATGGTGGTTTATTACTGGAGTGTGCTTTTAAATGAAATACTTCCAGGACAAATACTTTCTCATTGCTGAGCAGCAGCCCAAGGTCACACTTCATAGAGAGAACTGTATGCCTGCCAGTGTTAACTCAATTTTAACTGGTCTAACTCAAATCACCTTTATGCTCTAGCTTTTCTCACTTGGAATCGTTTCATTTGGAATCAAGCTAAACAAAAACTCATGTAGTGCAGAGAAAGAAATTCATGTCTGCTCTAGTTGAAGAGTTTTAGCTTGTTTGATATTCATATCAAAATTCCATGTGTTTGATTCCCAGAATAATTCCATTGATTTTTTATTTTTTTTTGCTGATTTTTTTTTCCAATGCTGAATGTTATTTCTGTTGAAAGTTTGAAGGATGCTGTTGTTTTGGCTGTGATTATTTCTGTAATGCATATTGACAGCTGCAGTAAGTTTGGCTTGGATTTCCTGCATCATCTTCTCCTCTTATACGTTCTTCCTCTTCTTCTTCTCTTGCTAATGAATGAACAAGAGAGTATGGTTGTCACTCCTTTACATAAGTGACATAAAGGTCTGCTTTCCTTCTCCTCTTTAGTCTTGTGGTCATCCACTGCAATGCCTCTTCACCATCCAATCACTTCCAGAGTACAGGTACTAGATGCCAGGTGCCATATTTCAGGGATAACAAATGGAGTCCAAATGCTTTTCTATGATTTGCTATGTTAACCATGAACCAAAATTGAGTTGTGCACTTACTCCATTCTTTCATTCATTATAGACTGAGCCAGCAGCAGGCAGGCCAGAATCCTACACATGGTACAGGGGTTTATATGGACAGGTGATGAATTGTATCACATGAATTGTATTGTAGCACAATTTAATGTTGGCACCTGCCTTATAATACTATAGTCTGTATGTCAGGTGTGAGTGGGTGTCTGGAGGGTACCTGTTCTATTGCCCTTTACCTAAGCTTCTTTTCTGTACAGAAAAATCTGTCATATGATGACAATGTTTTTTTTTAATTATTTTTTCACAGAAAATGCTGCTACTATATATGATATAAATGCACTTTATTTGAGGTTATATATGTGAGAGAAAATGAAGTAGAGATGTAAAAAAAAATATGAATCTGTTATTCAGAATGAACAGATGATGTGTTCAAAACAGATACAAATACAGATACTGTATGTAAACTATTTTGTTTGTTTGTTTGTTTGTTTGTTTGTTTGTTTGTTTGTTTGTTTGTTTGTTTGGGTTTTTTTGGTCTACATTATCATCACTGATTTGCTCCGGTAGCCTGCCTTACTGAGCTTCAGAATAAAATCATATTTCTACACAAATTGAGTCAGCATATCTCTGCAGGGACTTTATTAATTTAATTCTTTTTCAAGTCGTTTTCAAGTCGGAATTTCTTTTTTCCATCCTTTTCTGTTTTCATCAATAATTTTGCAGTATTGTCTTTTGTTTTGTTTGTAATTTTCACTTTCCCATTTTGCCACATTTTCATTTTTTCATTTCATTTCATTTCTTTCTTTCTTTTTTTTTTGTCTAAGACAGCAAGCTGAGAAACCTGAAAGCACTCTGGTTATAGGAAGCTCTATCTTACAACCCATGAAATTAGCTAGGCCTTTAGGGGCACCAGCAGCTTTAGTTAGGTGTATACCTGGACATAGGGTGCCTGACATAGGTAATCTTAGGGTCTTAGGCAAGCATAATTTTTCAAACATAGATTTTCACGTAGGCAGCTAATGATATTTGCCTTCATCAGTCATGGTCATGGTTACTAAGAGTAACATTGTAGAGGTGTGTAAATTAGTGAAGGCAATGTCTGATGCAGTAATATGCTCTGGCTCCATCCCAATGAGGCATGTAGCTGTACGATGTGGCTTACAGCAGGTTATGGCTGCTTATATGCTAGAAGCCCAGGTGGTGCTCGGAAAACAATGTGGGTGGGACAGTATCCATCCCACTCACGTAGGTGCTGCTCTCATTTCTCGCAGCATAGCTCATAGTCTCAGAACAGGCTTAGATAATCAGTGACAGCGCCAAAGCCAGGGAGCAGACAAGCAGGCTAACCCTGTCTGCTGGCTGCTTTGAGTCTTCACTCAGGTTCCACTATATTGAGAATGTGTCTGTTCCCTGAGCACTGGCTATGTACCTAGATCCTTTAAACTAGCAGTTATCAATCCCCTGATTAAAAAACTTGACCTCGACCCCTGTCAGCTGTCCAACTATAGGCCAATATCAAACATTTCCTTTATCTCCAAGATCCTAGAAAAGGTTGTAGCACAGCCATTATGTTCAATACCTACATAGTAATAACATTCATGAAATATATCAGTCAGGATTTAGGCCTCATCATAACACTGACACAGCTCTGGTTAAAGTGGTAAATGACCTACTACTGGCCTCTGAGCAGGTTTGTATCTCCTTGGTTGTGTTGCTTGACCTTAGTGCGGCTAAAGACACCACTGATCACATTATTCTCCCTGATAGACTAGAAAATGTTGTTGGAGTTAAGGGAACATCCCTCTCAGGTCTTAATTGACTGATAGTTATCAGTTTGTAGACGTAAATGGCGACTTCTCCATGCATACTATGGCAAAATACTTTTTTTTCACTATATATGCTACCTCTGGGTAAAATTATTTCTAAATATGGTTTTACAAATAGTTTTGTAAAAAGTTTTTCAGCTTACTTTTCAGCTTACTCATACTTTCAACAGTATGTTTCAGCAAAGCCAGATGAGAGACAGCAGCTTAATAAAATTGAGGAATGTGTAAAGAACATTAGAGACTGGATGCTTATTAACTTTCTGTTACTCAATTCTGACAGAAGTCCTTGTACTAGGACCACATGCAGCTAGAAGAAAGCTTTCTGATTACATAGTAACCCTGGATGGCCTTTCAGTTACATCATGTGCAGCAGTAAAAGACCTTGGTGTGATTATTGACTCCAGTCTTTCATTTGAAGCTCATGTAGATAATATTACTAGGATAGCCTTCTTTCAGAAATATTTTTATTATATTATTATAATGCCTTGCTGTCTGGATGTTCCAGTGTCATAAACTTGCTACAGTTAGTCCATAATGCAGCAGCCAGAGTCCCCACTAGAACCAGAAGATATGACCACATTACCCCTATTTCATCCACACTGCATTGGCTCCCAATCAAATTTTGCATTAATTATAAACTATTAATATTTACTATGACCTATAAAGCACTTACTGGTCTCACGCCACAGTACCTTAGCGAACTTCTGCTCTTTTATGATCCACTATGTCTACTTTGATCAAAAGATGCAGGTTCTTTGTTAGTACCTTGATTAATGAAGATTACAGCAGGGTGCAGAGCTTTCTGTTACAAGGTCCCACAGTTATGGAACAGCCTTCCAAATAGTGTTTGGAACTCAGACACAGTCTCAGTGATTAAGTATAGGCTGAAAACATATTTGTTTCTTAGGTGAAGGAGCAGATCTGGAGGGCTCAAGGGCATAGGGTGTTTTGGTGAACTGGGATGTTTGGATGATGTCGGGGGGGGGGGGGGGGGGGGGGGGGGGGGGGGGGGGGGGGGGGGGGGGGGGGGGGGGGGGGGGGGGGGGGGGG
>CM074960.1:11984315-12012522 GCA_037577455.1 Pangasius macronema
GGTAAATGCCATATTTTTGTGGAACCTCTTAAAATAAAGCTGAAAGTCTACAATTTGATCACATCTTGCTTGTTTTATTTCAAATCTATTGTGGTGGTGTATAAAGGCAAAAATCACAAAAGCAAAAAACAGTAATAATCAGAAGCTTATAACAGTTAATTCAATTACCATCATGTAAACAGTATTCCAAAATCATCAAACACTTGATTTTCTTCCTCATACAATGATTTTAATGCCATATTATAAACCTGAAATATTTTGGTCATATATTTTGTCCTTAGTGTGGAGTTTTCGACACTGCTACCAATTCAACACTGGCAATTCAGGTTTGGGCTCAGGTTGTGCATCAGTCAAATCAGCCCATCAATAGCCCGTAAAAAGAAGCCTTTGTCATTTGATTTTACTTAATTGGTCCCACAAGACTTTCTATTTTTGTCCAGTCAGCAAGTATCCATACCTTTATAAAGCTCTCTCTCTCACTCACTCACTCTCTCTCTCTCTCTGCCATCACTGCTAATTTTTTTCTACCATCATTAACAGCTTTTTTTTTTTAAATTTAGCCTTTTTTTAAAAAAAAACAAAAAAAACATTTCGAATCTGCAGTTTGGCTGGCATCCAGTTTGCCTTGGGGAAAGAAAAATGAAAGGAGTCTTACATTGATTAAAGTGCTCACTGACGAGATAAAGGCTCACTGACAATGTCAGATCACTCACGTCTCGTCTCCATTTCAGTCAGCTCTCCCCCTATGACCAACACATGCACTCACTCATTTTTACACCATTTCTAGCTTCTATGCCTGCCTAGAGTAAGTGGAGGTAGCTGCAAGGAATGTTAGTGTGTCAGTTGTGGGTCGTTAATAAATTAGCCAAGCATGGATTTTTGCTTATTAATGGCTTCTGCAGTGAGTCCAGCTCTCTCTAATGCATTTCACTTAGTGTCGCTTATGAGTAAGTTCTATAAAACATGGCAGGTTCTTATATGCTTATTCCTGCATGGGATTTATTACTTCCTCACATGCACTCACTCACACACACACACACACACACACACACACACACACACACACACACACACACCTAAACACTGAATGCCCTAAGCACTGTTTTATGTGTGTGTGTGTGTGTGTGTGTGTGTGTGTGTGAGTGTGTGTATATACAGATGTGTTGTAAACTTTCATTGTTATTCATGAGCTCGTCAGGCACCACTGAGCATGTCAGTTATAGGCATATATTAATATTTAATTTAAAAAAATAATGCCTCAGAATATGCAATTTCCTACATTTCTCTTCCTTCCAGCTTTCATTAGACTGGTTCAATTCTGCTTCAACTTAATTATTATTATGTATTTAGTCCCTCATTTTGAGAACAGCAGACACCATTATCAGCAGTAGTGTACCCCAAAACTGTGCAAGCTTCCTGCTAACTATGATACAGGGCCCCTTCATGGATTACTAATTAAAGTGATCTATTTATCTAAGTGTTTAAAAACAAATTCGTCTGACTTCACAAAAGCTAATAACAAATCACTGAGTAACAAATGCGTTATGATTTGACAAATTCATAAACAGCCACATGTTGCAGCTCTACAAATAGTAGTTACTACATGTGACACCCTGGTGATTAGGGAGGGAAACGGGGAGGCAGGCTTTGGAAAGTGCAACTTTGTTTTCAGTTTATTTCAGGGTTTTTTTTTTAAATCTGGGTGCTTTTCAGTACTTAACATCAAATGAAAAAAAAAACACACAGTTCTGCTGTGCTGCAGCTCGGCATAGAGACACTCTTCCTGCTCCCTTTCACTGCAAGACACTCATGTAAAATCCATATTAATCACATACAGGCGTACTCTCATTCTTGGAATTATTCACTTCTTCTCCCGGACTCCACCCTCCATTCACAAACAATGCTCAACCGTGCCTCTGTTGTCACACACCCACTGCATCACACATGCCAGGAAGCCATGCCCCACTGGACCAGATCTGGTGTTCCCTTTTTAGTAACGTCAATCAGTCGACTTGTGATGTCCGAATAATTAGCCACAAACCTGCAATAATTGCCAGTCAGCCCCAGAAATTGCTTCACCTCACAGATACCGCACTTATACACTTCCTATTGCACACCTCTTTGGGTTTGCTGTGAGCCCTGCCTGTCTCAAGGACAGTCCTCAGATGTTGAATGTGCTGCTGCCAGTCATTACTATAAATAATAATGTCATCCAAATAGGCAGTGGCCCAGGCAGCATATGGGTGGAAAATTCTGTCCATAAGTCCTAGAAATGTGTAAGACAAATGGAGTAGAAAAGGTTGTTTTTGTGCTGCACACTGGAGTCAAGGGAATCTGCCAATATCCCTTATTCAAATCTAGTGCTGAGTAAAAGCAAGCCATACCTAACTGATCAAGCAGTTTGTCAATCCGTGGCACTGGATAATTGTCAAATTTAGATGCATTGTTGACCTTTTTAAAGTCCACACAAAATGACCCGACCCTCTGCTTGGGAACCAGGATGAAGCAGCTGGACTAGTCACTATGGGACTCCTCCATTAAACCCATACTAAACATAGCCTCAAGCTCCTCTTGAACTACCCATTTCTTGTGTTTAGGGAAAATGGTAGGGGTGGTTGCACACAACCACTCCTGGGGGAGTCTTAGTGTGGTGTTCTATGAAATTAGTATGATCAGGCAGGGAGGAAACATGCCAGAAAACTTTGATTGCAACTGGTCAACCTCTGCTGTCTAGAACAGTGAGAAGTGGTCTCCCCAGGGGACTGGGGTGGATTGAGCTGCATGTTTCAATAGACCTCAGGTCCCAGCTCCTCCCTCCAGGGTATAACTTTACCATATCCACAGTGATCACCTCTGTCCATGGTTTTAGGATGCTGAGGTGGTATATTTGGAATGTATCTCCCCTGTCTGTTCTCCTGACCTCATATTTGATTCCCTGACTTGCCTTGTGGCCTCAGAGGGCCCTTGCCAATTTGTGAGTAATTTGGAACTCGATGTGGTTAATAATATGAGCTCTTTATCTCCTGGTGAAAACTCACACAGCCAAGTGCCCCATTATACATTTGGGATTAACATTGTTGAGCCTATAGCAAATTCTACTGTGTTAGTTGCCTCAATATGTGGAGTTTTGCTCACAGATCACGAATGTATTGAATTTCATTTTTACTGTGTGAAGGTCCCTCCTACCAGTTTTTGTCGATTACTTCTTGGGGACCTTGATCAATGGAAGTGGGCGCAATGACACTTTTGTAATGACTGGTGGATTCATCAGCTGACATACTTGACATTCCACACACCACCTGCAAACATCATTTCGAATGCCCAACCAATAGAAACTCCCCATGAGATGATTCATCTGGACCTAAATTATCTGGACCTAAATATCCAGCTACTGGTTTATGCTGAGCTCCTTGGAACCAACAACTACGTTATATTTTCCTTCATTTGAGTGTCTTGCATCACTTGATATAATCTATCCTTAACAACAAAAAAATATGCGCAGGACAATGCAAATTTTGGCTTGACTGGCTGACTATCAGTTACATTCACTTGGTCGAAGGCATGACTCAGAGTGTTGTATTATGACTGCTCCAAGGGGAAATCCCAGAGTGGAGTCACCATGAAGGTGGGCACTAGTGATTGGCACTAGTGTATATTCGGGAATGTCCCAGTGCATACCTTACCTTCACCCTTGATGCTATATTCTATGCTTCACCTTGAATCATGTCTGGGTGGACTGAGGTTTGATTACAGCTTGAATTCACCAATGTGTGTAATCCCTTGTATATTTACAGGTATTTGGTATGTACCTGCTCAAGCTTGTGGTATATTGGTTAGCCAGACCAGTGTTCCCTATCCAATGAATGGACACTGATCCTGAAAATGTCTAGGCTCCACGCAGCAACTACACACCTCCCCAGGCCTTACCCCTGCACCTACAGCTCCCTGAACAGCCACCTGTGGAGAGAGAAAGACAGAGAAAGAGAGAAAAAGACAGAGAGAGAGAGAGATTTGGAAAAAGGGGAAGGAACAGGCCAGATCAGAGCCAAGGTCCTAGGAGAGGGTTTAGGAGGGAGAGCCTCTCATTTACAAGCAGCAGGGATGGGCAGAGAATGGTGTAAGGAGGGGGATTCAGAGAGAGAGCGATAGGCCACGTGCCCCCAGATATGCTGCCAAGTGGTCCACTGCCTCCTCCTGCGATTCTGACTGGTGGCATTTTTTTTTTTTTTTTTTATCAGAGCATTTTCAATGGTTTGCTCACCAACTTAGCATCAAATGAAAAATATAAAACACACACAGTCCTGCTCTGCTGCAGCTCGGTATAGACATGCTCTTCCCGCTTTCCTTCACTGCAAGACAAACACATAAAATCTATGTTAATCACACACAGGTGTACATCCATTCATGGAATGACTCACTCCTTCTGCTGGACTCAACCCTCCATTTACAAACGGTTCCCAGCCATACCTCCAATGTTACACAATATATTCTAAATCTAACTAGCTAAACACAAAAAACACACTAATCAGTGTGACAGTTGGTTGTGTGATTTACATGTTACATGCCAGGTGTCATATTAGCTTTGTTCTCAAATTAACTTACCAAGCTAACTGTAATAGCTACATACACTCACAAATGATTTCTGCTACTTTTTTCCTAATAATGTATCTATTTCACTATCTGTATCTGTTTAGTGTTCAAAATATTCATATCTCTATCTGCATTGGAATTTAAACCTGAAGTGGGCATGGCTTAAACTGGAATTATTTATTTATTAGTATTATTAAATATGAAAAGCACTATGCTGGAATACTGAAATGCCTGCACTGTCAGCATGGTTTATGAATTCTGGCTCTGGCAGTTCAACCTCAAACCACACAAGAGATGTGTGCAGAGCTGTTTCTTTTAATCCTGCTTACAAATTTATTTTTGTTCTATTTCTCAAAATATATACAAGCTAGTAGCCTAATTTAAACCACCACAACAGTGACCAGGCAGTTGCTAAGTACCAAAACGCATTTGTGTTAATGAACTAGTTCTTTATTTGAGCTTCATATCTGACTATTCACACCCACTCATGCATTTTTCTTTGTCTGCAGGTTCGCAGTCCTGATGTACACCTGTAGTTTCAACCAGATCCCCTGTAAACCTTTCTGGCAAACTTTAAAAAAAACAAATTGTATGTCTCTTATATATATCTGTATTTGTATCCACTTAGAATACATTATCTGTTCGTTTGAATAATATGTTCTTATTCAATTATATTCCTCATACAGTACATTCTCTATACAGATTTACTGAGAGGGTGTATATGACAAGATGTCATGAAACAATGGCTGTATGTAAAACAGTAAATGGAAATTAATAGACAGTTAATTGACCTAAAGTTGTGACTGGGGAACTGAAGAAACCTTTATGGACAAGAAAGAGCTGGTATAGTCACAGAATATTTACTCCCCATCAGTACATTATTCTATCTAGCCTAATGGACTTTTGGCATTTAGAGCAATTGTGGATGGTCATCTAACAAGAAGATACTTAGAGATGCTGTACAGATCTTTTCAGATTTTGTTCTTCATATTTTGGACAAGGACCACCACACTGTCTAGCTGCAGGAGTGTTTTGCATTGTGCCTTGCATGAAGATTTAATTCGTATAGAGCTCTGACCTGAGTTATAGCCTTGAGCCTACTTAGAAAAATGTATGGCAGTGACTTTAGCTGTTTGTATTGATACAGGTAATCTGTTATAACTATCAAGCCTGTAAATACTTAAAATACATTTTTACATACCAAGCTTATAAATACAGCCACGTGGACAAGAGGGAAACAGAGAGTGACACAGAAAAAGGAGTGAGTAAAGGGCAACATTACATCACATAGTCTGTTGGTTGTACCTTTGTGGCCTGTGCCCTGATGTGCATATAAAATTGCCTGTGTTCAGCCAACACTGAATTGATTTCTCTTTCTCCCTCATTCTCTTGCACTCTCACTTTTTCTCTCTCATTCACTCTCTCCGGCTTTCTTTCTTTCTCTCTCTCTCTCTCACTCTGTTTCCTCCATCTGCCACCCCTCTACCCCATTCACTGGAGGTCAATGATTAAAGCTTCTGCTGAATCTGCTAAATGCTGCCAAGAGAGAGAGAAAACACTGAGAGGGAGTGAGAGAAACCCAGAGACCCAACTGCCCACTGACATCCATAAACCAAACACAGACTGGCAGGTGTTGCCCAACTTTTCCCTCCTTTCCTTCCCGCTTGTCGTGCACTAGGATGTTGATTTAGAGTTTACTGTTCCATGTCGCATTTCAAGGTCGCTTTTAAAGCGGCCAAACAAGGCCCTTGAGTCGTGTCTGGGGACACACCTGCCCGTGAAACAGAGCTGGCCTGACTGCTACTGAAGTTCTCTAGCTGAGGAAGGGACTAAATCTAGATTGTGGTCCCACTGAGGCCTCTCTGGTCTACATATGCAAGTGGCCTACTGCAGTATCGTGTAGAACAAATGCCAGAAGAACTAGATCAACTTGAAAGGAAAGGTCATCTCAGTGCTTGAAAATGCAGGTGCAGATACAGGTCAGTTAGCAGCTCAGTGCTGGTAACATCACTGGTATTAGCAACAGAGTGAATCTGCTGAGGTAGTGACATGGAACCAAATTCAAGTGACAAACACATTATGTTAATAGTATTTCTTTATATTGTGGAAGAATAGACAACAACTTAAAATTTACGCAATTGTTCACCCTTTACATTTAATTGGCAGGGAGTCCTCAGAGCAAAATTCACCATGTTCTCTCACTCAGTGTGGCACTAAACAATCATGGGCATCTATGAGCTCATGTATGCGGAAGAGGGTAGTCAGCACTTCCCTCCACATTTGTTCAGCATGTACCGCAATTCAGAAAGATATGGTAGTTGGCTTCACTTGAGCTGGAGGAAGCCTTAATCTTCCCCAGTTGTTAGCTGTCATGTGAAAGGGGAGAGCTGACTTGTGGCTGTGAATTGGCAGATTACCAACTTGGGGAAAAATGGGGGATAAAAAAAAAACAGCTGTAGTAGATTAAGTTGTGATCTTTTACTACAACATGGACTCCACTGAAAATTCACTCAAGCATTCAGGTGCTGAGTGTGAAGCGTCTGGAATGAAAATCAGGCCTGTGCTGCTGAAGCAGGTGCTGAAGCTCAGTTTGCACATAAAGCTTTCTGTTTATCGGCCAATCTCCATCCCTCTCCTCACTTATAGCAACAAACTGTGGGTAGTGACTGAATGAATAAAGGGATCAATACAGGTAGCAGAATTGAGGTTTTTCTGTGGGGTTACTGGGCTTACTCTATGTAATAGTGTGAGGATTTTGACAATCCAGAAGCACACTGGAGTAGAGTCGGTGCTGCTTTGAACTGAGAGGAGACAGTTGAGGTGGTTTGGGTACCTTACAAGGATGACACCTAGATAGATACCATTAAAACCATTAGGCATGTTCCACTGGACAAAGACCCTGAGGAAGACCCTGCACCCACTTGAGAGATTATATTTCACATTTGGCTTGGGAACATCTGGGAAAATCACCCAGGGATAGTTGAATTCTATAGCTGGAGATAAAGAAATCTGGGCTGACTTTCTCAGCCTTTCGCCACTGTTAACCCCCACTAGGCAAAGCAGGAAGGAAAATAAAGGAAAAATTAGTGAACAACAATGAACAGTGAACAACAACAACACTAGAAAAGGTGAAGGGCAGGGATTGAGACAGAATTAGTATCCATCTTACAGCTAAATGTGTATGCAATCCAATGAAATGATTGCAATTCCTACCCTTTTTTCATGAGTCTAGGTTAATTGGTAATGTTTCTTGATTCTGAGTGTACCCTTATATCATGTGTCAAGTTTGAGACAGACTCATTTTTCATTCCATCCACTTGGCTGATGCAGCTAGATGGTTTGCAAGCAAAGCTTCCACTGAGCTGAAGGCAAACGGTCCTTTTGGTGCTACACCGGTGGTCTGTGTGAATTGTAGTCAATGCAGAATGGATCCATCACGGAGTCCCATGGGGCTTCAAACAGCTGAAACACAAATTAGCAGGACACCAGCAAGCATTGATTATATTGCTAGTGGAATGCAAATGTCACCCATCTCTCTCTCTCTCTCTCTCTCTCTCTCTCTCTCTCTCTCTCATTCTAATTAGCTTGAGCATGGAGTTTATAACATTCTTTAGAGCAAGTGTCTTCTGAAGGACCAGTGGTTATATATATGTGACCATGTGGGAGAGAGAGAAGTGAGACAAGAGGGCAATGTAAATTTGCATAAATAAAATGCTTGAATATTGTACCACATAGTACAGGTTATTTGAAAAAGTCTTCCTTAGGTAAGAAACGTGAAGAAATTGCTGTGAAGGCAATCTCAACATGTGCCATTTATAATCAACCTAAAGGAATTCTGCTTCTTATGATTTCACTACATTCAGGTCTACAGTGACGTGAGATATGGGATATATAGAGCACTGCATCTGCATCACTTCCTATTGCCTCTCTCTCTCTCTCTCTCTCTCTCCCCCTTCCTATCCCATCCCCTCCCTTGTTTGAAATGTGCGTGAGGGTAGAGTCTTACCTCAAATTTTTCAGGTCATTTTGTCCCTGCAGACTCTATATGTTCCCTCTTCCTATCCTCACTCCCACCACAACCAGTGACCATCCAATAAAAATTCACCACAGAACACACTGAAATCCCTCATTCACACAAATCACAAATACATGTATGAATGAGATTTCTCAAATTCCCAAGTAAACACAAACAAGATTATCTAAATAGGATTATATCTAAATAGGACATTTTTTTATTTATTTGAGCTCTGTTCTATTCAGTGCACATTTGCTCTGCATGGAAGTGGAGTTTTCCTTAGTGAATGGCATCATAACTAGTGGTGGTGATACTAGATGGCTAAAATCTAATATGTATCAATAGCTCTACAGTGAAACTGTTAGGATTAGGCAACACGTTATATCACAAGGTCTCATCAATGGCACAATGAGAATGATGTGGGACAAAATATAAGGCACACACACTTTAACACATAGGCTACAAGTCTGTAAAGCTCTACTGACTCCATGCTGTGTTTCCACTGAATACTAAACATGTTACACAGGAAAGTCTCTTTTGTCCAAACCAATTAACACTTAACTTACTGTTCTGTTGTCTATCCTTTTGTCATTTGTACTTTGATTGGACAATGTTGTCTTAATTTGTCCTCCGAAGGTGTTTTGGGTAAAAAGGATAAAAGAGTAACACTATGTGGTATCAATATACATTTTATATCTGGATTTCTGTAGAGCTGCTTTGTGACAATGTCCATTGTTAAAAGTGCTATATAAATACAACTGGATTGAAATTGAATTGAATTGAACGAAGTGTCACAGACACATGTGTGCAATCGACTGATACAACTGTCACTGAGACAAGCTACAATCTGGGCAAGAAATAAAACCAGCACCAACTTTGTTTCTTCATACCATTCTGTGTATTTTTCTTATGCTGGCTGTGCTGTTGTGCTTAGTTCCACAAAAATACAAAAAGATCTAGTTTAAGAAATTTGTTAACAGCAAATAGTCTGATGGAGAGCCGGGTGGAGCTGCAGGTCCAGTTCGCCCTGCAAGCCCATTTATACCAGCCACCCGTGGATAAAAAAAAAACTCTCATCTGGTTGCATCTGGATGAATTTGGCAAGCAGTTTTCATGCAATAACCCCAGCTTTATTTACACCAAATTCACACAGCTACTGACTTCTCTCCCTCTTAAAGCCAGAGACACTCCTGCAGCAGCTTTGCAGGACTGGTGAAACACATGAGGCAGCCTACTTTAATGCAGCAGTAGTGTGTAACGCAAACCCATAGGAGCGTGCATAATTGCCTTTTGGTTTTCAGCAACGCCATTCAGCACTGATTTTGGCACCAGGTCAGTTTACTAACCATTCGTTTGTATTTTATGTGTTTTTGTCAGAGACAAAGAGCATGATGATTTGACTATCCACCTATAATTCCCCAGAGAAGAGTAATTGAGGATCTTCATATATAATCCTTTAGGCTGGTATTGAATAGGTCAGGGGTCAAATACACAACCTTGCTGCTCAGCCCACATGGATCATCCAATTAATAAACTGCATTTGTTTAAACAGTGTTTCCTTCAGAGGGCAAGATAAGTCATTATTAATTTTTATACTATCAGAAAAGGTATTAAAGAAATTGTTTCTGAAATATATGTTGTGAAAATACTGGAATAATTTATTGTACATGGACTATATTAGGATACACCTTTCGATTATGTGTCTCCCTTGATGTTTAATGTTGGTGAATTAGGTGTTTAATTCAATTACATGTGGTACTAATATTTAATTGCTGTCCCACTAAAACTAATTACACCACTAATATTTATTGACTGCAATCGCTGCTGTAAGCACATTTGCTATAAAATTAATTTATACGTTTATTTTAGGGCAATGTTATCATGAAAATTAATTGCTGGAAATGTTATATATAATTTTGAACATTCCCTTGGCCAATACGGATTTCAGTGGACACTATATAACACATTGAGATTGCAGGTTCTATTGCAGTCAAGGACTGTTGTCCTTCTGACCAGCTCTCAGCTCTCCCCCCCTACCTTTTTACTCTCTCTTTCCCTCTCTCTCTAGGCTTGAGCTTCAGGAATCAATGCAGTGATTAAGAAAGAGGCAAAGTGAGAGACGCTGTGCTAAGCTAGAGTCAGCACTCTGTCTCTCGCCAGCAAACTCTCTGTGGCTCCCTCGCTTTCCCTCTCCAACTATTTCTCTGTGTCTTTCTAATCTGTTTTTCCACATATATTAAAATACGCTTACATGTTCCATTGCTTTAATGTTAACACGACCAAATCCAAAAGTTTCAAATTTTTCGGTACACTAACTCAGACAGCATTAACTTTTAAAGGGTCAAGGGCTCTGACATTCATTCCAAGATTTAGTGCCAATTCTTTCATAATTGCCTTACCGTAGAAAGGGTCATGGTGGATCTGATGCTTATCCTGGGAACACTAGGCATGGGACGTGGGAGTACGCAGAGGATTCTTACATGGGAATAGGGTGAAACTTCAAATAGACAGTAACACAAGCTCAGGTTGCAACCAGGAACTCTGGGGCTGTGAGGCAGCAGCATTACCTGCCCCATTTTTTAGTAAAGCAGAGTTAATAAAGAGGAGTAATGATCATTGTAAAAAAAAAAAAAAAATCATGAAGAGAGACCTAAAAATATGTGTGTGCACTATAAACAGAGGGATTGCCCTCTATTCTGAATTAATTAGAATGCATAAGGCTGTGCAGTTGGTTTGTGATTGTTGGTAGTCTCCCTCTACTGGCTATCATGTGACACAGGCAGGTTGCAGTGCTGAACCAGGCTCACACAAATCAGTAGAAGCTAATAATACAGTGTATTACAATAAAGGGTCCCATGTGTCTGCTAATTTTTTGCAGATTTTTTTTTTATTGTTGTTGTTTTTTCATAGCTTATTGCTGATCCTTCGAACAGGTATGGAAGAAAAAGTGTACTGCAAAAACGGTGTGTGTGTGTGTGTGTGTGTGTGTGTGTGTGTGTGTGTGTGTGTGTGTGTGTGTGTGTGAAGTATGCTTCAGATATCTCCTTTTGCTTACTTATGCTGCACAAATTGGCTCATGTACATGTAGGCATCTTGCTGCAGCTGCTGCTGTATGTATTTGCATCATGGGATCATGTAAGTGAACATTTATTATATTTAAGCATCATCACATGAGCTTCTATGGACCCTGAGTGAATCCTGAGCGCCTCTTTTCCTCTCTCTCTCCAGCTCTTCTTCACTCTTTCATGCATCTTCTGGGAGTCTTCATTTCTCGATGACTAGCGGTCGTATACAATCCAAAATCAGAACTGCGGTGCAGAGAGTTTGATTAAACTAACTTGACTAAAGCGGGATTGTGTTTATTTTAGAACTGTAGTACTGTATATTCCTAACTGAGGTGTGTATGTGTGTGTGTGTGTGTGTGTGTGTGTGTGTGTGTGTGTGTGTGTGTGTGTGAGAGAGAGAGAGAGAGAGAGAGTGATTTACATATCAGCTCAATAGCCATGTTTTGCTCATTAGGAAGTTTTCCATTAGAGAGAAAACAATATATACATCACAATAGGTGGTCCGTTATATCCTGCTGCATTCTGATGGGAATGACTGCAGTGGAGGAAACACTGCAGCAGACCAGCGCTACATGCCACTTCAGCAGTAGACTGAATTCCTGCACTGCCCATTACATTAGCCTTTAATTTAATGGATTAACTTGTAATTCATTCAGAATGGTTTCTCATTTCGAATCCAGTGAACAATGAATAGTTAGGGATGTCACATTTGAGATATATTTAAAAATCACAGCATTGATTTATCCTGATTTAAACAGCAATCTTTTTTAAAAGAGCATTCTGATACTTAATCTAATGCTTAAATCTGAAGGCAGGTTTAACTCCAGTTACATTGCGTTTACAGAGTGCACTTCAGCTTTAGAGTTACACAGCAGTCTGTAAGTAATTGGCACATTTGTAAACACTGACACATTTTTTTTTGCTGTTCCTGTGCTGCACCACTCTAAGAATTGCAATGAGGATTAAAAAAGTGGAATATCAGCTCTAATTCTCTTTAGAGCATACAGTTCTTTTTATACGTGGGTCCACAATTTCACAGTATGTAAATGAACAAATTAACATAGATATGTTTTCTTCTTTGCTCCCAATTCTGTATAAAAAGACTGCAACTCACACCCTTGACCAGTTTCATATTTTCCCCAGTGACGCTCTGTCAGCTCTAGTTCAAGGGATATTGGTCAGAACCAGTAACACTGGCTAAAAGAACAGGGTGACTGCACTGATGTAGATTGCTGTAATGATTTGTGTACATGGAAAATAAGTACAACATATAAACAGCACAACAGGGAAAGGTGGACATGCAGTGGATATGTAGTCACATGGAGTCATATTATGTAGTCATATGTAGTCACATTGTCTGTGAATTATCAGTGACCTGCACAGGTAGCGATTTTCCTGCTTCAAAACACCGGATTTGGTTAATCAGGTGTTTAACAGCCCTTTCTGAGAGTCAGCATATGCGTTCAAACAGATGTGTAAAAGAAGTAAAATGTGCATGGAAGTCATGGAAGCACTGCTCTAGAGCTGACTAGCATCTGCTAGAAAAGGCTAAGACTGGAAGACCAGTGGAAATCAATTCACACTGTAATCTTCTCCCATTCATTTCCAATGTTTCATCTTCACATTCCTTTAATTCTCTTCTCCTGTTCTTATCAAGTTCTGGTCTATAGTGTTGTCTATTTATCCATAGTCTAAATTTAATTTATGCACAACGTAATCTTTTTTGCTCAGCTTAACTGTTTAGGAATAATGAATACACTAGGGGGTGCATTGACTAATCGACTAATACATTCTCTAATCGCCACTGTGGGAATGTACAGGAAAATGTACTTTGTTATTCTCAAAATCATAATTCTACAGTCAAGTGACCAGCGCTGTGTGAAAGAGCTCATCCAAAGACATGGGATGCACACCACTTTCCAGTCCCACTCATCTAGTTTAGCGTCAGATCAGCAGTGCCAGCTCAAAAAGGCCAATCTAGACCTGTTTTCAGAAACATCTGAGGCTGGAGAAACCTTCCAGACAACTCCCAGACCACAGTGTAGCCCTCAAACATGGCCGCCAACTGCAACTCCCAGACCACAGAGTAGCCTACAAACATGGCCATCAACTACAACTCCCAGACCACAGAGTAGCCTACAAACATGGCCGCCAACTACAACTCCCAGACCACAGAGTAGCCTACAAACAGTGCCACCAACTACAACTCCCAGACCAGCGTAGCCTACAAACATGGCCACCAACTACAACTCCCAGACCACAGAGTAGCTAACAAACATGGCTGCCAACTGCAACTCCCAGACCAAAGAGTAAGCTACAAACATGGCTGCCAACTACAACTCCCAGACTACAGAGTGGCCTACAAACATGGCCGCCAACTACAACTCCCAGACTACAGAGTGGCCTACAAACATGGCTGCTGAGGACTACAACATCCAACCACCAAAATCTCACACTTTGAGAAGGATTTGCTCAGTGTCATGATCCTGGTTAGACTGAGCCTTACGAGTCATTGTTGTTGTGTTTATGGTCATGATTATGTTTCTTAGTTTATGTCTTTTTTTTGCCCAAGTAACTCTGTTTACATATCTCCTGACTTCTGACTGTTTGTTGACTTTGACTCAGCTTTGGATTTGTTTGCCACTGTTAAAGTAAAGAATCTTAGCCTGCAACTGTAACCGTCTCCGCTACTTGACAAAATGAGGTTTGATGCATTCTTTACTGCACAAATTAGAATAGCAATATCCTGAAACACTATTTGCTTTAACTTTGGAACACACACACACACACACACAGAGGAGAATGATGCTTTCTGTATTTTTTTCACTAATCTAATCAAAGAAACATAAACATTGGTGCCATTAACCTTGGTCCCAACTGAAACATTTACATTGGTGCCTTGGACAGAAAACAGCATTGCATTGCCTTATTAGTGGATCTGTCTAAGGTGTTTGATTCCGTGGACCACAAATTGCTGCTGAACAAACTTAGGAATGCTGGTCTTAGTCGTAAGGCTGTTAAATGGTTAAAAATTATTTTGTAGATCGACCTCAGTGTGACTATGCAGAGGGCCACAAATCTGACTTTNAGGGTTCCATTTTGGGACCTATTTTGCTTTCTATTTTTATAAATGACTTGTGTGACAATATTTAAGCAAAATTACACCTGTATGCAGATGATACTGTTATTACATATGTTATTACTGTTAATACATATGGTCTCTCCATGGTACAAGCTAGTGCAAGAGCTTCGGATAGCACTTAAATCATTACAAACTGCTCTGTTGAGTTTAAAATTGATTTTGAATGCTCAGAAACCAAAGTTCATGGTTTTCTCAAAATCTCACTACAGCTGCTTGACGATGTTAATATTTTCACATCCAATGGTAAATCCACTGGAAGGGTGTCCTCGTACAAGTGGGTATATGGATAGATGACAAGCTTTTATTCAATATACGTATTGCTAATCTAATTAGGAAGCTCAAAGTAAAAATGGTGTTTATTTTAGTTTAGATGTTTTACTTTAAATGCCAAGAAAAAACTTGTGGAATCTACTTTTTTTTTGCCTGTGATTGATTACGGTGATATATCATATGTGCATACAGCCTCCTCCATTCTACAGAGCCCTGATTCAGTGTACCATGCATCCTTATATTTTATTACAAATGTAAAGTCTCTTATTCATCATTGCATTCTTTATAATTTGGTGGGTTGGGCATCATTGACCACTCGCATAAAACAACACTGATATATTTTTATCTATAAAGCTATACTGGGTAAACTTTCAGCCTATCTCTGTACACTTCTTTGTTTCAGCTCTGGTAGTTACCAGTTGCGCTCCTCCAAGTGGCTACTTTTTAATGTACTCCGGGTTTTGACAGATCTGGGGAAAACTGCATTTTCCTATTATGTACATTGGACATGGAATAATTAGCAGAATGATTTAAAATTGACATATTTATATCTATTGATGAATTTAAGGGCATCATAAAGAATGTGGTGAAGGAGGCATGTGGGGGTTTTTTTTCACGAGAGGCCTCTGTGTTTAAATAGCTGGGGTTTTTTTTATTGTGGATTTTTGTATATCATGTTGTATATGTTGCATTTTAATTTTGTTGTGAGTTTCTATGCCTGCTCCCTTTGCCAGGTCTCTTTTGTAAAAGAGATGCTTGATCTCAGTGAGACTTCCTGGTAAAATAAAGGTAAATAATAATAGTTAAACACACTGACTGCACAATTCAATTCACACTGCCCATCTGTGTCAGAAAGTGAGAAGGAAGGAGAAAGGGAGAATGTAACACCATGTAGTGTCCGGTAGCTGCATAGAAACCAAAGTACAGATAGTTTTTTTTATCCTTGAATTGCCCTAATTATACAGTACATTGATTTTGCAATGCATCCATGGATTGATTAGTAATGCCTTTAGCCTGCTGTATCACCCTGTGCACCTTTACGTCATACAAGAACTTGAAAACTTCAGAACGTTAGTCTTGTAAGTACAGACATTGCTTTTACTCTCGGGCGGTTTTATCCTTGCCCTTGTGACGTCTCCTCGTACCTACAAAGGGCATATGACATACATCACAGGATACCTGGCGGAGGAACTGGATCTCATCAAACTCTTCCTATAAGTCTAACTCTAATCCAAACCCATAATCATAAAAATCCTAGCCCTAACTGTAATCTCTAACATACACAACACTGTACAATAAAAAACAACATACTTAACACACTTATCCAGCTTGACACACAGTTGTCTTGACACACAGGAGGTGTCACAGTTGACACCTCCTGGATTTATGGCTAGACTCTGCCCAGGTGGGAGGGGCTAGATCGGGTCCAATTCCACCCAATGACCATTTGTTCTGCAGCTAGGGTAAAGATTTTTCTAAAAAATAAATAAATAAAAAAAATTAATGCCCTTGGCAGATGTATATATTCGTTATAAGTCCAGTAGAAGTTCCTTAGAAGTTATATCTCGTACAGTGATATAGGTTATCTTCATACAGAGAGTCATGTAAAAATAGAAATATTCACTAGCTAATTGAATTAACTTGCAAGCTAAAGTAGTGTAGGCTGATGATGATATATAGAGTAGGTGGCTACTCCAACCTGATCTGCATGCAAATTATTCATGTAGACTCAATTCCTCCAGAGTACAAGGGGTCATCTTTCCAACTACACTCAAGCCCTTAAGATGGAGCTAATTGAGAATTAAAAAAAAAAAAAGCTTAATATACTGTCTTAGTGTCACTGAAAACCAAGTTTACTTTCACTCACAGGGTAAGTACATATATCCAGATGTCAGTCCTTTCCTTTGTTTTTGTGAAACATAGTCTGCATATGTCACAGGACATGTTAACATCGTAGCATCTTCTCTCACTTCCCATCCTCATCACCTCTCTTTGTCCCACTATAGATCTTGTTTCTTCAGAAACAGCATCATCTATTACAGTTTTTAACTTCTTTAATAGAACTGAGCTGAAATCACTGTTTGTCTGGGGTGATTATATATAATAATAATAATAATACATTTTATTTATAAAGCACTTTACATTTTAAGGAAAATCTCATATATATATACATATATGGAGAAACCATAATGATACCATCATTGACCTTTTATGAACATCATTATAGTGCACATTCTGTATAATCATCTGACTGTATGTGTGTTATGTTAACCACTCACAAATAAACACTTGGAAAGATTTGTCATAAAACGCACACAGTCTCTGGTGTGTGTGTGTCTGTGTGTGTGGGGGTGTGTGTACAGGGCCAATTTACAGAATAATAATATATCTGGTGTGATTCATGACAAAGTAATCAATATCCTTTTTGTTCTCACTTTTTGTTCTCAGCACTATTTTGTTGGTATATTAAATAACATAGCTACACGGCACAGCTACAACCAAACTAGTGAGCTAAAATTTCTGATACTATGAGTGAGCTAAGCACATACTTGAGGATGAGTGCAGCATGGACTCAGCAGCAGGTTTAAATAGACTAGAGGGCAACAAAAAATTACTGAAGAGGCACCATCTACTGTAGGATTGGCCAGGAGTGCTGATTTTATAATGAATAGTTAAGTCTGCCTCAATTACCAGAAGGCTAACCTTAATCTATATGTGAAGTGAAGTGACTTGTGGCCAAGCATGGTGACCCATACTCAGAATTTGTGCTCTGCATTTAACCCATCCAAGTGCACACACACACACAAAAATGGGGAGCCACTTTTTCTGCAGCAACCGGGGAGCAGTTGGGGGATCGGTGCCTTGCTCAAGGGTCTCACCTCAGTTGTGGTATTGAGGGTGGCAGAGAGCGCTGGTCATTCACTCCCCCCCTACAATCCCTGCCGGACCCGAGAGTTGAACCCACGACCTTCAGGTTACAAGTCCAACTCTCTAACCATTAGGCCATGACTAAACGATACATAGGCTCACCTATAATGCTCATAAAAAAGGACAATTCACATTCCAGTAGCCTATACACTATTTGTTTAAATATTAGGCTAAAATTATCCAATAACCAAACAGCACTTTGTGATAATAAATACTAAATATACAGATAAAAACATATAAAATACCAACCCAGCTTTACTTCTAGCCACATGAGTGCGCTATGGCACTGCTATCTGTATTTGAAATTTTCCCACACCCAAACCAACCTGAATAAAACTATTGGACCTACCTATTAAATTTGTCTCACATATCTGACATATTGCTTATAGTGTTGATGACCGTAATTAATGACAACTGCTAGTTTGGTCTCTGATTCCACCATCAGTGTGCCATTTAGCCCTTGTAACTCTTAAAATGGGGGGCACATATAAAAAGTGCTGTAGTTCCTTCATTCATTATGTAATATCAACTTATACATTATTTATTTATTTCCGATTCTAAATGAAAAAGAAACCCCAGATTTATAATGTGGTCTCAGACACTTGGACCCCACTATATAATATGTATTAATATATTTAATTGATGTGGCTCCTCTACGAGACCTATTGTCGCAAACGATTTACGACATTTACCATGTTCCACCAGGAGTGCTGCTGACCAAAGCCTCTCGACGCAGGCAAGAGCACGCAAGATTAAAATGCACTAAAAAATCAATTACACAGTAAATATGGAATGAGTCAGCCATGAAGGCCCCAAGGGAGCTTGGGAAAATAAAGTCCCTGACTTTGCCTGGGTTAATCTGCTCTCTAGGAACAACTGACTCATTTCACGAGAGGGGTATTGAAAAGAAAGGAATCCACAAGGAAGGGACTCTGTGATTCCTCAGCACCACTGTGAATGATAAATTTGTTTATTCATTTTTTTCCCCGTTTTGCTGACGGAGGAGAACAGGCCTGGCCATATTTCTGCTTATCTTGCACACAACGTGCAGGCTAGTTGTTCAAAAGCAGAATGATTCAGCCCTCGAACTAAATTCAAAGAGAAATACACAAGGACACCGGGGCTTTTTAAAGTAGCATTTGCCTGTTAACTGTGTACTTTTATTCTTCTCTCTTTCTCCCCTTTTAACTCCTCTTTTGGGAGCTAGCCCCATTAGCATGGAGAGCAGAGCAGCAAAGGTGAAGCACGGAAAGGAGAAGAAGGCTAAAAGTCAAAACGTCCTCTGAGTAAGGTAGTAAAATGAATAATGTGTTGCTAGCAATTTTAGCAACTGGGTATAACTGTTTAAAAAAAGTAGGCGTCCGTGGACAAATAATAAAAAAGAAACAGCTCTGAGCTATCCTGTATTTAAAGGAAGAAAGAGCTGGCAATCTAATATCAGGCATCGATCTGTGCTGCTTCAGGTTATTAGCTGAGCCTCTCTGGAGTGCTAATAGGGCTCTACTTATTCCATGGCGGTTTAATTAGCCTTATGCTAAAAATGTGCTTACTGCACACAGTGCAATTGGGCCGTCAGTCACTGGGCGACTGAGGGTACACATGTAAATCGTCCCCCAACCCTACGTAAGTGTCCTAATACTGGACAAGTAATTTTTACTTCTTAAGTCGAGATCTCAGCTTGGCTTGATTAGCTATCAGCAAAATGAATTCAAATAAGTGTCTGTACTGCTTTTAAAAGTCTGCTGAAGGCGAATTAAAATGATGTTAGTGGAGGATTTTTCGAAGAGCTGCTGTGCCCCTGTTATGGTTTTACTGTTAACTATCAAAAATGTTCGTCCTCCTGCTGACTGTGTTCTGTAGGATGAAAGGGAACATTTTACATTAGCTGCTGATATTCCAGTATCCATACTCTTGTCTCTTTATGTTTTTGGCTGTGTTTGAGTGAGTCCACCTGTCTGTCTTAGCTAATTATTATGTCACCGGCCACTATGTGTACTACTGTTTGTGGGTTGGTGGGCTGCTCTGTTCAGAATTACACTTCATCCATTACTCTGACAGACAGAGGACTGATATATTCCAGCACCTTTCTGCCTGTGTGTGTGTGCGTGTGTGTGTGCATGTGTGTGTGTGTGTGTGTGTGTGTGTGCGTCCTGGAAGTCTTATCCAGACTGAGGTCATGCTTTTGCAAATGCTTTTGTGAAGTGTACGTGTTACCAAATCAAATCAATTTTTTTTGGTCACACACACAACCATATACAGTACGACATGCAAAGACTGTCCGGTGACCCAGAAAAGAATTTACACAAAAACAAAATTTACTTACATAGACGTAGGAAAAGAAAAAGGGAAACTATTATATAAAAGATAGATGGCAGAAAGAATATGAACTGTAAGTTGTATTGTGGTAATTGTGGTAAAAGACCTATACAAGTCTGCCTGCAGGTATGACTTTGGTGCAAGCTTAAACCACATTTTTAAATTTTTGTCAGTCATGTAAAGACAAATAAGGTGGCATGCTCGAGAGCATGTTGGATCTTGAGCTCTGCTTCCTGTAGATGTGGAGTGTGAGTGCATGTTCTCCCTGTGTCTGTGTGGGTTTCCTCCGGGCTCTCCGGTTTCGTCCCACCCAGGGTGCATCCCCACCTCATGCCCAGTGTTTTCTGGATAGTCTCTGGATCCAGTGCGGCCCTGACCAGGATAAGTATATGATATATAGACAAATTTTTAAATAATTAACTGGACATACTATGAGATCCATTGATTTAATATCCCATGTTTTTTTTTTCGTCTTCCCTGCAGAATCCATTCACAACTCTCCACTCTGCTGTGCTGTTGAGCTTTTAATATGTTGAACATAATATAATAAAAAAGTCTACCATTGTTATTTATCTGGCTCATATAATCCTAAAGACTTCAAATATAAGTAGCTACATTAATATGCAGCCTAAAAATTCAATCAGTAATCTGATTGATAGCTCAAGCTGAATAAGCATGTATGTGAGTAGTCAAGTCAAGACGTTATTGTCATTTCTGTCATCACACACAGTTGTAATGTTGGGAATGAAATATAGAGACAATATCGAACAAGTGGATTAGTAACACAGTGACAGATGCAATGCAGATGTCAGTAAATACAGATGTACAGTAAACCCAGTGTTCCAGTTTACCAATTATTATTCCACAATTACCAATTATTATGGATTATTCTGTGTTTTATAGTTATTAACCTGTTTGACTGGTCACTTGAGCTGAATGGGTTTAATCTGTTTAAAAAATGTGTTATATAATTTGGACTTTCAGGAATAAAAACTGCAATAACTACACAAAATATACATTACACATTTTAATAATGAGAGTAATATTCGAATAGTTTTATGTTCTTAAAATAAGTCAGAGTGGGTCCATGGGGGCTGCAAATTGTTTGGGAACCCTACAATAAACAATACAATAAACAAAGGATACAGTAAACCACAAACACTACAAAACAAACGCTAGTCTACAGTAGTACTGATCGTGTAAACACTTAATAATCCTGAGCAGAAGTAAAACATTTAACGAGGCTTTTGCATATGGAGTTTGATATTATGTCAGTAGTGTGTAATGAGTGCAGTGTGTTGAGTAGGTAGGCTGGCACAGTGCAGTGAAATGAAACAAATTTAAGTTAAATGGCTAAGATGAATCACCTCTATGTGTATCCCCTACGTGATCTACTGTGTATTCCTGCCTCATGTCTTCTTACCCTGACCAAGATTACTGAAAGTTAGTGAGTGTGTGAAGCTGGAAAGTTTCCCTGTCTGACCACACACACTTAGTTTAGTCCAACTACAGCTCTTTTAGGATATCAAGAACCCTTAATTACCCAATGAACCCTTACAGCTCTCTCGAGCCTTTGTTTTCTCTCTCATTTGTGACATTCAGGTGGTAGATCACCAAGTGTACCTTTTACGTCTCCTCACATTTAGACGGGGTTTGGGCACAACTCTTAATATTCAAGCTGTAGTCTATATTAACATTTACAAGCATCCTCCTCATCCGTTTCTTCATTTTTAGGCCACATCACAGTAATGGCGAGCATGTCACTATTTCAGCTCTTCATCTCACATTGCTGCGGCGTTTATTTACTGTTAATTCGACTACTGTTAACAAACTCCGATGAGTTGTATTGATTTTGTTATGACCCTTATTCCGATTATACAGTTTTATCAGCAGGTTATGAAAACACCATGTTTTAGTCAAATAATAATTGTGCCGAAGGAGACTTTTTCACTGAGTGCCCTGATCATCTGTATGTGGCGGTATACACACTCACACCAAACCTTTTCCCATCGTGGCTTCTTCTTTCTCTCTCATAACATTATACTTGTCGTACAACAACTCACGTCGTTGTAAAAGAGAGACGTCTCTACTATAAATATGTTTACTAGTACTGAAGGTTTTCAAGCTCTACAGTAGGTTTCAGTACAGTAGTGGGTATTGAGCTGTTAAATAAGGAGTACAAGGCAGTGATTATCAGGCTGGAGGAGTGTGTATGAGAAGCTCTCACAGCTCGGATTCAGTTTTGGTCAGTACAGGAAGCCGGTTTCATCTGAAATATCCGAAAAAACAACTAAACGATTAATTCATATAAAGAACCTTTTCTCTCTTTTTTTCACTGAGAGTGTTCGATGCCAATAAATACCTATAAATAAATACAATACATATCTGTGGTCTATTATTTTTTTTTTTGCCTATTAATTTCAGCAGCGCATGTGTTGCATGTCTACTCCATAATGTGCCATTTCTGTTATAACCACTACCGACAGCGATAATAATAATAATAATAATAATAATAATAATAATAATAATAATAATAATAATAATGCTACTACAGTTAATAATAATAATAATAATAATAATAATAATAATAATAATAATAATAATGCTACTACTGCAGCTAATAATAATAATAATATTTTCTGTACAAATAATAATAATAATAATTATTATTATTATTATTTTGTTGTTGTTGAAATTCAAGCTAAATATAACAATTTTAGGTGGATATTTACTAGTCAGTGTTGTTATTGTAGAATCTGCACAGTATCACTCTTCATTTTGCATTTATACTTTTGTTTTTATTTTCTCTTTCCACCATTTCCTGTTCGATATTCGGGTCGCATGTCCGGACTGCAGAGAGGACACTGGGCTCAGATGGCGTTATTTCTGCGTGTAGCTGATCTGTTAGCTGGGAACATGAATAAACCTCCAAGTCAAACAGCGGGAGTCAGAGAGCGTCGGCCAGGGCAGGACTGTGTCTACTCTTCTCCTGAAACATAGACATTTTATGATCGAATAAATATTTTACTTCTACTATTAGTGTCTTGAATTATTTTGTAATGTTACTCAGTCACGTGATTAATTCTCGCCGTGGCTTTAACGTGACCCTTTTTTTTCTCCTTTTTAGAAACACTACATGTTGATTGTTGTGCCTCTTTGCTGGTCCTAACCCGGCATGTAGACTAACTGACTAACTCCCCTTTAATGAAAAGTGATTCATTTAAGCGTTAGAGTGGTTCATTTAAGCCATTTACCCCGCGGTGTAGCGCAAGAGAAGCTGCAGCTCAGAGAGAGCAGAAAGCGCTGAGTCTCCCCCATCACCCCAAACACACACAACAGCACCCCAAACACACAACAGCACCCCAAACACACAACAGCACCCCCCAAACACACACAACAGCACCCCAAACACACAACAGCACCCCAAACACACAACAGCACCCCAAACACACACAACAGCACCCCCCAAACACACACAACAGCACCCCAAACACACAACAGCACCCCAAACACACAACAGCACCCCAAACACACACAACAGCACCCCCCAAACACACACAACAGCACCCCAAACACACAACAGCACCCCAAACACACAACAGCACCCCAAACACACACAACAGCACCCCCCAAACACACACAACAGCACCCCAAACACACAACAGCACCCCAAACACACAACAGCACCCNTATATATATATATATATATATATATATATATATATATATATGTGTGTGTGTGTGTGTGTGTGTGTGTGTGTGTGTTAAATAATAATTTTACTACTACTACAATACTATAATTATACTTCTACAGAGATTATTGTTACACTGTAGAGCATCAGACTCAACCCTGTCTACCAGCTAACATCATCTAAAGCTCTCCATGATGATGATAATGATAATTATACTACTACTACTACTACTACTACTACTACTACTACTGCTAATAATAATAATAATAATAATAATAATAATAATAATAATAATAATAATAATGATGATGATGATAATAATTATATACTATTATATAAGTATTATTATACTGCTACTTATATATATATATATATATTAGATAATAATTATACTAATACTACTACAATAGTATAATTATGCTTCTACAGAGATTATTGTTAAATTGTAGAGCAAGCATCAGACTCAACCCTCTCTACAATCAGAAAGAGCTTTTATTGCCACATGTGCTCACACACACAAGGAATTTTACTTGAAGCTTCCAGAACATACATACCAATAAGACAGCAAGACATATACAAATAAAAATTACAAATAATTAAAAAAAAAACATTATCTATACCTCACCATGTGCCAAGAATCTGAACACTGATTAAAAAAGAAGAAATAAAAGCTGGATAGGGGTGGCATGCTACAAAAAGGGACACACAAACTGGTTGAACGTCAGGGTGCGCAATAAACAAACAAACAAAAAACAAACAAATAAATAAATAAAAGTGCCTACTGTGTTTTTGTCTCTGCTGTGTGAATTGGGATTGTATGCAGGTTTGAATCAGTTTATTAGCCTCTCCTGTTTGTGAGATGTGCAGAGGTCAGGTTTCTTCAAATATTACACACGAGCAAAGCTGAATTTTTCATGGTTTAGTTGTGTGTGTGTGTGTGTGTGTGTGTGTGTGTGTGTGTGTGTGTGTGTGTGTGAGTGAGTGAGTGAATGATAAAAATAGTCATCGCTCAGCGTAATTAGTATGGTAGAGTTGATTGAGGCAATAAGTCTTGTGTAACTCTTTTGCTAATGATTGGACGGAGACTCAGCCAATAAATCAAACTCCAAACTCTTGCCTCACTCACACACTGTGTACGCCCCAAAAGAGCCCACTTAATCCCTGGCCTTTCTGTGAATTAGCACAAACAGAAAAAAACAGCAAGACAGGAATACAGCCTATATAACTTACCACATCACATCCCATCATCTGTATCTATAGGCATTAAACGTGATTATTGCCATGGTGTGTGTGTGTGTGTGTGTGCATGCCTGGGGATGTGGCTGGGTTTTTTTTTTTTTGAAAATGCTCGCTTGAGCATTCCACAATCCCGCTGGTCAGTGAGTCATCACTACGGACATGTCTGTGAGGAGAACCATTTGCAATAGTGTGTGTTCTGTTTAATTCATCTCAGTGCTAGAGCTGAATGAGGTAAATAATATGCTAAACAAAAAAAAATTAATAATAATAATAATAATAATAATAATAATAATAATAATAATAATAATAAATATTATTATTATTACTATTATTATTATTTATTTATTTATTTATTTTTAATTTATTTTTTATTTATTATTATCATCTAGCACTGTGCTCCAGTATAGTGCTTCATATAGAGCTTTATAAAATGAGCAAATAAGATAGATAGATAGATAGATAGATAGATAGATAGATAGATAGATAGATAGATAGATAGATAGATAGATAGATAGATACCTAACAGTGTTATCTAACAAGAGCTATATAGAAATGCATCATTTCATCCTATTGTTTTGTACTGTGCATGTTCTAAGTTCAGCCCTACTGGTCAAATAGAAATGATTTATCACAAGAAAATAGAAATCATTTCTCCATACTTCATATTCTGCTTTCATATAATTATTATTGCAAGTAAATCATAATGCAAAGGCACACTCGATGCTTGACGCTGGCCCTGCAGTAGAATGCTGTGTTAAGAGTGGTAAGAGTTTCCCAACCTCTGAACCCTGGCCCTTATCCTAACCGAGATGTCTTCCTTCACTTCTACCTTTCTTTCACTGTTTGTCTCATGTGGCTTTCCCTCATTCCAGTGGGAGATGGAATTCTCTCATTCCGCTACAGATGCTGATCTTAAAATCCAGTATAACCGTATAGCATACCTCAGTAGCACCGTATCATATTAGTTTGCTCTAGCAAAGAAGACAGAAACATAAACCAAATTATTCTGTGGAAACTTGGAAGACATGGACTGTGTAAAACAGTTTGATCTGCCATTACTAGTCCTCCTAGACTAAACCTCTTATAGTGCCTTTAAATGTCAGCCATCCTTGAAATGTATACAGCGAGTGATAATATTATCATTCATTATCCTTTCTTTTTATTGTTTTTTTTTAAATTCTAGCTGCTGCTGTAGCATATTCCCAAAGGAAACTGTTGACTATGGTGCTGCTATCAGGGAAGCTTCCTTCGTCTCCATCTGTCCAACTTTCTCCTGATAGTGTGAAGAGAAAACACACACTCAGAGAAATGGACAAAAGAGAATGACAGCAAAGGAGAGGCTCTCTGAAAGGACTCGTTGTATGTGACTCATTTGTATAGCACAAGTTCATTTGTATTTTTATTGTGACCTTTTAATGATTTTTTTTTTTAAATCAATCATTTGATGTAAGAATTAAAATGGGACTGTGATACTGAAGGACAATATTGCACTTCAAACGTTTTTCCTTTTTTGTGATTTTTTTTTCCTAGAAACACCGTTCTGAGACAGCAAGAGTGCAAGAGTGGAATTATATAAATTATCTATGCATATCAATTCCCTCTTTTCTGAAGTATGGTCATTTGAAATTTATCAGACGAATGAAAGACAGTTCATCACTATTTGTTACCATTTAACCATCGCCTCTGGCTTTCTCGTTACGGATAAATTTATAAATTTATACATTTAAAATTTAGATCCTGAATTATATATTTATGTAAAGCTGCTTTGTGACATTGGCCATTCTTAACCCTTTACTGCACATTGTTGCCATATGGCAACAATTTACAAACTACCCCCCTAATTTTTTTTTTTTTAANTTTTTATTTCTTGAACTAATTCAAGTAATAAAAATTCATAAAAAATAAATAAATAATTCATGCAGTAGAGGGTTAAAAGTGCGATATAAATTGAATTGAATTGAAAATCGAATTGAATTTAATCATCCATGGATTTTGTGTTCGGTGTGACACTTGACTTGGCTCTATTTTTATACAAGAGTAGTTTCCCTTATATCCATCCAACATAATTATTGTTTATTCATAGTAATTATATTCATAAATATAAATATAAATATATTCAGCATTTTGTTGGGAATGCAGCTTACATATGCCTTATTTAGAGCTTGAATTTTGATATAAGATAATGCCAAGAATAAGTGAATACAATATACTTCAATAACACTTCATATCAGTTTAGGGAATTTAGATCTATTATAATGAAATAATAATAAAACACAGCAATTTTAATTTCTGTTGCTTGTAATGACTTTTGGTGTAGCAAGTGCCATTCCATGAATCTAATCTACAAAGATTCAGTCAAAAAAGCTCAAAATGTTTTTTTTATTAAAACTCAAAATTCCACAGAATTTAACAGTACAACAAGTTCTTCAGAAATTTAATTTCATCACAAAAGCAAAATGACTTTTTGTGCTTTATTAGCTTGAAGTTTCATGGTAAAATGTTCTATAGTAAACCAAGTGTAATTCTGAAAAGTAATAGTAACAGTGCTGACTGGGTAACAGCGATGACTGGGTAACAGTGTTCACTGGGTAACAGCGTTGACTGGGTAACTGATAACAAGGTAATAGCGTTGACTCCGTAACAGTGCTGACTGGGTAAAAGCGTTGTCTGGGTAATAGCATTGTTTGGGTAACGGTGTTCACTGGGTAACAGCGTTGACTGGGTAACAGTGCTAACTGGGTAAAAGCATTGTCTGGGTAACAGCTTTGTCTGGGTAACAGTGCTAACTGGGTAACAGCGTTGTTTAGGTAATAATGTTGTCTGGGTAACAGCTTTGTCTGGGTAACAGCTTTGTCTGGGTAACAGCTTTGTCTGGGTAACAGTGCTAATTGGGTAACAGCGCTGACCCAGTCTCCATCTTGCTCTTTCTCTCTCTGTATTTTGCTCATTC
>CM074960.1:12012622-12031832 GCA_037577455.1 Pangasius macronema
ACTGGGTAACAGCGTTGTCTGGGTAACAGTGTTCACTGGGTAAAAGCGTTGTCTGGGTAACAGTGTTCACTGGGTAACAGCGTTGACTGGGTAACTGATAACAGGGTAAAAGCATTGACTCCGTAACAGCGCTGACTGGGTAAAAGCGTTGTCTGGGTAACAGTGTTCACTGGGTAACAGCGTTGACTGGGTAACTGATAACTGGGTAAGAGCGTTGACTCCATAACAGCGCTGACTGGGTAAAAGCGTTGTCTAGGTAACAGTGTTCACTGGGTAACAGTGTTGACTGGGTAACAGTGCTAACTGGGTAAAAGCATTGTCTGGGTAACAGCGTTGTCTGGGTAACAGTGTTCACTGGGTAAAAGCGTTAACTGGGTAATAGCATTGTTTGGGTAACGGTGTTCACTGGGTAACAGCGTTGATTGGGTAACAGTGCTAACTGGGTAAAAGCATTGTCTGGGTAACAGCATTGTCTGGGTAACAGCTTTGTCGGGGTAACAGTGCTAATTGGGTAACAGCGTTGTTTAGGTAATAGTGTTGTCTGGGTAACAGCTTTGTCGGGGTAACAGTGCTAATTGGGTAACAGCGCTGACCCAGTCTCCATCTTGCTCTTTCTCTCTCTGTATTTTGCTCATTCTCCATTTTTTCTGTTTGCTGTGACTGACAAAGCTGTCAAAGGTTAGAGGCCAAAGGATGTTCACCCAGATCAATAAGCTCATCAGTGAGCTGTGCACACAATCACACACACATAGGTGTGCTGGTCCAACAGTCGCTCGACTCCCCACCTTCTGTAAATAAGTAGTTTATTAGTGGTGAGCGGTTGGACCTTTGACAGCTGGTTTCAAAGCTGTGGTGTGTGTGTGTGTGTGTGTGTGTGTGTGTGTGTGTGTGTGTGTGTGTGGTAAATGTGTAAATTGGCTTTTTATGGTTCCAAAAGGGGTGATGTTTCACACCCTATTTAACTGTTCATTACTGTTGCCCACTTCACTGGTAAAAACACTCCGTCTTTCCAATTGATGTGATGCAGAAAAAGCGGCACTCAGGAAATGTTAAGCATCTTAAAACATGACGATATTCTCTGACATGGTGCAAAAATAATGCATTTCATTATTAATGACAAGCCTTTCACTTGAATACAGCTGTATATAGACACGTCTGAAGATCCTGTTCTACCAATAGTAGAAGAAACTCAGAGTAAGGAACCAATGGTCCATCATGTTTGATCGCTATTCTCACACAGCTATTAGACCAAAATTTTACAAAATCCCTTCCACTCATGAAAGTTGTCCTATGATGGATAAGTTGTAAGAATATACAAACCAACTTGTATAATATCCAACACAATAGATTGTTTGAGATCATATATTGATCGCTATTGACCTTTTAGTTAACAGCTATTATGAGTGACCCTCTTTCTTCATCGTGAGGACAGACTCCATTTTTTTCCTGTTGGGTCGGCTGTCTTTGTGTGTGACTGAGTGTTTTCTCTCCTGTCATTCAACCTCTCTAGATAACTGCAGTTCCTCTACAGATCTCGTGCCCCAGACACATTCTCAGAGAACGGGAAGCAGAACGCATTCTCACAGCCTTTCTCTCATGAATGTTTTGGCACTCTGGTTGTTGCTAGGCTTAATGCTATAGGATTTGTTAGGTTACCTATGAGCTGGATTTGTCTACAGCACAGAACCAAGAGTGATGTTCAGCAGAAATCGTTAAACCATCGTTCAGACAATGAACTGGCTGTGGCACATGATACTGCCATGCAAGCTTTTATTGTTGCTGAACTAAAGATTAATTGCATTTACGATGATTAAATTAAATGTATCAATTTCCTAATTCCTTTCTCAGTTCTCCAAACTGAATCGCTATCTGGAGTCCTGGAAGTTAAAAGGCCTTCACAGCAATAACTGCTAATGGGTGTTGGTTAAATAATATGTATGATTACTGTATGTAACAAAATGTGCTCAGATTCTTGATCCAGAATAGCATGCATAGCATCCTCCAGCTCCAAAATTGCCAGATTTCAGTGCACTGACACTGTTCTAAAGGCGCAAGCAGCAATGTAGATCATTATTCATTCCACATGTCTATTCCAGAGAATATCTGTTTGACTATGACTTATCTTAGTGGCTCTGTGTGTGGTGTCATTATGAGGTCTAAAGAAATATGTGCAGCTGAAACAAAGTGGTTTCTGAGGATTTGGCGAGATCAGGCAGCCTCACAGCTCTGAGAGCAGCCGTATTGTATTTGTGGTAAATGTTAAATGTGTTAAACTTTAACTCTGGCGGCTTACGAAAACACATTTAGAGACAGGCACAGCTTGTACGCCGCTCACAAAATACTGCAGATATGCAGCACATGCCTTATGTTCACACACACACCCACATATACACACACACACAAACACAGACCTTGATCATTTGCATACTGTATATCACTGACTCTCTAAAAATAGTGTCGATCTGACCCTACTGCCTGCCACCTACATTCCCACCACACATCCTAATGTGTCTGTGTGAGTGTGTGTCATACCTGTCACCTGCGCTATGACACACTGGTCATTGACCCTATCTCTGTTCTGCTGTGGCTAATACATTCATTGTTATTTTCGAAACCTGTTTCTAAATTTGTTGAGACATTTGTGAAAGTACCACTAATTTGGGATTTTATCCTTGCTAATGAAAAGAAACAGCAATCCAGGCTGCCACTTCAAATGACACAATAGCCTTGTAAAAATCTGCACCATTTTGCAAAATTGCCAACAGGCTCGTATAAAACCGTAACGGACCCCACTCAAATCTGACCGTAGGGAGGAAAACGGAGAGTGACATAGTAGAGGACCTCTGTTTAGATGAATCCAATTAATAAAGACAAATTCACTAAAAAAAGAAAAACTCATTGTTTTGCTCTCATTTACCTGATTCAAATGGGTATATCATTACAACAAATAAAATATCAACATACTTTTGACTTTCTGTTTAAGTCTTTACTGTGATAATTGTGTTGCTTGCATTATAATTAATTGATGTAGAAATAATGTGCACATTTAGTTAAATTCAATTCGTAAAGCATCACTTCTACAGCAATCCAGCACATGCAAACATCCGGCCTGCTGTTTGCTGGATATTTCCATGAAGCTGAGTGAACTTTGACCTATGGAGTCAGATCACTCTAAACTGAGGATAGATTTAGAACAGTAGTATGATCCCGGATGAAATTCACAGAGATTCTAAGGATGCGTGTTGTTTGATTTCATATGGCTGTTGTGAGAAAAGCTACGTTTCATGTGAGATGACTTGTAGCCCCTTTCCAACAGTCACTGCGGGTGTGGCTCTTCACACATTATTCCCACAGCATTGAACTTGTGCTTACCATGCATGAATTCACACGCACGCAAACACACACACATACACACCCTTATTATTGCTTGTGTATTGGGCTTCTTAGTGAAAATCTCTGCTAGTGTTGGGAATAGAAAATAGTGGTGAAGAATTTTAAATGTGAAGTGTCATGCAAAAGTGTGTGTGTGTGTGTGTGTGTGTGTGTGTGTGTGTGTGTGTGTGTGTGTGTGTGTGTGTTTATGTGGGTGTGTGTAGTTATAGCCCTGCTGTGCCCCAGTGCAGGAGCAGAGATAGGGAGTGAGGGGGTGAGAGCTGAGAGCACAGATAGGGCTGCGGCAGACAGGCAGACTGCTCGGGCAGATTAGCCTGACTCCAGCACTGCATTCCCAAGCCTGCTTCTGCTGCTCCATGAAGCAGTAGGCTTCTGGAATACACCACACACACACACACACACACACACACACACACAAAGAAACCGAATGAAAAGCATTACAGAACAAACAGGGGTTGGAGGTTACTAATTCTTTGATTACGTTAGTGTAGACAGGAAGTCAGTTACGGTCCTATCTGTGTTATGATGAAGTCAATGAGTACAGACTTGAAGCACAATTAAAATGATCTGTCAAGATGACAAAGGTACAAGTTACAATCTCTCATGTTGCAGTAACTGCATTGGTTAAAACATCATCGCACAATCTAATAAGGACATAAATATACCGTCAAACGTAGTGACGTAATGACAGTGACCCAGTACAGGAAGCAAAAAAAAGAATATAAGATATATTCCCAATATAGGGAAAAAAATCATCCAATTGTCCAAACAAAGTATAGCCAAATGCAGTCTTTCAGAGACTAAAAACAACTTTAAAATAAATCTAAATATAAGACTTCAGAGGATTTTGTCTGCTTTTTCGGACTGAAAATAAAAGCAAGCTCTGAAAGGATTCGAAACATTAAGACAAATGCATTAGTATTTCTATAAACTCTGTCTGTACATACATTCCTGAAATGGTTTTTGGTTATCCTTTAGAGACTGCAGCAACATTCAGACATAATCTCCCCACATAAACACCACACAATCTTAAAAAATGTAATAAATGTATTCTAACACTAAGAAATAATCAGTAGGCCTGAGCATCATGACGTCAATGCATTCAGTGATCAATAAACAACCTTTTTTTTCTACCACAAATGAATAACAGAATGTATGGTTTGAATCGTGGAAGAGCCCATGCATGTTTTTGTTGGTTCTGTTTCCACGCTTTGAGACTTTTCTTCTAAAGAACCGCCCAGAGACTGGCACTAGAGTCGCGATTGAGGTAGACCAAAAGGTCTAAAGCACTAATTTTTGCGCGATGTGACCATTTTCACGGTAGAGCTGCGCTGTTTAAAAAAAAAGAAGAAGAAGTCATACCCGACTGTTTAAACCTGCATCAATTATAAGCTGCATCAATTATAGCGAGGAGATTTACAATCCGCAGTGATTTAAAAGTTATTTACTTAACCAGAGTGTGAACCGCAGAAGCGCGCGCTGCGCGTGACAGACAGCGCGGTGAGGCGCGCGCAGGGGAAGGCCTCGCGACACACACCTCATCCATAAGCGCGCTTATCAACCTTCATCCAGCTCGGGATCGGACACTGCAGAGCTCCAGCTAATGCATATGCATTCATAATCCATGCATATAATCTCAATGCATAGAATCTGAAACCATATTAATATTACACTGTATACGTAAAAAAGGATTCCTTACTGTCTTCCAGTCTCCTCTGTCTGAGATCATTTAATCATATTCTTCTTATGAGTTTGAAATTATTATATCAATAAGACTTAACTATAGCCGCACTTATACTTAAGCCTATATCAGGATTGCATTACTTCTGATTAGAGCAAAATGTTAAGTGTATTAAATCAGCAGCAGTGCAGCGGTTAAGGATTAAGCTATAACTGAGTGTGATATGTTATCCAAAGCGGTTATTATGCTTATTGCATGCATAATGTCAGTGCTTTTGTCAGGGATGCTGTTTGCTCAGAGTTGAGCCTCAAGCGGTTCTCCTCATATCTGATACTGTTTATATCACCAATTCATGACACGTCTTTATCTTAATAGCCAGAAATGTATCATTCACAAATACACCGCTGACAGAGGAGATGTCGGATCCTCCAGCTACACTCAAATAACAAGGATTATAGGCTGTAAATGCACATCAAATGTGTCTGAGCTTTTATTATTATTATTATTATTGTTGTTGTTGTTGTTGTTGTTGTTGTTGTTATTTGTTATTATTATTATTGTTGTTGTTGTTGTTGTTGTTGTTGTTATTGTTGTTGTTGTTGTTGTTGTTATTATTATTATTTGTTATTGTTATTATTATTATTATTATTATTATTATTATTATTATTATTATTATTATTATTATTATTATTATTATTATTNTTATTATTATTATTTGTTATTGTTGTTGTTCTTTATCAACTTACTTTAGCCTAAAGCCTTGTTTTTCTATCCTCCATTGTTCTTCTGATACGTCACTTTTTTTCTACACTCAGCAATAAATAAATACAATAAATACAAGATTTTAAAGTATTTGTTCAGTCTTAATATGCACATATCGATTGTAGTAGCATGCCATGCTGTTAGCTGGGGTTGGCATACACGCCTCATTTGCTGGCCTTTGAAAAGCAGCCGGTTTTATCACCTGAACTCTCCACAGTTCTACTAAACTAATAGTCTGTCATTATTTGATGAATGGCCTGCATGAATAATAAGTCTGTTGAGTCTGTATGCCTGACCTATGGCACTGATTCGCGTGGTGGCCAACAGACTGTTTGAATGTATATAGGCCACATGTGGCAAAGTTATAAATATTATTTAAAAAAAATTCCAACATGGGGCTGGTGCAAATAAATAAATAAATAAATAAATAAATAAATAAATAAATAAAATGTCACGTTCTTGACTGATGTTTCTGAGAATAGACTGTTGGTTAGAAAAGAAGGTGAAGAAGTGTTTTACAGCGCATTAACTGCAAGCGCACAAGACACCTACGGCGCATGCGCTAACTCCCTAGCCAGCTATTGTTAACTAATCTCACTAAGAGTAATTAGTGAATCATACTGATGTAATAATAATATCTCTAGACAGTTCTAAGAAATTCCGAATTAATATTTACTTAGTTCATTTTTCTGAACACGAATTAAACCTACTTATTACTGACGTGTTGAAATGTTGGCTGATTTGTTCAATATTTATGTTTTGAATTTGTGCTCAATACTGGATCTATTACTTGTAGCTAAAATTGGAATAAATAATAAAGGTCATCTTTATTATTTATGATTACTCGATACCTGTATCATATGCCGTCAAGTAAAAATGTAGATAGTATTAGCAGTAATTATAAATTATTATTTAGACTTGTTAAATCCACTGAAAGCGCGCGGGCGCAAAGGCATGAAGAATTTATCTAATTATCTTTAATCAGATGTGTTTTCTGTAATATTTTCTGTTTTTCTCTTTCTATGATATTTTCTATTTTTCTATAATCTTTACTATATTTCCTCATGACACCTTAACGACCAGTAATGTTTATTTATTCGCTTGCTTGCTTGTTTGTTTGTTTGTTTGTTTGTTTGTTTGTTTGTTTGTTTGTTATTTTAACTTCATTTGGCGGATGCAAACTGGGCTGCCAGGTTTTAAGCAACACCTCCGGGTATAATAACAGTTAAATGTGTGGTGATAATTGTCGGAGCTCCATGTTAAAGCTGTCACTCGTATCTGCCTTATCTGCCTGCTGCTTTTATAGAGAACTCATCCAGATTTAACGGGCCATAAACGCGATCCTACGGCTCTCGTACGGACGCCGAGATTATTTTACTGCAACGATTTTTATTTTTACAAGACTGCTCAATTAAACTCCCTGCCAACATGCTACCAGGACAAGAGCGCGCCGTGCCTCTGCTTCTGGAGAACTTTTCTCTCTCTTTAGAGAATAAATGATGCAGCAACCGAAAATATTCTCTTAAATGTTTATTTCCACCGTGTCGGATGTGGAGTCATTCCCAAATATTCGGGTTAAATGTAACTAATTCTCATATAAAGCTGGAAACAAATTGATCAGAGTGCATCTCTCAGGCTGAGTGGAGAAGGCAGTTGGTTATAATTCCTATAAATAAGTGCTTTAAATGCGCACTTCCTTCCTAAATAGTATGCCAGAGCAGCAGGCCACCTAGGCGGCGTAGTATTTGGACACAAGCTGCTAGTTAGTATGGGAGTCTGTGCCTGTTGGCCGCAGCCCGAGTCCGCCTCTCCTCCTTTGCTATGGGTCCTACCTTTGGGCGCTGAGTCACGTGACTTGGCTCTCGCCGTGAAGTATAGAGGGCGAATCGGGGAACGCGTATATGAGGTGCTATCAGCCTGTGATACCGAGTCGCGACGCGCGAGGACAAAACTTTTCGCTTTTTAAACCCAGGCTTCTGCGTTTCCCACCACAATCCGTGCATTCCTTGTCATTAATCCGAGGACGCGGAGAAGAGGAGCCTTCGCCTGAGGTGCTGCTCGACTGGGGGGAAAGAGGGAGCCGAACTTTATCGCCCAGCGCCCTTATCTGGTGAGATAATGCGCCGAGAGCTCCAGGATAAAATAGTATTAGCGCCGCGCGCGCGGCTATCATCTGTTTTTATGCGTTTCCAATGATAAAATATATGTATCAAGAGATTGTGCCTTGGTTATCTCTGTGGTTCTTGATTTGCTCCAGTCGGCTGTGTTTCATTGACCTGGTTCGAGGAGTCTAGATACTTGACATGGTTACTCTTATTCCACGCAAAGATAGCCCAACTCTAATGTTATTTCCTTTCATTAACCGTCTATCAGAATGACGCGTTAACGGATCTGCATTTACAATGAATCCAGTTTTACTTTAACAGTATTATAATCTGGATGTTTACTCTAGACGTCGGGCTTTGTAGTAATTTTCGTGGTTTGTTGCATATTACTGGAGAAATAGCTGCTGGTTTGTGTGAATTCAGCTGAAATGTGGCCATGTGGCTCTGATTACTCTGCGCTGTCACGGCCGGGGAGCTGCCTCAGCCTCTGCCTCAGCCCAGACTCCGACTCCGTGTTTTTTTAGATGTTAATTAAGACGGATAGTGACATGTAGGCTACTTTGTTTTCGGAGAAAAATCATTTAATTTTTTTTTTCTTTTTCCTTCTTTTTTCCTTTTCTTGTCAGGAGAGGAGTCTTTTCTGGCCGAACCTACCGGAGTGGAGCTTTTGGACGAACTTCACCTGCACTGATAATTATTTTCTTTGTTTTTGTTTTTGTTATTTCTTTCTTTTTTTTTCTTTCTCGAGATATTACTTTTCTTACGAACAATTTAGGAGATTTGGTCGTGCAGCATGTACTCGAGCTTGGCCATACCTTCCAACCCATCCCCGTACGGGCACGACTCCGGGAACTACGTGCACGCACCGGCCAGCTCGCCCGTGTACGTGCCCAGCACGCGCGTGCCCGCCGCCGTGCTGCAGTCGCTGCCCTACCTGCAGCCGTGCGAACCCACGCACCAGACGCACGCGCTCGCGGGCCACCATCACGCATGGCCACCGCAATCTGCCGCTGACGGCTCGTCGTTCGGCGCTGGAAGCCCGCATGCTCACGCGCCCTCCGCCGCTTTCTCCTACACGCACAGTCCCCCTGCGACCGGCGGCGGCGGCAGCTGTGGCGCTCGCGACCCCGCGGCCTATCAGAGTCCGCTGGCGCTGAGCGGCGGCGCGCGCGGCCACGAGCAGTACAGCGGCGCCCTGGTGCGCTCCGTGGGCGCCTCTTATTCCAGCCCGTACGCGTACATGGGCCCCGACGTGAGCGGATCATGGGCTCCTGGTCATTTCGACAGCGGTATGATCGGACTACAGGGACGCCAGGGAACTCTGACTGGCAGGAGGACCGGTCTAGGTGCGTATCTCTAATGACAAAATAATAATAATAATAATAATAATAATAATAATAATAATAATAATAATAATAATAATAATAATTCTACTGTACCACATTTTATTCTTTTATTCATTGATGAAACACCTTTCCATGGTCTCTTCAAAAAAATTTTAATTAATATTATTTTTATTTCATCTTGCAAAATTTTATTTAGTATAATTACAATTATAGATAGTATAATTTATTTATAATTTTATTAATTCACCACTGGACTCCTGAAATCACACATGAAGCCAGGATATTATGATATCCTCTTGAGATCCCTCATTCACAAATTAAATCATCACTTTGTCCCACAAACTTCCTGTTCATTAGTTACAGTCAGGCTGTTACAGGTCAGGTGCTGGCAGATATTAAATACAACTGCAGGCTAAGTTTAAAAAATGTACAAAGGAGAAATAAAACATACAATTTATTCCATACAACTTATACAACATACAGCTACTTACTGTGACACACTTGCCTATATATATATATATATATATATATATAAAGCTACAATATGAAAAAAGCAACATATGACATACAACATGCATATATAAAATATATGAGGAATTAATTTATTATTATGAATTTATTATTGTGATACTATCACATCATATATTATTCTTATTGTAGGCACTAAATTTTATAAATTGACTGAATAGACAAAATTAGCAATTCTACAAATCTACATCATGACAGCATTATATACATATACACTCTAATATGATGTGTAATTGTGTAATGTGACCCCTTTATTTATTTATTTTCCAAGTCAGCAAGCAAAAATGGCTGGAATGAAAGGCAGTGGTGTCGTTTGATGCTGTGATCCCACGTTTATTGCAGTAATTTAATGACAGATGAATGGCTTTTAGGTCCTCTCTATGGCCAAACAGCCACAAGAAAGGCAAGCTGTTGTGATTGTGTCAGTCTGGTGATGTTGTTTCGTAAGATGGTTATTCCTGTTAATCAAAGCTAAAAGCTGTGCTCCTTCAACTAATACACATATGCCGCTAATACACTTTAGATGCTAATTAAACATCGTTTGGGTGTGAACTGATGAAAGGGCTATGAGTGCAGACTTCGGAGCACTGCCAGCTGCCTCAGTGCCACCTTGATCAGACTCACCTAAACAAACAATCAGCGATTGATACACACATCGACTGATACACACATCGACTGATACACACGATGCAGCAGGAGCCTGGGAGCCAGCACACTCCTGAAATATGGGAATGTCATGTAATGTGGTCCGCAGCTTGTCATAACAGACTGCTCGACTCATTCACTTTGTCGTAATGTTATCTTTGAAAGAGCACTTCGCCTACAAAACTATATTGCCCTATAAATTTCGCACATTTTAGTGGCGAGCTTGTGGTTTATGTATTCAGGTCCATAATGTCATATAAAGCCTCGTATAATAACTGAATAACAGAAAAGCCTAGAGAAATATTCTGAAAGGCTAATCCTATAGGTGCATCATCATCATTATTATTATTATTATTATTATTATTATTATTGTTTCTCTTGCTAAAATTCCTGCACTTCATTCTTTGAAATGTGGAATTCCAGCCATTAAATGCAGGAGGGCGTCGCGTGTCATGTGGCCTGATTGATTGGGGACTCCTGGATCTTTAACACTGATAAGAGCCCCATTGCCATTCGACCCGGCCTTGTCAGAGACACACACACACACACACACACACACACACACACACACACACACACACGCTTACCCCCAGTGTCTCCCGTATTGATACATTCCGCGTGCTGTCTCATCGGTCCGCGCGCGCCTCTTAATTCCGCCTCGCCAGGCCAAACGGACACATTCATCACACACACACACACACACACACAGCTAATCAAGACCCGCAGATATTCACCACTGATGCACTACAAACCCCACATACAGGCCGAAAGAAAGCAGGGAGTGACTGCAGTTCATTTAACAAATACACGCTGAAGTTGTTTATCTGATTTTTTTTCTCCACCTCTACAACCTTCTCTTGCACAGTGTATCCAGTATACTTCTCAAATCTTGGTTGTTAAACTAATTGTGTCTATTTAAAATCATTAGTGTAATATTAGTGTCAAACGAGTGTTTTGTTACAGGCTTTGAGAAATTCTTTCTCTGAGCAAGAGATAAAATGATTTCTAAGCCATTTGACTTAATGTAACCTTTACCTGTTTGTTTCCACATTAAGTGGAAAGCACGTCTTTATTTATGGATATACTTTTACACAGATACAACGAGAATACTCTTAAAATATAATAATAATAATTAAAAAATAAAAAATAAAATAATAATAATAATAATAATAATAATAATAATCATGGTTTAATAGTTTTATAGCCTGATTGTAATGATATAAGATAATATTATCTATATTTTTCCTGCATCCTGTTAATAGAATTAGTATTATTTATTATTCTTAATCTAGGGTGAAATGATCTCAAAACCTAAACAGACATCACTTCAACTAGAATTTTGATTTCAGAATGAATGGTGCAGAAGTGAATTAGGAAGTAGGAAATGAATAATATTGCGAAAGAAAAGTGAACAACAAGTGATAAATTCACAGTGATAAATTCAAATATTTATAATATATATTTTGTTAATCCATTTATTTCTGTAAAGCTGCTTTGTGACAATGTCCATTGTTAAAAGCTCTATACAAATAAAACTGAATTGAATTGAATTGAACCACGAGTGAACGGTGGCCAGCAGAAATGAGAAAGCTTTGGGTTTGTGCATGCAGAAGTGTTGGATGAGATGGCGGTGGAGGGACGAGAGTGTGTGAACTGCGGCTCCATCTCCACTCCGCTGTGGAGGCGCGACGGAACCGGCCATTACCTGTGCAACGCCTGCGGCCTCTACCACAAGATGAACGGCATCAACCGGCCTCTCATCAAACCCCAGAAACGACTGGTGAGTGCTCCAGGTTTAGAGATTTACTGCTGCAGTAATAACATTTCAGATCAGTGAATCTCACAGAAGTCATGCAATACAAAAAAAGCATTGTTTTGGTTTAAATAATCCTGGTCAGTATACTGGACAGTGTGCTTTAGTCTCATATATGTCAGGACATACAGCTTTTTAAATATGGAGCAATCAAAAATAAGGTATTTTGTCCAGGCTATATATGCAACTTGTGGTGACATTTAACCTTTAAAGAGATCTAAACCCTAATAAGCATTAGGTCAAGCAATATTTGGTGTACAATTTTTTTTCACTCTTATTCTGTAAAAGGATTATTTGGCAGTCGATGTTGAATCAGAAAAAAAAAACAGTGGAAAGAGAGAAAAATATATGTATTTGAAAACAAGAGAAATGGAAAGAAAGCTTATCTCAGGGCCACTTGTAGGAGGTCACAGAGGTAGAGAGAGACCTTCACTGCTGTCTTACTTCCCAAGAGTTTTCTCTCTCTCTCTCTCTCTCTCTCTCTCTCTCTCTCTCTCTCTCTCTCTCTCTCTCTGTGTGTGTGTGTCTGCAGCTGTGAATTAGCACACTTAGCACACCCTTTCCACATCTCTGTTTTTATTTGCCGTTTAGTGACCTTGTCCTTGAGTCCGTCCGTATTTAGAACAGGGCTCAAAACTCCATGTGGTAGCTACTGTGTGCATGAGCGAGGAAATCTCTCTACCCACGAGGAGAAGCCATTGCAATAAATTGAGTCTGTTAGTTTTCCTTGTTTCCAACACCTGAGCACATGTTTTTCATGTTATAATAAAAGCTAAGCCATGACTTGTTACCATGGTATATAATTCAACACTGTGGAATTAGAGGATGTGTGAATATGACATTTTTTAAAAATTATTTCATATATTTTTTTGCTAACAACCTGTGGGAACTGAGCATGGGACAAATATGATGCACAAGAAGCCTAATTTGAAGGTATTAATTAGCAGAATGCAGTCTGCCTGTCTCTTTCCTCGTTAGCTTTGACTGACTGAATGTACACACACGCACATACAATCAGCACCCGTTGCTAATTTGTGGTCTGCATGAACTTTGTGTGTGTATCTGCAGCAGACTACGTCCCGGCGGGCAGGCCTGTGTTGCACTAACTGTCACACCAGCACGACCACACTGTGGAGAAGAAACGCAGAGGGGGAGCCTGTGTGTAATGCCTGTGGCCTCTACATGAAGCTTCACGGGGTCAGTATCGAGGTTCATGCAATATGTTGGATATTATTCTAACATATTCATGCAGAAACGTGTTCTGCATACATTCTTAGCTCAAGAGACTCTCGGGATTAAATCACGCTAAAACAAATCTGTAGCATTATTAGCATAGATGCTCAGTGAGCCGGTGTCCAACATAAACGTTGCCCGTATTGGCAGCGTTAAGTTTTTTTAGTTTATGATGATATAATCATAACTGGTTGAAAATGGATGGTTTTTAATATTAGATTCATTTAATGTATGACAGTTTTCACCCCAAACGTTCAGTTATGGCTCTCTGGTTCCAAACTGGTTCTTGATATGATTCTAAATTGAGTGTAATTTCCCTCAGTTGCAATGATACAATGTCTATCTCCATCTTTAATGAGTAGTATGTTTCCGTAGAGGGTCTTACCCATAGTTCTGTCATCCTATAGGTACCCAGGCCACTAGCTATGAAGAAAGAAAGCATTCAGACGAGGAAACGCAAACCCAAGATACCTAAAACCAAAGCTTCCTCAGGTAAGAGATGTCTTTAAACAATAATAGCTCACAATATGAATCCAAATGAATGCAAACCTATGATTTGAAAGTTCCTATCCAGCTATAGCTAAGTATCCTGTGATTAATGTGACCATCTGTTCTCATTAATTTTACATTTTTGCACGTTTTTGCATAGTCTCACTATTTTTTTTATGAAATATAGACTCATCAGTCATGAGCATGCCGTATGTTGATAAGTGCACTGATAAATGTTCTGACCGTATCACAGTATCAGTGATTTTGCACTGCTTTAGTGAAAGTGGTGTGAGATGAGGTGGAATGAAGGGGCAGTTCACTTTTTGGAAGAAAGTTAAGATGAGTGATTGGGATGAAAGAGAGGGAGAGGGGATTGCGAGAACGTGTGGAGAGACATATGGGGTGTGTGAAAGAATAGAAGAAGCAGAAGTGAGTGAGCGAGAGAAAGTGAGCGTCCAGTTGCACTGTTTTTTCTGGATTTAATGGATTTGTGGTTAAAGACGCAAGCAGTGTCTACAGAGGGGCGTCAGGCCATCTCTGAATATCTGACAATTATCTGACCTAAGTAAGTCTGCTAATTTTGTGATGTCTCTTATTGGGTTTGCTTAATTTAATTGTTTGGTTTTTTTTTACATTTTGTATTCCTTTAGGGTCTTCCGTGTCTGGCACTACCTCTCCTAGCTCCCATCCCATTTCAGAGAATGCCTCAACAATAAAATGTGAACCCAACATCGCCGCCTCGCCCTACGCCGGGCAAACGGTTGTGTCTGTCACGCAGGTACTCGTTAATACTAAGCCTGTTATCACTCTCAGATAAATCGCATTATACTGTAGCTGATTAATTGATCACGTCGCCCAATCAGTAGAAGCTCTAAAGCTATTGAGTCTTTACAGTCCTCACACAGTGAATCTACAGTAAGGCTGAAGCACAGGAATTCTAACAAGTGAAATTGATTTCTTGCATTTTCTACAAATGAAGTCATTCGAAAAGCTGCGACCTTTCACCTTTAACCTTAAGCATTCATAGCCATTCATAAGAAATGTCTTGTGTGAATGTTTCAACCTGAGAATAATATGGGAAAATAATATGGTTAAAAAAAAAAGAAAGAGATTTAGTAGAATAGGCTGCAAAGCCGTGTGGAGTAACCCATGCTTCTGTTCTTGTGTCTTCTTCATAAGGCTTCAACACAGTTAAGCAGCACAAGCTCGGGCCACGTGGACATCAAATACGAGGACTACTCGTTCACCCCGACATCCATCGCCCCACAGAACACCTGGTGCGCACTGTCCCAAGCGTGATGCAGCCCGAGACACTGCCGTCCCGAAAGATCACCCCAGTGCAATCTAGGAAAAAAAAGACTTTATGACGAGAACTACCTATTACACAGCCGACGCTAACAAGCCAAAAAAAAAAAGCGGACTCTGGTGGACGCGGTCGCTGGGAATATATGAACTGATGATAGAGTTTGTACAGAGTGCGACCGATGCCTCAGTGTCTCGTTGTTCAGTGTAAATTTCAGGTCATAACTATTCACAGTTGTGGTGTGAGCAACAGCCGATGACTCAACAAGGTATTACAGTTTTTGAAATGAAAGACGAAAAAACAAATGCACATAAATACAAACCCACCATTTTTCCTGTTATGCTTCTTCACAAAGAATTCATTTTTAAGATACATTATTTATGTCAAGATAGGAACAGTCCAGACAAGCCGAGTTCTTCAATATACTCTTTCTTTCTTTTCCTGGCAGGGAATATATTTTATGGTCATAATGACATTTGAACACGCACACACACACACACACACACACACACACACACACACACACACGCACACAGGCTTTTAAAGTTTCCTCATTGCTTCTACTGATTCGTAATGCTGTCCGTTAATCTGAAGTGCAATGACTCACTTTCCCAAAGCTTTTGAAAAGGGATGCGATTATTTTAATTATTCTAAGAGTTTGTTTTTTTTTTGTTCTCTTCAAATATATTAACCTTAATTTTATTTTTGCTGTACTTTGTTGATATGTAATGGAAATACACTTTTGTTTTATTGACTATAAAACTCAGTATCTAATATTGTCCCTGTGTCTTTGTCTAGATTGTTGATGTGCTTTGAAATCAATCAAGAGTCAGGAACAGAGTCTAGATGACACACTAGGTGTCCATATTTACACAAAAATAAAATACATGCGTGATCAACATTGTGCAAAAAAGAGAAAGAAAATGAAAAGAAATTTTGCATTAGTCTGTGAATTAAAAAAAAAGAACAGGCATAAAACAATTTACTGATTTGGCAGGAGTTCTGTTGGGGCTTTGTTATTTTTCAAAAGCAAAAAATTTCCAAAGCTGTTTATGCTCTCAAACATATTTATAGTGGCTGTAAACACAGCTGTAAGCCTGATACGCAAACCATATTATCCACCTGATATTGTGCAGATGTAAGCATTTTGGTATTAGCTAAACCTAAACATTACGTTTGAAAACAAAACAGTGCAATTTCTTGATTTGGCAGACTTTTTTTATCCAAAGCGACTTACAAAGTGATCCAGACTACAATCCAATCACATTAAAAAAATAATTTAAAAAATGTGAACACTTGTAGTAATTGTAGCTCCTCCAAAACATACACACATGTATTTGTGCTACAGCTCAATATTACACACACTTTTTAAATGTAATTTTCATTATTGTATTTTGCAAAATCTGGGTATTATTTTAACAGACAGCGGGAAAAAAAGAAAAGAAAATGTTCTCCAAGCTCTATATGTTTGCTGTATTTTCTGTATATGTAGCAATATACAAAATAATTGCCTTAATATCTGAAACTCTCTCTCTCTCTCTCTCTCTCTCTCTCTCTCTCTCTCTCTCTCTCTCGCTTGTGTTGGCGATCAAAGGTTGCCTTCCAGCTTGGCTTTATGGTGCTGAGGGTTCGACCCAGGCTGGCACGAGTCAATTTGTGGCGACACAGAGGCTCCGCACACCACCTTTATTGCTATTGGTCAAATTAGCCTCTCTTATCTGCTGCTGTCATGGTTACCGTTGCCCCAGCACTGAGTTTCAGAGCTCGGCATTATGGGAACTGCATGCAACTCTGATCCCTATTGCCTCCGCTCCATGAGCAACTATTTTGCAAGCTAAGCTCATTAACTTTTCCTTTCATACACTAAATGTTACACCCTCTAATATTGAATGTAGGGCTGTGACGATCTGCAGACCTAGAACGGCAGTGGACTGTGAAAAAGAAGGCTGAAGTAATTATAATTAATTCTATAATTTAATTATAATTAAATTGTTAATGCTGTGATCGACTGGCAAAGAGAACAAGGTTTACGAAAAAAAAAAAAACTCAATCTCTTGCTTTGTCATATCTCTCATTTGTCTAATATTTAACCCTCTACTGCATGAAATATTTATTTATTTTTTATGGATTTTTATTACTTGAATTAGTTCAAGAAATAAAANAAAAAAAAAATTAGGGGGGTAGTTTGTAAATTGTTGCCATATGGCAACAATGTGCAGTAAAGGGTTAAAGAACAAACGTAGTAGGTAAAAATGACATAAAGCAATATATGTTGTGTTAATAAATGACTTAAGACTAGAAAAAGTATGGAAAAAGTTACAGCATATTCTAGCAGTTTGTCTAACAAATAATTTAGCAGTTGTACCATCACCACTGTGTCACGTCACGGGATGTCATACACTCTGAAAATGGGAAGTTGGAAATTTCCTAACGTTTCACCCCTAATTAAGTCATAACTGATTTGTTTACTGAGCCCTCTTACTCTTATTTTATCACCTTTTAACCCCTTTAAAGTCAGGTATTTTTAAAGTAGTTACATTGAAGGTAATAGGAAATGTATGTATGTATGTATGTATATGGTTTCGCGAGTGAGGAACGTGAGTCTGGACTCGATGGATTAGGATTAGAAGATCAGTGTCCATGAAAAACAGAATCTACTCCCCCCCCCCAAAAAAAAGAGGCATCTTGCCATCTCCTAAATATCCAAAACCCTATTCAAGTGGAATTCCAGCCTCATACACTTCACACACTCATCCTTGTGTCCTTGCTGCAGTAAGTGGCTCTATTGTCCTTGTGTACACGTGGCTTCAAAGAGCAGCAGGAGTCACGCCGGGGAGCACGACCCTCGTGGCCACGTTTGTGTACCATTGTCCTGCTTTAAGGGCCACGCAATTGCAGGAGTGTGTCTTTGTGTTTTAGCCCAGGTGTTTGCGTGAAGGTGAGTGTGTGTGGATGTGTGTGTGTGTGTGTGTGTGTGTGTGTGTGTGTGTGTGTGTGTGTGTTCGGGCGAGGGGTCATGATCCCCTCTTATCTGTGAATGGACTTGTCCTGAAGTATTTGAGACTGGAGGGTTTTGAGGTCAGTGCGGTGTCAAGGTTACCGCCGTGTTGAACATTAGAAACTCTTTTTCTATGCTGTCCTTCGATCATTCTATTCTCCTCCACCTACTCACCTCCTCCCAACCTCCCAGTGAGTGATAGCCTTTCCTTAGCGGAGACTTTTCCCAGGGTCAGCGTCCACGCAGCCCTCGTTCAGTCATTTGTCCTCTCTCTCTCTCTCTCTCTCTCTCTCTCTCTCTCTCTCTCTTTCTTGCTACAGAAAACAGGATACTGTTTTTTAAATGTGGATGGAGCGATCCTGACACAGGGGAAGTTATGTGCCGCTGAGGTGGGAAGGAGGAGGAGGGTAACATGGGGACATTTATTTAGCTAATATTCAGCCATTAAATCAAAACTTCCGTGTGTTGTCTCTGCAGCTATTCCCCAGGGGCCCGATAAATCATCCCGAGTTACAGGGGACAGGGAAACAACATAGTTCTGTGTGTGTGTGTGTGTGCGTGCGTGTGTAGGTGTGTGTGTTCATGCAGAATTAATATATTACAGTAATACAGTAATAGCAATTGGACGGTATGTAGCTTGTTGCTGGCATGCAGAGGGAGGAATTTTGGGAAAGCTGTCTGGGATACTGTGAAGTGGAGCTGCCCAGAACCCAGACTGGAGAGATAAACCTGGGCCTTATCATTATCTTCGTCAGTCCCTTCTTTAAGCCTGAAGTACCACACACACGCACACACACACACACACACACACACACACATACACACACACACACACACACACACACATCATATGAGCTGTATATGCTTCACATACCTTGTACATTAACTTAAGCAGTGTATATAAATAATTCTAA